>JAIOTZ010001022.1:0-40745 GCA_023374045.1 Limonium bicolor
TATTTCACAAAACGTGGAGAGAAGGTTGGTGGCTGTGTTTTCTGACACTATTGAGGTGTTCCCGCTTGCCCTAGGTCGTTTTTGGAAGGTCCTTTTTGTAACGCCCCTATTAAACATATTTATAGCGGAAATAAAATACTAAAGGCGTACAGACCATCGGGTTCCAAACACCCGGTACCAAACCTCACCAAAACACTACTTAATGATTACAAATGTCACGGCCTGAACCACGGGAAAACGTAACAAAAATAAACAGTAATAAAACATATAAACTCTCCAAGCCTAATCCCATCCCAATCACTCTTTCTCTTCGTGGCCACCTGTAAGATAACACGTACCTGCAAGATAAAACCAAGCAGCCCACCCCGAAAGGGGCGGGTCAGTTCCCTGGAATGGAACTGGTACGATCCTCCAAAAACAACTTAAAATACAATTCTTAAATAAATAATATCTTGAATACAAACACTTAAAACACACAGGGGAACAAAGCATTTCACAATTCACCAAATCAAAATATCAAGGTAAGAACAAAGGTTAATACCTGAAAGATAAAGTTAGTGAACAAAATCACACCATGTGTTAGTGGTCATCCATTTCCTTAGTTAAACCCAATTCTCGTTAGGAGTAGAAAAACTCAGATAGCCACAAAGGACTAAGAATGATAAAGTATATCCAAGAACCAAGAACTCGAGAGTGGAATAATTCAACTGGGAGAGATGGCCCCCACCGCCAATCACGTCCTTTTAGGACAGGGGATATACAGCCCCTCACTGTTTATCACGTCTTGAAATACCCCAAGATATTAAACGTATAAAATCTTAACACGTTTTATAATACGGACACAAAATAACGTATGAACAACAAAATCTAGCTTATGTATATACATGTGTAGGTACGAATACGAAAACTACAAATATGTAACGTTACGATATCGTAACGTTGTAAGAAAAGGATAACGTCGCATAACCTTGTAACAATAAGGAAATAAATATATCGTCCATATTAACGTATGAATATATATATATGTACGAACACGAAAGAACACATGCGTAATGTTGCGTTACGAAACTTCGTAACGAAATAATAATAATAAAAATAAAAATACAAAATAATATATAGTCACATATATATAAGTACACATGTTTAACTATCCAAATAAAAAGAAATAAAAAAGGGGAGCAAAGACGCTCCCGTGGAGGCTCGAACCCAAGACCCCCCGTACGTGTTCCGAGTGCTTAACCAGGTGAGCTGCGCTCAATTTCAGCTACTAACTCACACTAATTGGAATTAGTACTAAATCAACTAAGGTAAATGAAAAGAAAAGAAACAACAGAATCAGTCACACTCCCTGAAGCATTGACGCCTTTCTCCCTCGAGACAACGGCATCGAACAACAGAAAAAGAAAAAGGGTGAAGAAACGGAAAACAAGAAGATTCAGCTCATACCCCTGCTCCAATTCAGAGGCAACATCCTATTCTATTCAGTTGCCCATACTCCATGGGTCTGCCCGAGAACAAAAAAAAAATCCTGTCCTCAATGTCTTATGCTGTCTGATTCCAAATATCGTGAATGTGTAGGGGAGACAATGAGAAACTTCAGCTGTTACACTGGATTCTTGATCGGGAATGACATCCTCCCCCTTTCCTTCTTGTAATCGGAGACCACGAACACTTCCTGAATCCCTCACCCTCTCAATCTCAGTAAGGTATTGTAATCAAAAACAAATGACGGTAAACTTGGGCATCTGCAGGGAATGTTCCCTCACTAATCTGTGTAAACAGAAACCAATATCCTGATAACCCAATAATTTACTCCATCCTCCATACTCCCTTTCCCTTTTAGCATCGTAAACCTGAGAGACCACTACAACCGGTCACGCATCTGGGACAAAGCCGCTTCTGTTTCAGATTTTTAGGCACCAGAGCCATGAATTGCAAACTTCCACACACTGCGTTGTTTCCCCAGTGTCTTGTGCCTTGTTATTCAAAAACCCATAGACCATTTTCTCCACCCTCTTGTTGTGAACCGGTTCTGCATGGGCAGGAACCTCTAGTCGCACTCTCTGATTCCTGAGGCACAAGGTAAGAGCAACTGAAGTTCATTTTCTTTTTTTTCCCATGTCCGAGATCCACTGCTGCTTAACCTCTTCTTCTTTCCCAACTGTTCTCGCATGGCCAGAGGTACAACCAGAGAGCAGGACCAGAAGGAACAAGTAGCTACTGCCCCTGCTACTTCCTGTTCGAGAATCCATTCAGGTAGTGTGTTTAGAGCTGCCTGCTACATGCCCAGTGTCTCTGAGAATTGATGCTGTTTGAAAGTTTACACTCAACACCTCTGTTCTTTTTTTTTTATGCTCGACTCCCCCATGCAGTCCCCCTAGGCTGTGCTCAAAAGATCTCTGGGTGGAACTGCGAAAAACCCATTCTTGGAACTTAACAAAAGGTGAGGTTTCTGAAACAAGTTTTCTTCCCTTGCTTCTGTTATACCTCCCTCTGATTTATCAAGCTCGACCTAAAAGAGATCCTTCTACAGCCGTGCTAAGCAACCAAAGTGCAAGGAGTCTGGAAGCGTGACCACACCAACAAGGGGAGAACAACTAGTTATCAACTGGTGAGTATTTCTGAACTGGTTTCAGAATCAGACAACAAAAAAAGAGAGTAAACCTGTCAAAACCGATAACCTAGCCAAACCTGTAACATGCAGTCTCGGTGTGCCAACTATTGTAGGGCAATCTGAATTGATAATACATTCACTACATTATAAACACACCTAAGTATATAAACGTGAGGATGTGGAAGCACAAGAAACAAAAAAAAAACAGAAGAAAGTAACAACAGAAGAACAAGATATCAACCATACTCCAGTTTCTGCAACATATTGCAGTTCTGTATAGTATATTTCCGTGGCATGCTCCTCACTGTTTTGGGTTGGTTTTGCATGATAAGACTGTACTAAAGCTACCTAATTAAATAGCTAGACAACCTAGGGGAGCTAGAGATCAAATTAAACAGAACAGCAGAAATCTATAACAGAAAATATACAACAGATCAAGGGTTGTGTTTCTTTCAGTTTCAGATTCTGTGAATAGGGTTTTGAGAGAGGTGGTCTTGTTTGTATTGGGCTAGATTAAAGTTTAAAAACATGTTGAGATATTCAACTAAGTAGGTAAGTTGTCTGGGAAAATAAAAAAAAAACTAAAGTCATCTAACAACCTGACAGAAAAGAAAGTAAAAGAAGAACATCAGGGTTTGATATTTCAGTTCTGGTTGCATGGGTTCTCTGGTATGTGTTTCTGTGTAAATAAGTACAGAAGGTATGTGAGCGTGACATAGGGGTGAGAATGCAGTTGGGAACTTGTTGATTGAGTTAACTAAGAGTGTCAACACTGTGGGAGAAACACAAACTTCACAACAGCTGAAACTGCACTAGAAACAGAAGTATAAAACTGCTGCATCTGTTTCCTGCTCTTCTAACTCCTTTCTTCCTGGTTCACGAACTGAGCTTTCAATTTTCCTCGACTGTCTAGTAATAAGATTGGGCTTCTTACTACAACTTTAAACCTTAACACAGACCCCAGGCAACTAGACAAAACTACTGTGAAGTCCCCAAACTGAATCGAGAAAGAAAACTGAGACTAGTAACAGCTAGTCATGAGTTTCTGGATTATTCATGCCTCTGTCTATTAACCTACTGAAGTAATCCAGATGCTATAATGGCTTAGTGACCAACCTGAAAACTTATTAGACGTGGGGCTAACTGTAAAAAGACTGGGAGACAGATTGATAACAACAGAAAAGGAACAGAAGTGAATCACAGAAGAGTGAAAGAGTTGGTTATCAGTCCTGATTTATTGTCTATGGTTATCTGAGAGCTATAACAATAATAAAATACCTAATTAAGTAACTAAAGTAGTTGAGGAAAATTAAGAAGTAGATTAGATAACAGAAGCAAAACAGAAATGAAATAGGAGAGGAAGAAGATATCAGTCTCAGCTTGTCAGTTTCTGGAATTCCTTATTTCAGTAAGGATGAGTTCCTGTAACTTTAATAACATTTGCCCTGGGTCTGTTGGGAATTGATGTCGAGGTAAACCACTTGACTAATGAGGGGAAAACAACTTGGAAGGGATTTAACATCAGGTTTGAGGACAAATAAAAGTAACAACAGAGAGAACACCAGATGGTGGTTTCAGTTTCTGAAATTGATGCTTCGGTATAAGGACTGCACCAGTGAGTTTAATGGGACTGTCTAGGTGGTTTTGGGTGTAAAACATAGCAAGAACACATAAATAAGTAAGTGAGTATCTTGTGATAAATTGGGAGTACGGGATAAGTCATACAGTTTCTGGTTACAGTGGTTATGTCTGATTCTGAGGTTGTTTCGGTGTCCTGTACAGAAGATATAGTAGAAAGCATCAGCTAGTGTTTCAGTCCTACGGTGTCCTTCTTAAAACTTGTGTGTTCCTGTATTCGCATTTCCCAGGGTATGTTCTTATTGTTATGGGGTGGTTTAGGATTAAAGTTACTGGTTTAACACTTAGAAACTGAGTGAACAAACAAAAGGAAATACAAGCAAAGATGTCAAGAAGTGGAAGCTATCAGGTTAGCAGCTTCAGATACTGGTTTCTGATAATTGTTTTGGGTTTCTGTATACTAGTTCTTGGAGTTGATAGGAAGAGAGTCTGTGTTGAGTGAGTAACGAGTTTAAGCCCTACCAACCTAGTGTACAAGTGAGGGAAACAAGATCAGGTTAAATAGTGGAAATGAAAACAGAAAGAGGACTTATCAGGTTTTGGGGTTTAACTTCTCAGTTTCTGGTTTTGTGCAGAGGAGTTTCGGGGGCATTGTCTGAGTTACTTCGTGGCCTGTTCTTGAGCTTCAAAAACGTATCAACACACTAACTAAGGACAGATTTTTAGAAGGCAACATAAAACAGATTGGGAACAGAAAAGAAAGACAAAGGAAATTATAGGAAAACATAGCAGTTCAGTTTTCAGTTTTATACTTGTGTCTGGAAGATTATTTCTGCTCCTGTACAGAGGTTTAGGTGAGTGTCTTTGTGAAGTTTTGAGTTAAGATGGTGATAAAACACATCACTGAGGAAGAGGTACAAAGGGAAGAAAAATTAGTGACAAAGCAGTGAGTGACAGAATGGAATTAGAGGACAGACGGTATAAGGGATGTTTCAGTTTAAGGGGTGATTTATGAAAAATTGCCTCTGTATAAGTTGTGACAGTGAGCTGTTTTGGAGTGGGTTCGAGCTTAAACTTGTGGCTTAATACTCGATTAGACAGGTAGGCACCTTGGGAGGGATTTGAAAGACAAAAGTGTGTTTAAACAGGAAAGGAAGGAGAAATGATGAAGAGTATACTTGGTGTAAGTGCAGGACTGTCGAGATGGGGCTGTCTGTGTAACAGGTTCTTTCCTGAGGCATTAGGAGTGTAGTGGTGTCATAGGTGTGAACTTATAATCTAGCTAACACCCACAACTAGTTGGGTGAACCCTACAGAAAAGAAACAAATCTAAACTGAGCTAACTAACAACAATGACCAAGAAAGAATGTGTAGTTTGTGGGTTCAGTTTTTCCTTGATAATATAGTTATGTTACCAGAATTTTATGAGTGGGATTCAGGTTTAGTAATGAACCCAAACCATAGCTATTAAACATAACTAGGATGGCGAAACATGTATAGAAGGTTAAACATCAATTGTTACCTTAAAGGACGTTTAATAATATACTTGTGTTTCAAACTTAGAAACTTTTGGACTGCTGCATAAATGGGTTTAGGAATATTCAATGATCCATATTATCATTATGCAAGGGTTAAAATATTGTCCACCTATTTATCTAAGGAAAGAATATACATTTAGATAAGTCCTATCTACGTTATACAAACTTGTGACGTAATTACCTCTTAAAACGCCCTAAAACATTACCTAAGGAAAAAGGGCTTAGTTAACATATAAATAACGATATGAAATACCCTAGGAGTAAGTTAAGCCTAGGATTAATGCATGCGGAGTTCTAGGAGTCAATATAAACTAACCATGTAACAACATACCTAAGGAATAACATACGATATAAAGTGTCGTCACATAAAATAATAGACTGACACATTGTTGTAATTAACTCTAGGACCGTAACGAACTCCGACCGGGACCTCGAGTGTAAGACGACTTGTGCTTCGAATAAGGTATGGACATGTGTGGTTCGTATGTTACCGTGTTACACGGCTTGTGTGCTGCGTGCCTTGTTTGACAATGACCTTAAGACTAGCATGAAATTGGATTGCTTGCTATGACTTGTTTATATGCTTGTTACCTATATCATTGTTGCATATTACTTGCGCGCACACAGTAGTGTAGTCCCTTCTCGCGATGAAACCTTGAGATGAAACACAACGAATTACGTGAACAAACAAGGAACTATATATATAAGGAACACTCCTCTTAAATAATAGAGGACTTCTAACGACACCCACTATGGTGTCGAACTTATAACAACAATGAATAGTAAAATACCAGCTGAAGGAACCCAAACGGGGGTATTGAAGTGACCCCACGTTCTTGACGCATGACGCCAGAAATGGAGGATTGGCTATGGAGGAGACGCTTTTCAATACGTGGTGATAAGAGAACTCACCTATAAACCTTAACTAATCAAGGAAAGATTGGCATCTACATGATATGGTCACGGGACCTAACTACATCCCCAGACCTGGTGCAAGAGGAGAGAAAGAGAATGCACTCTATGAAAACAAGAGAAAAAGGAATGAAAACACACAACGCTCGAAAGATCCCCAGTGAGGATCGTTGGTATAATATACCTATGCACACGTTTGATTAGTTACATGATTACTGTCACTATACTAGCAACTTGTTGTGCTTGGTTGCTTGTTTCTAATGCTTTGCTACCTTGCAGTGTGTATGATATTATGGTGTGTTGTGGTATGCTTTCCTGCTTTGCTATAGCATGTAATATGACTTAATAATATTCGACCAAGTAGTCGCGTGGCCCGGTAACATGCGGGCTTCACACGTTCATACTCGGCATAGTTTTGCTGAGTCCTTTATTTTTACAGGTATGAATCGAGAGGCAGACGGAGAGTAGGCACGGGTGTCTACCATAGGGGTAGCCCGGACGGGCAAGACTTTTTAGTAGTATGTTGCTAATGTATGGGTTAAGACTTTGTATTATTAAACCCTAGTTGACTTTCGGATTATGATGTTGAACTAAGAACTTATGTTGTAGTTTCCCCGGTACTTGGTCTGTAATTTCTGTTGTACTTGGATTTGATTGTGGTTTAATTCCAGTCATTCGGACCGCAGCTTGGTATTGGTGTTGTTGTCGTGTCAACCACGTGGGTGGTTGGCGTCTGTGACACCCGAGTAGAAGTTGTGAATCCGCTGCTTAGTCTTGCTAGGTCGTCGTTGACGCATCGTTCAGACTATTGATTGGTTAAATCGGGGTGTTACAGAAAGTGGTATCAGAGCCTAGTTGCGCTCTGATGACTGGAACAGAGAAGTACCGAGAATAGGAAAAACCTAAATTTGGGAAACGGGGTTAAGGGTTAGTCATGTGAGGCACGATGTTACCTTGTTAAACCGCCAGCAAGGGCGATAACAACTTGCAGTAAGATTCTTATGTATGTTCTAAACTAACAAACGACATTCTTAGATGGCCGAGCAACGAGGTCAAGGACGAGACCATGATGCCCCGACCCGGGACTATTACCATGTAGCGATCCAGGTCGAGATCACCGTTCAGAGGCGGGACGAGGAATTCGCCCAGAAGAGGGAGTCGAAAGGTGGTGACTCAGAGGTCCGTAAAAGGAAAGGTGCGGGGAAGAAGAGGTACTACCCGAGCAAGAGGCGAGTGAAATACCATGGGAGCAAGCCTACAGAGACACTTTAGCTAGACCACCCGGCTGTTGCGGCTAAGCCGCTACGCTCCTACCCATCCAAGGGGTCTGGAGCCGGCCCAAGCAAAAAGACCATGCGCCGATTTAAATGTAGACGATGCACGAAGAACCACCCCGGGGTTGATTGCCAGGGCGAACCGGTAAAGTGCTTCTACTGCCGGAAGCGCGGGCACAGGGCCTTTGAGTGCTACGCCAATCCCGAGAGCGAGAGCTATAAGCCCGGTTATGGTGTGAAGGGTGACAGGGGAGCGGGATCCCGAGACCCCCAGAAGGCATCTACTCCGAGGCCAGGGGAGGCGGCCTTAGACATCATGGACTGCGCCGTAGGACCAGACACCCTTTCAGCTGCAGGTAAGACCTAGAACCTCAAATGATTGTAAAGCATGACCAAATATTTGTGTGCCAAGTTGTATGACCATGCATGAAATCTGGAAGGTTATTAGTACCACAAACAAGAAAATAATAATAATAATAATAATAATAATAATAACACTCATTGAGGGACCAATTTTAGAGGCAACTTGGGTCGACATGCTTAGCAGTCGACAGGACCCTACCTTACAAGCGAAGAGGGCCGAAACCCCCTAAAATTTAGGAAATAAATAAAGCTTACGTAAGCAATTAATTAAGCCAAGGTTGGGTTTGAGATAAATTCTTCAACTCGTACCCTTGAGAGGTTAATTTTAGAAAACCCCTCGTAAAACCATGAAATGAGAGGATATTGTTCGAGGCAAAATTTCACCATAAAATTGGTACAAGCTATAATGCTTAATAAAGCATGACAAAATTTTACACACTAAGGATAATATTACGGAATTCAATTAATTCCCTACCCCAACACAACGCAAACAGATAAGAAAAATGGCAATAAATCCGCCACTATGTTCACACATCTATCAATATTTTGTTCAAGGAGACCAAATAAAAGAAGTTGTGGGCCATAGAGAATTAAGTTCCGATCATGGAGGAACAAGTTCCGAAAGAGGAACTGCTAAAAACAACAGCAAGCAATACAACGGTAACCGTGAATTCAATGTTATAAAAATATAAACCCTTTGGATCATATGTATATCATTAACTATGGGATGAAAGAAGTAACCACACCTACAACGTTATCTCCCGTAGCATTCAATGCTCAAGCACTAACATTATATGATGGTATTACTTAACCATTTGGTATTATACCAGATATTACATACCACGTTATTCATTTTAATAAACCATACTTTAAATTACACAGTATGACTTGTAGTATATATATCCTGACGCTAGGGTCATAACACCTGTCAATTACCATTACATGATAGTAAAACCATATCTTATATATTTATATATATATACATATATTCTCGGTTCTACACATATATGTTTACATATATGCAATGTCTATTGGATTTAATCATATAATATATATAGTACTTTGGTTTACGACATTCATCATAATATACGGTATTAAATAATGCATGTACTTTGTAAATATGCTACCCTGGTTTGTATAAATTACAGTTTATCAACTAATTTCATTTATAACCCCCATCATGTAATATTGCATGGTTCTCAACCATATTTTATACGTATTTTCCTACAAATATTAGTCACGCCTTTATGCACGTACAATATATATAACTTACCAAACTCCCTTTATTTGATGTTACATTTCATTATTTTATGTAAGCGATCATTCCCACTAGTTGTAATATATTATGCAAACTTATATTGAGACTCCTATCTTGATATCATGTAACATTTGTATAATACCATCATAAACTTTTAAAGTTTATTCACTATACTCATTATTTTGTAAGCCCATTTATTCATTATTACTTACTTATACATGTACTATATCCACTTTAAATACCAACTGTATATGTGGAAGTATTTATATATACATCTTCTTACTTCAAATATTTGTCAAGATTAATATCACATAGCCAAGAAATTTCCAACCTTATGATTTAAAATTCAATTATACAATATCGTATAATTTAATTTCTCCTATTTAGTACAACAACCATGACAAAAAGGTTCATCAATATGGGGAGACTATGAATACGGTGCGGATGGATCACCTATATCCATACTATATCTATACGGTGCGGATGGATCACCTATATCCATACTATATCCTATGAATACGGTGCGGATGGATCACCTATATCCATACTATATCTATGAATACGGTGCGGATGGATCACCTATATCCATATCTATAAATACGGTGCGGATGGATCACCTATATCCATACTATATCTATGAATACGGTGCGGATGGATCACCTATATCCATACTATATCTATGAATACGGTGCGGATGGATCACCTATATCCATACTATATCTATGAATACGGTGCGGATGGATCACCTATATCCATACTATATCTATACGGTGCGGATGGATCACCTATATCCATATATCTATGAATACGGTGCGGATGGATCACCTATATCCATACTATATCTATGAATACGGTGCGGATGGATCACCTATATCCATATCTATAAATACGGTGCGGATGGATCACCTATATCCATACTACATCTCCCTATATGGGAACTTGGAATGAAAAGAAATGATAATATCAGAAGGGTACGAATGTATGTACCAATATATCATTTAATTAATGGAAACAACCAGATGTGCATATTTAAGACAAAATGGTAGTATAATTCAAATACGACCTTGGAACTTATAACACATAAGTATACATATTATGGATACAAGAATGAGTAGGTAATGTATATGTACACATTTAGATATATACATAGTTGGAAGGAAAAAAAAATTTTTAATTGAATGATTGTTTGTTGGACGTGCGAGGTTGAACTTAACCCTGGTCAGGTCAAGTGATACTGAGCACAAATTGGGGTGGAAGGATAGTCCAACACTTACTGTTATACCCAAAATTTCAACCCCCCCGGAGTAGTCTCTAAGGCATACGTGTTACAAAGGGCAAAGTGGTCAAAATGCACCAATGTAGGATTTTCCAAGGACATTCTCGGGATTTTCTATTTTTCATATGACTTGTTCATTATCTCCAAACACTTCCAAACATCATGGTCATTATGAAAGGTATTTCATGATTCTCTGATAATATTTATTCTGGAAATTTAGCTTTTAATTCATATTATAAGCTAATTTCTTTAATAATTAACACATGAAATAGCCTCAAAATAGAAATTAAAAGGTTTCCAAAATTAAAATAAAAGTGTCACATGGTTACCATGACTACATACAGTCATAAACCTGAAATTATTTTATTGGGAACCTTATCCCAAAATTTAAAAGAGAAATTCAATCATTTTTGCAATTTTCTCTCTCCTCTGGAAAATACCGAAATGAAAACAAAATGTCATGAAATTTTAACACAAGATAGAGGATGATTTTTAGAGACTAATGCCGTTGGAATTTCGTTATTTCGACTTTCCAATAATTAGTTATGAATTATGGGAGATTCCATATTGTGCGATTTTTATCTAATCGACTATTTATCAAAATAATCCGATTCCAACTCTCAAAATTCCTAAAAATCATTTACCTTCAGTTAAATTTTCATAATTTTTATCGGCTTGCAACACATTCTAAAAAATCAGATTCCCTTAGAGCACAAAATCAGTCTTTTAGATAAAGATCTTGCTCTATCAATTTGACCATGCTCTTTCTATAAAAGGACCCCCCAAGAACGAACTAGGGCAGAGGAGATCATCCCCAAAGTCAGAGAACTCAGCCGTCAACCCACTTCCAACGTTTTTGCAACCCCGAGCCTCGAATCTATACCGAAATCATCCCGAAATCACCAAAAAACACATTCCTTCTTCTCCCATTGAGATTCCTAGCACCAAAACAAAAAATACAGAAGCAAACCGTGGCTAACAATACAAGGAAGAAGGAGCCAGAAGCTTGGGTCAAAGTCGAACCGGATCGGCCATCAACGAAGCTCTCGAAGATTCCCGACGTGAAGGAACAATCAAATCCCGAAGTCAAAACAGGTTGGAATTTGACTTCCTTAACCCCTCTGATCAGAATACACTTATGTGTGAAATTTCTAATCGAATTGACTTTTTATTGCTTCTGAATTAAGGTTTGTTTGTGTTTCTGTCTAATAACTTGTTAACTAAGTTTCGTATTAATTTTGACTTCAAATTGAATTCTTTCAATCACTAACGTCTTGTACATCTTTTAGGCTACACGCCCATAAAATTTGAGCCAAAAACACCTTCGGGAACAGCCTCAACGTCGCCGTCCGAGGGCGGTCCGCACCCACGGACGTCATGTCCGGGGTCCCGGACTCCCTGTCCGTAAGCTCGGACGCCCACGGACGGCGGCGGGATTTTTAAATTTTAAAAATTTAGGTTTTCTAATAATGTCCGGGCCCACGGACAGCCTGTCCGTGGCCCCGGACTTTACAATTTTCTGTTTTCTGTTTAATTCGACTTTTATTTTCATATAGGTTAACAGGGGTCCGTGGTCTCGGACATTAGGTCCGTGGCTACGGATGGAAACAAAATTTGACCTAATTCTGCCTCCGAAACCCTAGTTTAGGTAATTTTAATTTCCACTTTAATTTTCTGTCAAAAAACGTTAAAAAATAAAAAAAAACAGAAGCGCGCACCTAGGTTAAAAACAACTTTGTAGAAAGCCGTAATTGAACCAAGTAGAGGAAAAACGACCTAGGAAGGGTAATGAAAGTAATTTGAACCCTAATTAAGTCGAATATCAAGCCCCCGAACCCGAACTCTCCTTTCCTAATTTGATCTAGGTTAAAATTAGGTGGCGACTCATAATAGGTTCCAGTGAGCTAGCTTAGGCTTTAATAATTATTGTTATATGACATAGTTATTAATCTTAGGCTATAAGTGGACCTAAAACCCGATTAGATCCCAATCAAGTTAATCCACATAGGATAGGGTTTAAAATCGAGGCTCACAGACTGGCGACTCTGCTGGGGACAAACTCTTAATATTAACTTGATTAATTTTAAGAAAGAGGGCTTAACTCGAAAAATGTTTATTTATGGCTTTATTACTTTGTTTGTTTACTTTGGTGCGCACTTTAATTTTCTGCACCTTTGCATCATATGAGAGCGAGGGTCCACCTAAACCGATTTCACCCCGGGACCCGTTTGAGGGTCCCCTGTCAGGGACTCACACCTTTTAGGTGATGTGAATAAGCGGGGGAAAAGAGGAGGATGTCGTCTAACCACATCCCCTTAATACCTGGGCCTTAGCCCCAAGCGTTTTCCTGGCAGTGTCCTTACCTAGCCCATTGTTTGGTCAGTCAAAGACCCGGCCGCAGACGCACACCTTCAGGTGATGTGAAAAAAGTGGGGAAGCCCAAAGAGAATAGCGTGCAAGCCCTATTCCTTTGTGGCGACCTGGGCCCGAGCCCCAAGCACCTCTCCGGATCGATCCATACCCAAATTGATTTAACCGTCAAGTGAGGACATGTTGAATTTGTGTGGGCCTTGTTTGCTTGTATGATCGGCCCACTACGCAGCCTAGAAATTGATAGGAACCTCTCCTACCTCAACTCAGCCCAACCCGAATTGGCAGCTTTATCGTTTACGGCCCAGAGGCCCTGTTTGGTTTGATATGTGTGTCATTTGGGCTTCGGCCCAAAAGTTTAGACTTTGGTGATTTCTCTTTCAGCCTAATTTGAATTATCAATTTAGTTCTAGGCCCATGAAAAACAAATCTACCTAAAGCAGTCCATAAGACATGAAAATCAATCAGGCTTTTCCATTTCGGCCCAAGGCCCATTCTAGTCTAGGTGAACCTTTTGTTCGGGCCCTGGCCCAAAGTCCTAGATCTAGGTGTCATACCTTTTAGGCCCACTCAAAACTATTTGTTTAGGTTTCAACTCATTCAAATTCAAGATAATTTTTCATTCATTGTAGTTTCTGGCCTCAAGGCCCAACAGGAACATCAAACAAATCTTAGACTTCAAAGTTTCTCTCTCGGCCCAGTGGCCCATTCATAGTTCATATGGCTTCCTTCAGCCTGTACATATCACCTCCAGATTAAGGGCCTTCAGGCCCACACAGAGTCCAAGAAGAAGACGGTCACGGTCATCTTAACGACATCCTAGCAGTCAAGAGCTCGAGTCTTCAGCATGCCGACATCAGACGGTTCAGCAGAGTTCAAATTCAAGGGAAAGTTTAGGGATCCCATGCATTCTACTGCATAACTTGCTAAAACATTCATCTTTCAAATGCATCGCTCAAAGTTTTCAAAGAATGATCGTTTTCAAACCACCGATAAGAAGCATCGATTTTTCATTTTCTTCCTCATGTTCACAAATGGATGACATTTTCGAGTCTAAAGGGTAACAAAAAAGATTTTATTTCACACAAGTTTCTTTTGAGAAAATGGTTCATGAAATAATTATTTCCCGACAATGGCATGCAAAGACTTGTATTTTGTTTCCGAAATTTTGAACATGCCTTACCAAACCCCACAGCTCATCCCAAGACATCCAAATAACCCCCAAAGCGGTTCCAAATCCATATCTTTTAAATTGTTGTCATTAACCCCAAATCAATACTGGGGGCAATCTGAGTTTAGGTACGTCATCTTTCATCTTTCGTTTAAGCGTGTGAACTAGTCTCTAAGTGAAATTCACGAGAGTGTCTTGAGCGGAAAAACCATGAGTGAATGAGCGTGTCACTTTTACACGACTCCGGTGAGACCACATTCAAAGGTGAGGTAAACGGCATAACTCCGACCGAAGGAGATAATTTGTAAATTTACTCTTAGATCTGCGAAAAGTAACAAAGAATGGATACACAACTATCAGGAATGACGAAGCACCTAGGTACAGCACCACATAGCCAAAAGCTTGTAAACCCTGTCATTAAACCCTAGGCACCCCCACTGAGCCTTTCATATATCCCTTTTCGATATTATGAGCTCCACAAAATAACCTAGCCAATGATGAATGTTCGACCCGGTGACCAAAGGAAGCGAGGAGCCTGACTCTCAGATAACACTCTCATCAGTCCAAAGAAGCAACGCCGCTGTCAGCGTGACAAAGTGATCCGCAAATGGTCCCAGAGTGACACAGGATCCAAAGAGCTCACATCGAAGCAGCTCTCGAAGCCCAAAACCGGGAAACACAAGAACCCCGAAGGCAAAATCAATAAAGGATAAAGAAAGAAAAAAGGCAAACCCGAAGCGCCTCGAAGAAGTCCAAATGACAAAAAAAAGAGAAATGGTGTAAAGGACAACTCCAAAAGTCCAGGTCCAGAAGCTCGAAAACAACGTCAACATGAAGCAGTAAGACAACTTCAAGACAATGAAGATGAATCCGAGAGAAGACGCAAGTTGCAGCTTTGGTCACCCATTTAAGCTCCACATACCTCAAATATCCCTCCATGATCCCGTCGTCTTTCATCGCACCCTATGGCCACGTTATAAGCTTTAAAGACTTCCGACTTGATAGTTGTGTGTCCTATCACGTGAAAGTAACAGATCAAATGCGTAAATCCATCAAATATCGAATTCAATGGTTTAGAAGTTAGGACCATGAGCGAGAAATGAGTGCAAACACCGACCACATCGAGTGTAGGTTAGGAAGCACCACGTCAAAGAATAAGCCTCAACCCTGTGAGGATGAGACTTGTTCGCACGTTTAATCAAAGAAAATACTGGGGGCAATCGATCGTTCCGATCGATTGCCATGAACTCTAGCTCGGATTGTCCTAGGGAAAAATACTGGGGGCAATTGTTGGTTCCAACAATTGCATGTCAACACCAATTGGAACCCAAAGCCCTTACCTCCACACCACCACTACACAGGCCCACAAAAGCCTTTACCTGCACATCAAACACCACAAGCCCACAAAAGCCTTTACCTGCACATCAAACACCACAAGCCCACAAAAGCCTTTACCTGCACATCAAACACCACAAGCCCACATAAGCCTTTACTTTCACACCATACACCACACAAGCCCAAACCACTACACAGGCCCACATAAGCCCTTACCTTTACATCATACACTATACCCCACCGATGGCATGTTCATCTCCTAGGAGATAAATTACAAGTCCGAAATCTATGGTCAGGAAATGATAATTTCACCTTCCTTTTCAGTAAACAGAATTTTCTTCAAACACTGCCACGTTTGGCACCTTTTCCAACAAATTCCTTTTTTGGACGAGTATCTTTCATATATTTTGATTGTGTACATCTTATCATCATTGCCATGTTTGGCACTCCAGTGATCAGTTTTTACCATTTGCACGAGACCATTATCTTTCTAACTCATTTTTAGCTCGAGACCCAAAATCAGTGCGAGACCCATCATTTTCAAGACTTTAGTACGAGACTTCAATGCGAGACCATGCACCTTCATCAGTGTGAGACCTTGCATCTTCATCAGTGCAATACCATCACTTTCGTCAGTGCGAGGCCTATCACCTTCATCAGTGCAAGACCGAGCATCATCATCCAGTGCGAGACCAGTACGAGACCTAGTATCATCTTCAGTGCGAGACAAGTACGAGACAGAGCGTGATCTAAGTTGGCGGGCAGAGGCAGAATAAGTCCCCATTTATGTCAACTTGCTTTAGGATCAACGAATGGTGGGCAAAGGCAATAAGTCCCCAGGGTTTTTACCAGGAGTTATCCCTGCACACCGGCTTGGGGGGCGATGGCAATAAGTCCACATTGGGTCCAGCCAGGAGCATCGGCATGGGTTTCGGTCCCCAGAAGCATCCGAGCATCATCAACATCATCAATATCATCAGCATCATCAACATCATCAATATCATTAGCATCATTAGCATCGCTAGCATATCAGCATTCCTACATACACTTTGATTGTAATTTGATATGCACATCATCATAGCCATGTTTGGCACTTTCATAATCAACTTTCATCATGATCATTTGCATAAAGTTTGCCTTGCATCCGTCTGCATGAAACTCCTCATCATAGACTAAGAGATACAGATTCTCGCCCCGGAGATACAGATTCTTCAGAGATACAGATTCTCATCCCGAAGATACAGATTCTTCAGAGATACAGATTCTCGCCCCGGAGATACAGATTCTTCAGAGATACAGATTCTCATCCCGAAGATACAAATTCTTCAGAGATACAGATTCTCAACTTGAAGATACAGATTCTTCAGAGATACAGATTCTCACCACGAAGATACAGATTCTTCAGAGATACAGATTCTCATCCATAAATACAGACTCTTCAGAGATACAGATTCTCACCCGTAGATTCAGATACAGATTCTCATCCATAGATACAAACTCTTCAGAGATACAGATTCTCACCCGTAGATTCAGATACAGATTCTCACCACGAAGATGCAGATTCTTTACAGATACAAATTCTCACCTGAGTTGAAGAACTCACCCTCAAGCTTGTCATAAGTCTTACCCACTTCCTTAGCACCTGCCACGTTTGGCACTCTCTGTCCTTAACCTTTTACACACACTTCGGAATAGGTTCCGGTCCCTAGATGCACCTAGGTCATACAATTCATCATCACATTAAGCACGTTTCACTCATTATAGGTAGTCAGCGCCTTAGAATAGCTTGACATCATTTTCATCGTTTAGGTAGTCAGCGCCTTAGAATAGCTTGACATCATTTTCATCGTTTAGGTAGTCAACGCCTTAGAATCGCTTGACATTACTTCATCTTATAGGTAGTCAACGCCTTAGAATCGCTTGACATCTTCTCATTCTCACTCATAGGTAGTCAGCGCCTTAGAATAGCTCGACGCAATCTGCATATAGGGCCTTTTAAGATCTAAAATTTTGGGGTATCACTCAGGCATCAACTAGTCTTTTCATCTTCATTACAAAGCCTAGTTCACGGAGGGCAATCTGTTATACCCAAAATTTCAACCCCCCCGGAGTAGTCTCTAAGGCATACGTGTTACAAAGGGCAAAGTGGTCAAAATGCACCAATGTAGGATTTTCCAAGGACATTCTCGGGATTTTCTATTTTTCATATGACTTGTTCATTATCTCCAAACACTTCCAAACATCATGGTCATTATGAAAGGTATTTCATGATTCTCTGATAATATTTATTCTGGAAATTTAGCTTTTAATTCATATTATAAGCTAATTTCTTTAATAATTAACACATGAAATAGCCTCAAAATAGAAATTAAAAGGTTTCCAAAATTAAAATAAAAGTGTCACATGGTTACCATGACTACATACAGTCATAAACCTGAAATTATTTTATTGGGAACCTTATCCCAAAATTTAAAAGAGAAATTCAATCATTTTTGCAATTTTCTCTCTCCTCTGGAAAATACCGAAATGAAAACAAAATGTCATGAAATTTTAACACAAGATAGAGGATGATTTTTAAAGACTAATGCCGTTGGAATTTCGTTATTTCGACTTTCCAATAATTAGTTATGAATTATGGGAGATTCCATATTGTGCGATTTTTATCTAATCGACTATTTATCAAAATAATCCGATTCCAACTCTCAAAATTCCTAAAAATCATTATTTACCTTCAGTTAAATTTTCATAATTTTTATCGGCTTGCAACACATTCTAAAAATCAGATTCCCTTAGAGCACAAAATCAGTCTTTTAGATAAAGATCTTGCTCTATCAATTTGACCATGCTCTTTCTATAAAAGGACCCCCCAAGAACGAACTAGGGCAGAGGAGATCATCCCCAAAGTCAGAGAACTCAGCCGTCAACCCACTTCCAACGTTTTTGCAACCCCAAGCCTCGAATCTATACCGAAATCATCCCGAAATCACCAAAAAACACATTCCTTCTTCTCCCATTGAGATTCCTAGCACCAAAACACAAAAATACAGAAGCAAACCGTGGCTAACAATACAAGGAAGAAGGAGCCAGAAGCTTGGGTCAAAGTCGAACCGGATCGGCCATCAACGAAGCTCTCGAAGATTCCCGACGTGAAGGAACAATCAAATCCCGAAGTCAAAACAGGTTGGAATTTGACTTCCTTAACCCCTCTGATCAGAATACACTTATGTGTGAAATTTCTAATCGAATTGACTTTTATTGCTTCTGAATTAAGGTTTGTTTGTGTTTCTGTCTAATAACTTGTTAACTAAGTTTCGTATTAATTTTGACTTCAAATTGAATTCTTTCAATCACTAACGTCTTGTACATCTTTTAGGCTACACGCCCATAAAATTTGAGCCAAAAACACCTTCGGGAACAGCCTCAACGTCGCCGTCCGAGGGCGGTCCGCACCCACGGACGTCATGTCCGGGGTCCCGGACTCCCTGTCCGTAAGCTCGGACGCCCACGGACGGCGGCGGGATTTTTAAATTTTAAAAATTTAGGTTTTCTAATAATGTCCGGGCCCACGGACAGCCTGTCCGTGGCCCCGGACTTTACAATTTTCTGTTTCTGTTTAATTCGACTTTTATTTTCATATAGGTTAACAGGGGTCCGTGGTCTCGGACATTAGGTCCGGCTACGGACGGAAACAAAATTTGACCTAATTCTGCCTCCGAAACCCTAGTTTAGGTAATTTTAATTTCCACTTTAATTTTCTGTCAAAAAACGTTAAAAAATAAAAAAAAAGAAGCGCACACCTAGGTTAAAAACAACTTTGTAGAAAGCCGTAATTGAACCAAGTAGAGGAAAAACGACCTAGGAAGGGTAATCAAAGTAATTTGAACCCTAATTAAGTCGAATATCAAGCCCCGAACCCGAACTCTCCTTTCCTAATTTGATCTAGGTTAAAATTAGGTGGCGACTCATAATAGGTTCCAGTGAGCTAGCTTGGGCTTTAATAATTTGTTATATGACATAGTTATTAATCTTAGGCTATAAGTGGACCTAAAACCCGATTAGATCCCAATCAAGTTAATCCATAGGATAGGGTTAAAATCGAGGCTCACACTTACGCTGACCACGTAAGGGTTGGATAACTCCCGAAACCTCCTACAAGTGGACACATGAACTACAAATACGAAGGATGCGATATCGATGTAGATAATACAAACGGGTAGAATACATTGATACGTGATTCAAATTTAGAGGCTGCAACCACAGAAACCTCTAACATATATAATTTAGTAACCTTTTGACTGAAACCAATCGAAGTCAACCAACAGGATCAAAGCCATAATTGGGCTGGAAATAAAGATACTTAGAGACGAAAGACGTCTAATCGGGTTGTAAAAACTAAACATAGGTTATGAGCAGTAGTAAAAAACTAAACCAGTCATGGTAACAGTGACACGTCGATAACATTCAAATAACAAGAACTAAATCATTAACACCAAAAGGGGCAGCCAGAAACAAAAATCTAGACGCTTAAAAAGTGCACCAAAAGCATAATATCCAGTCTCCAAGGAACTGAATAGACAAAATAAAATCCACAGAGAGAAACAATTAAACCATCCACTACCTTGAAAGACTTAGTAAGGGAAAGCAAAAACCCGAAGGTAATCAGAGTCGTGCAGCAGAAGCTGGTGGACCATATCGCACATCTTCCATTTGAGTAAAGTGACCTATCGGCCAATACCTTAAACCTGGAGAGGCTAAACCCGAATCCGTTTCTAGATCAGTACGACTACCGATAAGAGCCTTTTGGATACAGAGACTAAACCTTAACATGATCAAGGCCTTTGATGAGAGCATAATGTAAGCTACATTGCATAGGAACTGGAATGCTTCATGGAAGTTCAAACATCTTGACCAAGGTTCTAGGATGGTATAAAAGGATTACGTGGGCGTAATCCATTTTAGGGGGGGTAGGCGTGTTTCGCTTTTGCTATTTTTGTTGCTCGTATGATGTGCTTGTGTGTGAACTGCGTTCGTATATGTTGTTGCTTGTATGATGTGCTATGTTTGGATGCTATAGGTGTGAACTGCGTTCGTGTATCTGTGGAAATGTTATGTACGTATATGTATGCTTGTATAATAATGACTATTGTGTGTCTTGGCTGGCACTTTAACATGTTATACTCATTGCTAGCATCTTGGGTTATCATGAGAACTCGTGTGAAGCCACTGATGTGGCATGGTGCTTAGACGCATTGAGAATTTTAATTATGAACTTAATCCTTTGTGTATCGGGAATGAATGCGAGACTGGATCCCTAAGATTACCAGGAGTGGAAAATATAAGTTAAGGAAGTAAGACTTCGGGACGAAGTCTCTTTTAAGGGGGGTAAGCTGAAATACCCCTAGATATTAAACGTATAAAATCTTAACACGTTTTATAATACGGACACAAAATAACGTATGAACAACTAAATCTAGCTTATGTATATACATGTGTAGGTACGAATACGAAAACTACAAATATGTAACGTTACGATATCGTAACGTTGTAAGAAAAGGATAACGTCGCATAACCTTGTAACAATAAGCAAATAATATATCGTCCATATTAACGTACGAATATATATATGTACGAACACGAAAGAACACATGCGTAACGTTGCGTTACGAAACTTCGTAACGAAATAATAATAATAAAAATAAAAATACAAAATAATATATAGTCATATATATATAAGTACACATGTTTAACTATCCAAATAAAAAGAAATAAAAAAAGGGGAGCAAAGACGCTCCCGTGGAGGCTCGAACCCAAGACCCCCCGTACGTGTTCCGAGTGCTTAACCAGGTGAGCTGCGCTCAATTTCAGCTACTAACTCACACTAATTGGAATTAGTACTAAATCAACTAAGGTAAATGAAAAGAAAAGAAACAACAGAATCAGTCACACTCCCTGAAGCATTGACGCCTTTCTCCCTCGAGACAACGGCATCGAACAACAGAAAAAGAAAAAGGGTGAAGAAACGGAAAACAAGAAGATTCAGCTCATACCCCTGCTCCAATTCAGAGGCAACATCCTATTCTATTCAGTTGCCCATACTCCATGGGTCTGCCCGAGAACAAAAAAAAAATCCTGTCCTCAATGTCTTATGCTGTCTGATTCCAAATATCGTGAATGTGTAGGGGAGACAATGAGAAACTTCAGCTGTTACACTGGATTCTTGATCGGGAATGACATCCTCCCCCTTTCCTTCTTGTAATCGGAGACCACGAACACTTCCTGAATCCCTCACCCTCTCAATCTCAGTAAGGTATTGTAATCAAAAACAAATGACGGTAAACTTGGGCATCTGCAGGGAATGTTCCCTCACTAATCTGTGTAAACAGAAACCAATATCCTGATAACCCAATAATTTACTCCATCCTCCATACTCCCTTTCCCTTTTAGCATCGTAAACCTGAGAGACCACTACAACCGGTCACGCATCTGGGACAAAGCCGCTTCTGTTTCAGATTTTTAGGCACCAGAGCCATGAATTGCAAACTTCCACACACTGCGTTGTTTCCCCCTGTCTTGTGCCTTGTTATTCAAAAACCCATAGACCATTTTCTCCACCCTCTTGTTGTGAACCGGTTCTGCATGGGCAGGAACCTCTAGTCGCACTCTCTGATTCCTGAGGCACAAGGTAAGAGCAACTGAAGTTCATTTTCTTTTTTTTCCCATGTCCGAGATCCACTGCTGCTTAACCTCTTCTTCTTTCCCAACTGTTCTCGCATGGCCAGAGGTACAACCAGAGAGCAACCAGAAGGAACAAGTAGCTACTGCCCCTGCTACTTCCTGTTCGAGAATCCATTCAGGTAGTGTGTTTAGAGCTGCCTGCTACATGCCCAGTGTCTCTGAGAATTGATGCTGTTTGAAAGTTTACACTCAACACCTCTGTTCTTTTTTTTTATGCTCGACTCCCCCATGCAGTCCCCCTAGGATGTTCTCAAAAGATCTCTGGGTGGAACTGCGAAAAACCCATTCTTGGAACTTAACAAAAGGTGAGGTTTCTGAAACAAGTTTTCTTCCCTTGCTTCTGTTATACCTCCCTCTGATTTATCAAGCTGGACCTAAAAGAGATCCTTCTACAGCCGTGCTAAGCAACCAAAGTGCAAGGAGTCTGGAAGCGTGACCACACCAACAAGGGGAGAACAACTAGTTATCAACTGGTGAGTATTTCTGAACTGGTTTCAGAATCAGACAACAAAAAAAGAGAGTAAACCTGTCAAAACCGATAACCTAGCCAAACCTGTAACATGCAGTCTCGGTGTGCCAACTATTGTAGGGCAATCTGAATTGATAATACATTCACTACATTATAAACACACCTAAGTATATAAACGTGAGGATGTGGAAGCACAAGAAACAAAAAAAAAAACAGAAGAAAGTAACAACAGAAGAACAAGATATCAACCATACTCCAGTTTCTGCAACATATTGCAGTTCTGTATAGTATATTTCCGTGGCATGCTCCTCACTGTTTTGGGTTGGTTTTGCATGATAAGACTGTACTAAAGCTACCTAATTAAATAGCTAGACAACCTAGGGGAGCTAGAGATCAAATTAAACAGAACAGCAGAAATCTATAACAGAAATATACAACAGATCAAGGGTTGTGTTTCTTTCAGTTTCAGATTCTGTGAATAGGGTTTTGAGAGAGGTGGTCTTGTTTGTATTGGGCTAGATTAAAGTTTAAAAACATGTTGAGATATTCAACTAAGTAGGTAAGTAGTCTGGGAAAATAAAAAAAAACTAAAGTCATCTAACAACCTGATAGAAAAGAAAGTAAAAGAAGAACATCAGGGTTTGATATTTCAGTTCTGGTTGCATGGGTTCTCTGGTATGTGTTTCTGTGTAAATAAGTACAGAAGGTATGTGAGCGTGACATAGGGGTGAGAATGCAGTTGGGAACTTGTTGATTGAGTTAACTAAGAGTGTCAACACTGTGGGAGAAACACAAACTTCACAACAGCTGAAACTGCACTAGAAACAGAAGTATAAAACTGCTGCATCTGTTTCCTGCTCTTCTAACTCCTTTCTTCCTGGTTCACGAACTGAGCTTTCAATTTTCCTCGACTGTCTAGTAATAAGATTGGGCTTCTTACTACAACTTTAAACCTTAACACAGACCCCAGGCAACTAGACAAAACTACTGTGAAGTCCCCAAACTGAATCGAGAAAGAAAACTGAGACTAGTAACAGCTAGTCATGAGTTTCTGGATTATTCATGCCTCTGTCTATTAACCTACTGAAGTAATCCAGATGCTATAATGGCTTAGTGACCAACCTGAAAACTTATTAGACGTGGGGCTAACTGTAAAAAGACTGGGAGACAGATTGATAACAACAGAAAAGGAACAGAAGTGAATCACAGAAGAGTGAAAGAGTTGGTTATCAGTCCTGATTTATTGTCTATGGTTATCTGAGAGCTATAACAATAATAAAATACCTAATTAAGTAACTAAAGTAGTTGAGGAAAATTAAGAAGTAGATTAGATAACAGAAGCAAAACAGAAATGAAATAGGAGAGGAAGAAGATATCAGTCTCAGCTTGTCAGTTTCTGGAATTCCTTATTTCAGTAAGGATGAGTTCCTGTAACTTTAATAACATTTGCCCTGGGTCTGTTGGGAATTGATGTCGAGGTAAACCACTTGACTAATGAGGGGAAAACAACTTGGAAGGGATTTAACATCAGGTTTGAGGACAAATAAAAGTAACAACAGAGAGAACACCAGATGGTGGTTTCAGTTTCTGAAATTGATGCTTCGGTATAAGGACTGCACCAGTGAGTTTAATGGGACTGTCTAGGTGGTTTTGGGTGTAAAACATAGCAAGAACACATAAATAAGTAAGTGAGTATCTTGTGATAAATTGGGAGTACGGGATAAGTCATACAGTTTCTGGTTACAGTGGTTATGTCTGATTCTGAGGTTGTTTCGGTGTCCTGTACAGAAGATATAGTAGAAAGCATCAGCTAGTGTTTCAGTCCTACGGTGTCCTTCTTAAAACTTGTGTGTTCCTGTATTCGCATTTCCCAGGGTATGTTCTTATTGTTATGGGGTGGTTTAGGATTAAAGTTACTGGTTTAACACTTAGAAACTGAGTGAACAAACAAAAGGAAATACAAGCAAAGATGTCAAGAAGTGGAAGCTATCAGGTTAGCAGCTTCAGATACTGGTTTCTGATAATTGTTTTGGGTTTCTGTATACTAGTTCTCGGAGTTGATAGGAAGAGAGTCTGTGTTGAGTGAGTAACGAGTTTAAGCCCTACCAACCTAGTGTACAAGTGAGGGAAACAAGATCAGGTTAAATAGTGGAAATGAAAACAGAAAGAGGACTTATCAGGTTTTGGGGTTTAACTTCTCAGTTTCTGGTTTTGTGCAGAGGAGTTTCGGGGGCATTGTCTGAGTTACTTCGTGGCCTGTTCTTGAGCTTCAAAAACGTATCAACACACTAACTAAGGACAGATTTTTAGAAGGCAACATAAAACAGATTGGGAACAGAAAAGAAAGACAAAGGAAATTATAGGAAAACATAGCAGTTCAGTTTTCAGTTTTATACTTGTGTCTGGAAGATTATTTCTGCTCCTGTACAGAGGTTTAGGTGAGTGTCATTTGTGAAGTTTTGAGTTAAGATGGTGATAAAACACATCACTGAGGAAGAGGTACAAAGGGAAGAAAAATTAGTGACAAAGCAGTGAGTGACAGAATGGAATTAGAGGACAGACGGTATAAGGGATGTTTCAGTTTAAGGGGTGATTTATGAAAAATTGCCTCTGTATAAGTTGTGACAGTGAGCTGTTTTGGAGTGGGTTCGAGCTTAAACTTGTGGCTTAATACTCGATTAGACAGGTAGGCACCTTGGGAGGGATTTGAAAGACAAAAGTGTGTTTAAACAGGAAAGGAAGGAGAAATGATGAAGAGTATACTTGGTGTAAGTGCAGGACTGTCGAGATGGGGCTGTCTGTGTAACAGGTTCTTTCCTGAGGCATTAGGAGTGTAGTGGTGTCATAGGTGTGAACTTATAATCTAGCTAACACCCACAACTAGTTGGGTGAACCCTACAGAAAAGAAACAAATCTAAACTGAGCTAACTAACAACAATGACCAAGAAAGAATGTGTAGTTTGTGGGTTCAGTTTTTCCTTGATAATATAGTTATGTTACCAGAATTTTATGAGTGGGATTCAGGTTTAGTAATGAACCCAAACCATAGCTATTAAACATAACTAGGATGGCGAAACATGTATAGAAGGTTAAACATCAATTGTTACCTTAAAGGACGTTTAATAATATACTTGTGTTTCAAACTTAGAAACTTTTGGACTGCTGCATAAATGGGTTTAGGAATATTCAATGATCCATATTATCATTATGCAAGGGTTAAAATATTGTCCACCTATTTATCTAAGGAAAGAATATACATTTAGATAAGTCCTATCTACGTTATACAAACTTGTGACGTAATTACCTCTTAAAACGCCCTAAAACATTACCTAAGGAAAAAGGGCTTAGTTAACATATAAATAACGATATGAAATACCCTAGGAGTAAGTTAAGCCTAGGATTAATGCATGCGGAGTTCTAGGAGTCAATATAAACTAACCATGTAACAACATACCTAAGGAATAACATACGATATAAAGTGTCGTCACATAAAATAATAGACTGACACATTGTTGTAATTAACTCTAGGACCGTAACGAACTCCGACCGGGACCTCGAGTGTAAGACGACTTGTGCTTCGAATAAGGTATGGACATGTGTGGTTCGTATGTTACCGTGTTACACGGCTTGTGTGCTGCGTGCCTTGTTTGACAATGACCTTAAGACTAGCATGAAATTGGATTGCTTGCTATGACTTGTTTATATGCTTGTTACCTATATCATTGTTGCATATTACTTGCGCGCACACAGTAGTGTAGTCCCTTCTCGCGATGAAACCTTGAGATGAAACACAACGAATTACGTGAACAAACAAGGAACTATATATATAAGGAACACTCCTCTTAAATAATAGAGGACTTCTAACGACACCCACTATGGTGTCGAACTTATAACAACAATGAATAGTAAAATACCAGCTGAAGGAACCCAAACGGGGGTATTGAAGTGACCCCACGTTCTTGACGCATGACGCCAGAAATGGAGGATTGGCTATGGAGGAGACGCTTTTCAATACGTGGTGATAAGAGAACTCACCTATAAACCTTAACTAATCAAGGAAAGATTGGCATCTACATGATATGGTCACGGGACCTAACTACATCCCCAGACCTGGTGCAAGAGGAGAGAAAGAGAATGCACTCTATGAAAACAAGAGAAAAAGGAATGAAAACACACAACGCTCGAAAGATCCCCAGTGAGGATCGTTGGTATAATATACCTATGCACACGTTTGATTAGTTACATGATTACTGTCACTATACTAGCAACTTGTTGTGCTTGGTTGCTTGTTTCTAATGCTTTGCTACCTTGCAGTGTGTATGATATTATGGTGTGTTGTGGTATGCTTTCCTGCTTTGCTATAGCATGTAATATGACTTAATAATATTCGACCAAGTAGTCGCGTGGCCCGGTAACATGCGGGCTTCACACGTTCATACTCGGCATAGTTTTGCTGAGTCCTTTATTTTTACAGGTATGAATCGAGAGGCAGACGGAGAGTAGGCACGGGTGTCTACCATAGGGGTAGCCCGGACGGGCAAGACTTTTTAGTAGTATGTTGCTAATGTATGGGTTAAGACTTTGTATTATTAAACCCTAGTTGACTTTCGGATTATGATGTTGAACTAAGAACTTATGTTGTAGTTTCCCCGGTACTTGGTCTGTAATTTCTGTTGTACTTGGATTTGATTGTGGTTTAATTCCAGTCATTCGGACCGCAGCTTGGTATTGATGTTGTTGTTGTGTCAACCACGTGGGTGGTTGGCGTCTGTGACACCCGAGTAGAAGTTGTGAATCCGCTGCTTAGTCTTGCTAGGTCGTCGTTGACGCATCGTTCAGACTATTGATTGGTTAAATCGGGGTGTTACAGAAAGTGGTATCAGAGCCTAGTTGCGCTCTGATGACTGGAACAGAGAAGTACCGAGAAAGGAAAAACCTAAATTTGGGAAACGGGGTTAAGGGTTAGTCATGTGAGGCACGATGTTACCTTGTTAAACCGCCAGCAAGGGCGATAACAACTTGCAGTAAGATTCTTATGTATGTTCTAAACTAACAAACGACATTCTTAGATGGCCGAGCAACGAGGTCAAGGACGAGACCATGATGCCCCGACCCGGGACTATTACCATGCAGCGATCCAGGTCGAGATCACCGTTCAGAGGCGGGACGAGGAATTCGCCCAGAAGAGGGAGTCGAAAGGTGGTGACTCAGAGGTCCGTAAAAGGAAAGGTGCGGGGAAGAAGAGGTACTACCCGAGCAAGAGGCGAGTGAAATACCATGGGAGCAAGCCTACAGAGACACTTCAGCTAGACCACCCGGCTGTGCGGCTAAGCCGCTACGCTCCTACCCATCCAAGGGGTCTGGAGCCGGCCCAAGCAAAAAGACCGTGCGCCGATTTAAATGAGACGATGCACGAAGAACCACCCCGGGGTTGATTGCCAGGGCGAACCGGTAAAGTGCTTCTACTGCCAAGCGCGGGCACAGGGCCTTTGAGTGCTACGCGAATCCCGAGAGCGAGAGCTATAAGCCCGGTTATGGTGTGAAGGGTGACAGGGGAGCGGGATCCCGAGACCCCCAGAAGGCATCTACTCCGAGGCCAGGGGAGGCGGCCTTAGACATCATGGACTGCGCCGTAGGACCAGACACCCTTTCAGCTGCAGGTAAGACCTAGAACCTCAAATGATTGTAAAGCATGACCAAATATTTGTGTGCCAAGTTGTATGACCATGCATGAAATCTGGAAGGTTATTAGTACCACAAACAAGAAAATAATAATAATAATAACACTCATTGAGGGACCAATTTTAGAGGCAACTTGGGTCGACATGCTTAGCAGTCGACAAGACCCTACCTTACAAGCGAAGAGGGCCGAAACCCCCTAAAATTTAGGAAATAAATAAAGCTTACGTAAGCAATAAATTAAGCCAAGGTTGGGTTTGAGATAAATTCTTCAACTCGTACCCTTGAGAGGTTAATTTTAGAAAACCCCTCGTAAAACCATGAAATGAGAGGATATTGTTCAAGGCAAAATTTCACCATAAAATTGGTACAAGCTATAATTCTTAATAAAGCATGACAAAATTTTACACACTAAGGATAATATTACGGAATTCAATTAATTCCCTACCAACACAACGCAAACAGATAAGAAAAATGGCAATAAATCCGCCACTATGTTCACACATCTATCAATATTTTGTTCAAGGAGACCAAATAAAAGAAGTTGTGGGCCATAGAGAATTAAGTTCCGATCATGGAGGAACAAGTTCCGAAAGAGGAACTGCTAAAAAAACAGCAGCAATACAACGGTAACCGTGAATTCAATGTTATAAAAATATAAACCCTTTGGATCATATGTATATCATTAACTATGGGATGAAAGAAGTAACCACACCTACAACGTTATCTCCCGTAGCATTCAATGCTCAAGCACTAACATTATATGATGGTATTACTTAACCATTTGGTATTATACCAGATATTACATACCACGTTATTCATTTTAATAAACCATACTTTAAATTACACAGTATGACTTGTAGTATATATCCTGACGCTAGGGTCATAACACCTGTCAATTACCATTACATGATAAAACCATATCTTATATATTTATATATATATATATTCTCGGTTCTACACATATATGTTTACATATATGCAATGTCTATTGGATTTAATCATATAATATATATAGTACTTTGGTTTACGACATTCATCATAATATACGGTATTAAATAATGCATGTACTTTGTAAATATGCTACCCTGGTTTGTATAA
The DNA here is from genome assembly GCA_023374045.1 of Limonium bicolor. Taxonomy (NCBI): domain Eukaryota; kingdom Viridiplantae; phylum Streptophyta; class Magnoliopsida; order Caryophyllales; family Plumbaginaceae; genus Limonium; species Limonium bicolor. Next base: position 29,674 of record JAIOTZ010001022.1, read on the forward strand.
ATTACAGTTTATCAACTAATTTCATTTATAACCCCCATCATGTAATATTGCATGGTTCTCAACCATATTTTATACGTATTTTCCTACAAATATTAGTCACGCCTTTATGCACGTACAATATATATAACTTACCAAACTCCCTTTATTTGATGTTACATTTCATATTTTATGTAAGCGATCATTCCCACTAGTTGTAATATATTATGCAAACTTATATTGAGACTCCTATCTTGATATCATGTAACATTTGTATAATACCATCATAAACTTTTAAAGTTTATTCACTATACTCATTATTTTGTAAGCCCATTTTCATTATTACTTACTTATACATGTACTATATCCACTTTAAATACCAACTGTATATGTGGAAGTATTTATATATACATCTTCTTACTTCAAATATTTGTCAAGATTAATATCACATAGCCAAGAAATTTCCAACCTTATGATTTAAAATTCAATTATACAATATCGTATAATTTAATTTCTCCTATTTAGTACAACAACCATGACAAAAAGGTTCATCAATATGGGGAGACTATGAATACGGTGCGGATGGATCACCTATATCCATACTATATCTATACGGTGCGGATGGATCACCTATATCCATACTATATCCTATGAATACGGTGCGGATGGATCACCTATATCCATACTATATCTATGAATACGGTGCGGATGGATCACCTATATCCATATCTATAAATACGGTGCGGATGGATCACCTATATCCATACTATATCTATGAATACGGTGCGGATGGATCACCTATATCCATACTATATCTATGAATACGGTGCGGATGGATCACCTATATCCATACTATATCTATGAATACGGTGCGGATGGATCACCTATATCCATACTATATCTATGAATACGGTGCGGATGGATCACCTATATCCATACTATATCTATGAATACGGTGCGGATGGATCACCTATATCCATACTATATCTATACGGTGCGGATGGATCACCTATATCCATACTATATCTATGAATATGGTGCGGATGGATCACCTATATCCATACTATATCTATGAATACGGTGCGGATGGATCACCTATATCCATATCTATAAATACGGTGCGGATGGATCACCTATATCCATACTACATCTCCCTATATGAGAACTTGGAATGAAAAGAAATGATAATATCAGAAGGGTACGAATGTATGTACCAATATATCATTTAATTAATGGAAACAACCAGATGTGCATATTTAAGACAAAATGGTAGTATAATTCAAATACGACCTTGGAACTTATAACACATAAGTATACATATTATGGATACAAGAATGAGGTAATGTATATATGTACACATTTAGATATATACATAGTTGGAAGGAAAAAAAAAATTTTTAATTGAATGATTGTTTGTTGGACGTGCGAGGTTGAACTTAACCCTGGTCAGGTCAAGTGATACTGAGCACAAATTGGGGTGGAAGGATAGTCCAACACTTACGCTGACCACGTAAGGGTTGGATAACTCCCGAAACCTCCTACAAGTGGACACATGAACTACAAAATACGAAGGATGCGATATCGATGTAGATAATACAAACGGGTAGAATACATTGATACGTGATTCAAAATTTAGAGGCTGCAACCACAGAAACCTCTAACATATATAATTTAGTAACCTTTTGACTGAAACCAATCGAAGTCAACCAACAGGATCAAAGCCATAATTGGGCTGGAAAATAAAGATACTTAGAGACAAAAGATGTCTAATCGGGTTGTAAAAACTAAACATAGGTATGAGCAGTAGTAAAAAACTAAACCAGTCATGGTAACAGTGACACGTCGATAACATTCAAATAACAAGAACTAAATCATTAACACCCAAAAGGGGCAGCCAGAAACAAAAATCTAGACGCTTAAAAAGTGCACCAAAAGCATGAATATCCAGTCTCCAAAGGAACTGAATAGACAAAATAAAATCCACAGAGAGAAACAATTAAACCATCCACTACCTTGAAAGACTTAGTAAGGGAAAGCTAAACCCGAAGGTAATCAGAGTCGTGCAGCAGAAGCTGGTGGACCATATCGCACATCTTCCAGTTGAGTAACAAGTGACCTATCGGCCAATACCTTAAACCTGGAGAGGCTAAACCCGAATCCGTTTCTAGATCAGTACGACTACCGATAAGAGCCTTTTGGATACAGAGACTAAACCCTTAACATGATCAAGGCCTTTGATGAGAGCATAATGTAAGCTACATTGCATAGGAACTGGAATGCTTCATGGAAGTTCAAACATCTTGAACCAAGGTTCTAGGATGGTATAAAAAGGATTACGTGGGCGTAATCCATTTTTAGGGGGGGTAGGCGTGTTTCGCTTTTGCTATTTTTGTTGCTCGTATGATGTGCTATGTGTGTGAACTGCGTTCGTATATGTTGTTGCTTGTATGATGTGCTATGTTTGGATGCTATAGGTGTGAACTGCGTTCGTGTATCTGTGGAATGTTATGTACGTGAAATACCCCAAACCTAGTTATGTTGTTTAAACACCTAAATAGGGTGTAACAAGACTAAAGAGTCTTAGAAACCTTACTAAACAAATTTAAACAAAAGGAAACACAAATGTGCTTTAAAGTCAATAAGAGCTAAAATGTGCTCTAAGCTTGGGATAACTTGAGTAAGGCTAATGAGCTTACCAAGACTTCATTTATACTAATGAACTTATTAAACCAATTCCAAAGAAAACCAAGCTTGAAAACAAGTTAAAACACAAAATGTGCTTTAAGAAGTCTTAAAGCACGTTTTTGAAAAATTGTCTTGTAAATGAGTTTTTGAATGACTAAATGTCCATTATTACTCTTAAATATATATGTGTACTATATAGTATCACATTTGGGTGGCTATATTAGTGGGAAAATCAAAAATTTCACTACTTCTATGTGCCTTGTAATAGTGAATAGTACTTTTTATAAGCTAATTTGTAACTATATGTTGTATTAAGTAATCAATTGACAAACAAGACTATATTACCCTCATTATACTTAGGGGGCCGGTTTTCTAAGGCTTGGTGACTCCCACTCTCTTATTAATGTATTAAGTAAGATAAGATAAGTAAATAAGTACTTTTTACCTTTAACACATAAAATCTCTTAAAGCAAATTCTATCTTCATTCTCTCATTTCCTTTCCTTGCTCACACGTTTCCCACTCATCTTCTCCCTTCTTCTTGTTCCGTGCCTCTCTCACGCTAAACCACTACCACATCCATTGAACACACAGCTTTGACCACTTGTTAAACCTAGCTCACGTTGTCCAATCAAAAATCAAATACCACCATCTCTCCTCTCATCAAGCTGCTTCATTCCGTCTTCTCAACAAACCTTATTCCAAGAGCTCCTATGTCGGATGCCAAGGTGTTCCACCATTGAAGGAGCTTGAGCTTATATTTTGACTATTATTACTCTCCTTTGCTTCTAGGTAAGGAATCTCAAACAAAAATCAAGTTTCCTCCTTGTTTTTGTCATGTCCGAAATACACATTGATATAGGCTCATTGTGTGACCTTGTTCTAGCTTCTTTCAACTCTTCATGGACTAGGTTGGAGTCCTCTCTTGTTGTATATCCAAACTCTCTTCAAAGAACAAGTTAAAAACATACACTATTAATTTGTTTTGAAACAATGTCCAAATTAGGGTTTACATGAGATGAAGCCTATAGCTTAAATACCATTATAAAGTTTGTATATTGTTTAGAACTTGTCAAGGAATCAAGTACTCTATTGGTTTCTAAAGGAACAAGAAAGAAGTGATTTTGGCAAAGAGGTAAATCTACTAACCTAATGCTATTTTAATGCCTTAGGAGAAATGAGTTCTTATAAATGCTTATAAACTACCTAAAGAGCAAATGGTGAATGACTTAGTAAAGTGTTCTCAGAGGCTAGTAAAGGGCATATGTGTATTTAGTGTATTTGCAGGTTAAAGCATATATATTGTGGAAATTCAGTGTTTATGATTAAACTTTAGAGGGCCTAAGAGCCATGCATTTTAAGGGCCTTAAGTGCCATGCAAACTATATCGTGCACTATGTTGTAATGTGTGTAAATTTGGTGAAATTATGTATGTGAGTGTTCTTGATGATTTTAGATTATCTTGTGTGTTTAAAGGAGAAGGTAAAGTGTTTGGGCTTAGTAATGTTCTAGGGAACCCATGTCAAAATTTAGGTAAGAAGCATGAAGTTTAAGTGTTTACATAAGTTTGGTGAGTTAGAAAGTGTAGGAGATGAATAAGAGTTATGATGTTTTAAGGAATTTGATGAACTAGGAAACATTCTATAGTGTAATAAGAACTTAGGCATGATCTTGAGATTTAAGTAGGTACCAAAGTCACTTTGGACTTAGGTAAATACCTAGGCAAACTTTGGTAAAATAAGGAGAAGTGTACACTAGGAAAAGAGTTTCAAGAAGGAGATGAGGAATTAGTGTGAGAAATGATGCTTGGGAGATGATGTTAAGTTAAGGAGAAAGCATTTTGGGATAGTAGTTACCATAGGTGAGAAACACCATCTATGAACCTAGTATAAAAAAACATAAGTGTTAAGGAATTTTTACAAGGAAATAAGTAAATGTTTTAAGGAGTTAGAAAATGAGTTTCATGGATGTTGTATGTGGATGTAGGGTTACCAAATGTTGTTAGGAAGCATTAAGAGGCCTTAGGAGAATTTTGGTGAAGAATGGGAAAGTTTGGGTAAGTTTAGAAGGCGACCGACCCAGGGGCCGACCCAGTTTTTGGGTCGGTCGAGCCTCTGTAAAATGTTAGGAAGATGTTCGGTGACGGTCCGACCCAGAAGGGTGGGTCGGACATGGGTCGGTCGAGCCTCTGTAAAATGTTAGGAAAATGTTCGCACATGGACCGACCCAGAATGGTGGGTCGGACGTGGGTCGGACGAGCATGATTATAAGCAAGTAAAAAGGTTCTGTAATGGACCGACCCAGAAGGTTGGGTCGGACATGGGTCGGTCAAGGTAAAGTTTTCCAGACCCGAAGACCACTGGGAGGGTCCGACCCAGTTGTGGGTCGGACGGTGGGTCGGTCGGACCAAAACATGTAAAAAAAAAAACAGAAAAGAATGTGACTTATGTAGTCAACCCTAGGGTGTATAATGAAGGTAACCTAGGGTAAGATAGGCATTAAAACATGTCATACAATCATGTTAAATACTTAGTAAGTTTGGAGTTAAATAAATAATTAACCGACATTACTAATGTGTTTAGGATTCTCTCAAGGTGGAAATCAAACGAGGCAAGGACCAAGGTATGGTTTTCTTGCAGTCTGTTGCCTACCGGTTTACACCGGCTTGTGTGTTGTTTGTTTTCTGTGTGTTTATGACTTTGTAAGATTAAACCATGTAAAGAGTTTACAGTTGTTAAATATTATTATGTTGTTAATTATGACTCTCTTCCCATGTGAGTGTCTAACAAGACTTGACCTATTATTGTGAATCGTTGTTGTGCTCAATGTTGAACTACTAACATGGGCTAACGGGGGAAGTGAGGAGTCCGGTCTGTTCCGGCCACGCGTGTGAGTATGGGAGTCGATGTCATAACCGGTTCGATTCTCTCTGTATGTTATGGTTAAGTTTCCAATTTGGTTTCTAACCTTCCCTTTAGCTTAACCAAGGCTATTTTACTGACTCACGTCGGGCCACAGGGGCATACTATATGTTTTGTTTCGGTGTGCTTGGATCACTATATCCGGGGCACCTTGTGTTAAGTTAACCGTTCAATCTAACCGGACGGTAACGAGTTATGTAACGAGCTAAGTATGAGCGTGGCAACATTCTCGAAGCTCTCAATGGGGACTAACTGTGTTGGTTCTCTTCCTAAAAGGATTTGTATGTTTGTGATGTGTGTTATGATGTGTACAATACCCTTGTTATGTTATATATGTATGTGTTGTGTGTTAAAATAAATATCATGTCAACCTGACAATTGGTTGCGCGTATCCCGGTAGTCGATGGGCTGCGCGTTAGCCATACCAGCAAAGGTGCTGACCCCCTCGGGGGCTCCATATTTTTATTGCAGGATGAGGATCGAAGAGGCAGAGTGGCTCTAGGTCCTAGAGAGTAGTTTACTTTTGAAGTATTTTGGATGTTAGCCCGGGTTGCGCCTGTGCACCCGTGGCGTATTATATACTTGTTGGTGACGGTTTACAGTGAAGTATACAGTGATGGATTTATGTAAATACTCGGTATTATATTGTTATATATATGGTTGTTAGTTCTATGCTCGGGAGTCTGATCATCAGACCGGTACATTGTATTTATTCAGCCTTGTTAGCCACGTGGGTGGTTGACGGCATTGTAGCACCAATCGTTTAGTTATGTTTAGTTGTTTATTTCCGCTGCGATTCCAAGTATAGTTATGTGCGTAGTAGGGGTGTTACAAAAAGTGGTATCAGAGCGAAGTATCGCTCTGATGACTAGAATACCGAGCTTAGGGATATACCGAGTTAGGAAACCTAACTACAGTTACCTAAGTGAACAGATTTGGAAAGGTTAACCACTAACTAAGTGTGGAGATACCTTATTATCGGGAAGCGTTACAATCGTTGGACCGATAAGTGTGCAAGCATGATGCTAATGAATGTTCATATGAATTCAGATGTCAGGTAGACCGCGAGGTCGAGGCCGCGGGCGCGGTACTGGAGATATGGGTGACCAGGGCGATGATACTACGGCCCAGACTATGGCTGAGGCAGTTGCAGCCGCCGTAGCCCAGTTGGTACCCAGTTAGTTGCTGCTATACAGCAAGGGCAACAGCCTGGAGTTCAGCCACCACCACCACCGCCACGAGAGACCAATTGGGTCAAGGCGTTGGCTGATCTGAGGCCGCCTTCATTCAGTGGGGAGACCGATCCCCGTAAGCTCGAGGCGTACATCTCCGAGATGGAGACCGCCTTCGAAACCCTAGCACCACCTGAGCAGGTCAAGGTACGACTTGCTGCATATTATCTGAAGGGCTCGGCACAAAACTGGTGGAAGCTTGTGCGCGAGGGTAGAGTTGCTGATCCGACATTCCAGTGGAGGGAGTACACGGCTCTTCTGCGAGCCAAATACTACCCTATACATGTGCAAGAGGCCAAGCGCCTGGAGTTGGACAACCTGAGGCAAGGGGATAAGATGACGGTAGATGAGTACTACTCAGCCTTCATCGGACTGATCCACCTGCTACCGGATCTGGGTTACTCAGACCGGATCCTTGTGAACCGTTTCTACAACGGACTGAACTATCGCCTACGCTACGGCATGGGGCCTACTGGATATACCACCTTGCAGGTAAAGGAATTACAGTGTAATGTGAATAAGTGTGTACAATGTGTTAATGTGATTGATTTATTGGCGGGGCATAACTGACACCCTAAATATAGGAGTGCTATCATGCCGCTGCTATTGTGGAGATCACCGTCCGTCTGAGGGACGAGGAGAGTGCGCTCAAGCGCAAGGCTCAGAACGAGGGCCAAGGCACGCAAGGGCAGTGGGGAGGGAAGAAGAAATCATACCCCAGTCCCAGAAAGGACAGCAACAGGGTGGCAAGGGCCAGGCCCAGACCACCACTGCTGATGAGCCTCTGCAGCTCACCTATGCGTATGCGGCCAAGCCCCTACGTTCTTACCCACCTAAGGGTAATTGTCTAAACCTGTGTGATAAGTTAGAGTGTATGTTAATAAGTTGTGAAACAAGTATTAATGGTGTATTGTGATAGCAGCTAGCACGGGCTCTGGACCGGAGCGCCACTATTACTGCAAGTGGTGCAACGGCGACCACCCCGGCAAGGACTGCAAGGGTAATGATGTTCAGTGCCGGTACTGTAAGAAGATGGGTCACCGCGACCATGAGTGCTGGCAGAACCCGAACAGTAGGAACTTCAGGCCCAAGGGGCAATGGAAGGGTAAGGCCACTGCGACCACCGATGGCCAGAAGACGGCGAACCAGCCACCCCCAGATCAGAGGTACACGGAGTCCCAGAAGGGGAAGGGGTCGGGGTCCAACAAGGCCACCCTGAATGTGGTGGACCGGTCTGAGGCGCCAGGGCCCTCTTCTAGACCAGGTACCGCCTAAGTTGTTGAATGTAATAAGTGTCTGCATACCGCATTTCATGCATGTGTGTGAGTGAGTTTAAATAAACAACCATGTGAGTAAAAATAAAGTATAGTGTGAGATTTACCTAACTAGAGTACTCTAAACTTAAAGGAACTTTCAATATATGTTATCCAATCCCACCCACACCGAACCCTGAAGAAACCACCATCAACATCACCGACTTCCATTGGAGCAATGTCAGGTCATCCAGCCAGGTATGATACTTTAAATGGATACCTGACACCGGAGGCACAAATCCATATCATCAGACGATGCGACGAACTTGGAGCAAAACCAGGAGGGTTTTACACACCCGAATACCCGAACGGAGCAAGGATGCAATTGAAGATGATGTGCATGGGTAAGGACTGGAACCCTTACACCAAGTCATATCAAGAAGTTCGAGCTGAAGATGGAGCAACAGTATCAAGTATACCAGAGGAGTTCCACGCGGTCGTTAACCACGCCGTGGGAATTGCTCAGCAAGTTGAAACGGAATCAATTCCAAGTGTAAAAGCAGATTTATGCATTGTAAACTTCTACCAGAAAGGTGGACGGTTGGGTATGCACCAAGATAAGGACGAGTCACCCGAGTCTCTAAGTAAGGGAGTACCCGTGGTGTCTTGGTCCATTGGTGATACCGCAGTATTTGTGTATGGCGAGCAGAAGCGTGCTGACCTCGCAAAGAAGCTATTGCTAAAATCGGGAGATGTATTAATCATGGGTGGGCAATCAAGGATGCTATACCATGGCATCAGGAAGATCAAACTGAATACCGCACCGTCGGCAGTGATCAATGCCACACACATGAAACCCGGACGTCTGAATTTGACTTTCAGACAGTTTTAAGCCTTGTATAATTATGTGACAAACCAGTATGTATTAAGGATGTTGTAAGTGTGAATCATGGCGACAGTATAAGCCAATAAATGTTGTAAAAAGGAGTGTTAATGAATAAAGTGGAGTTGTTTGAAGCATATAAACCGTGTTGTTACCCAATACTTATTAGTTTGCCAATGAATTAGGCTGTGCACTCGGAACGGGAGGTACACTGAGTGTCTGCAATAAGGCAGAAGCCGGCAGGAGCGGCACAATCCTCACCGGTACCTTTCCAGTGAATGGCGTGGATGCATCGATCTTGTTCGACTCTGGAGCCTCACATACATTCATTTCGCTATCATTTGCGAAGAGGCTGGGGTTAGATGGTGAAGAGATGCCAGACTTCGTGGTTACTCTCCCGTCGAAGGAGCGGATCCGATGTACCCGCTACTACCGAGGTGCTATTGTTCGAATCAGGAGTGAAGAGTTTCCGATCGACTTGATAGAGTTCGACGGACTAGGCTTTGATGTGATTGTCGGGATGAACTGGTTGGAGCGGCACAAGGGCAGAATCCTGTGTGCCGAGCATCGACTGCTTCTTCGGAGTCCATCTGGGGTTACCATATCTTACCGCCAGAGGCCCAGGGAGCCTTCGACTCAGATCATCACCGCCATGGCTATGTATCGTGAGTTACGACGAGGGAGTGATGTATACCTCTGCTATGTCCAGGACATAGAGAGAGACCCTGAGTTTAGCCCAGATGTGCCGGTAGTGTCGGAGTTTCCTGATGTTTCCTAAGGAACTGCCGGGCATGCCGCCAGCACGAGAGGTTGAGTTTGAGATGACTTATTCCGGGCACCGGACCCATTGCGAAAGCACCTTACCGTATGGCTCCAGCAGAAATGACAGAGCTCAAGGAGCAGCTGAGAGACCTACTCGACAAGGGCTTTATCCGCCCTAGTGTGTCACCATGGGGAGCGCCGGTCCTCTTCGTGAAGAAGAAGGACGGTAGCCTCCGCCTATGTATTGATTATCGGGAGCTGAATGCTGTGACGGTGAAGAACCGTTACCCCTTACCACGCATCGACGATCTATTTGATCAGCTTAGGGGAGCATCAGTATTCTCCAAGATAGACCTACGTTCCGGATATCACCAGATTGCCATCCGTGACAGTGACATCGAAAAGACAGCTTTCAGAACTAGGTATGGGCACTATGAGTTCACCGTTATGCCGTTTGGCTTATCAAATGCACCAGCAAAGTTCATGGACTTAATGAACCGTTTGTTCCAAGATCAGTTGGACAAATCAGTGGTAGTCTTCATCGATGACATACTTGTGTATTCGAAATCGAAGGTGAGCATGAAAGCCACCTGAGAGATGTATTGCAGACTTGAGGAGAATCAGTTGTATGCTAAATTTTCTAAGTGTGAATTTTGGTTGAACCAAGTATCATTCCTTGGACATGTGATATCTGAGGCCGGGATCGCTGTTGATCCGGCAAAGATAGATGCAGTGCGCACCTGGCCTAGGCCGAAGACAGTTACCGACATCAGGAGCTTCCTCGGTCTGGCAGGTTACTATAGGAGATTTGTGAAGGACTTCTCCAGTGTCTCGAAGCCGATGACTTCCTTGATGAAGAAGGATGCACCATTCGAGTGGACAGTCGACTGTGAGAGGGCTTTCGCGAGTCTCAAGGATGCTCTGACATCTGCACCGGTTCTGACATTACCAGACGGTCCAGATGGTTTGAGGTCTATTGCGACGCATCAGGCAGGGGTATGGGTTGTGTGTTGATGCAACACGGGAAGGTCGTGGCTTACGCCTCCCGACAGCTGAAGAAGCATGAGGAGAACTACCCTACCCACGACTTAGAGTTGGGGGCCATTGTCTTCGCACTGAAGATATGGCGACATCATTTGTATGGGGTAAGTGTGACGATTTATTCTGACCACAAGAGTTTAAATACTTGTTCACTCAGAAGAGTTGAACATGAGGCAAAGAAGGTGGGTTGAATTCCTGAATGATTACGACATCAATTTACAGTACAAGGAGGGTAAGGCAAATGTGGTAGCTGACGCATTGAGTCGCCGAGCACTCTCTCCATTCGCTAGTCTCTCATACTGGCTTGGTTGAAGAGGTGC
>JAIOTZ010001023.1:0-40728 GCA_023374045.1 Limonium bicolor
GGACTGGAAGAAATTCATCAGCTCCAGGAGGACTATCATCGGAAGCTACAGAAGCATTAAGCAGCAAGTTCGTAATAACTTTGCAGCAATTCAGAATGCAGACGATCTTTTCTCTAGGTGCTTTGTTTTTTTTTTCTTGGTGATTTGTACATGTTGATCTTTTGAAGTTCTTTTTATGCAAGCTACAACGCAATAGCACAAGCAAATGAATATATGTAATAAAAAAAACGCAAGGAAATGAATAAGTGGTCATAATATAACGGAACAGTTTTTGTAATTATTTATAACTTAGTTTTGCATTTTTTATACAATCCCTGTCTTTCGATTTGCATGTCACACATGATAAGCTCCCAAATACAGAAATAATTTTCTAGCTGATTCATGCAAGTGCCATAATAAAGTTTTTTTGGGGTTTCCTGTGTACATTTTGTAGGGTGGAAAAATTATGTATGAGAGGGTAGAACACCAGAACACAATCCAACGATTAGGACAATACCCCCGCACGAATATATTACCACCTCAGCATGTTATTGTCCAAAATGTTCCAGTTTATACATATGTTGAAAATATTTACAGCACAATTTAGAAAATATGTAAAGCAGAATTTTGCAAACGTGGTACACTAACCAGCCATGATGTTTCATTTTGATAAGGGGAGTTTTATATCAAGTTGCTCCGGCCGAATAAACTGTTGAACTAAAGCCATCTTTTCAGAGAGCTGCTCATCCACCTTAATATCTTCAGACAGTGAGGCAAAAACATGGCTAAATAACTTTGCCATGACATATTTCTCCAATCTCTGTCGGTCAAAAAGAATTATAAGGTCATGTACCTACACAAAGCACAGAATAAGAGCATACATGTTCATTATTTATTAGCATTAAAAGACATAGGAACTGTCCATTGAGACACCAAGTACCTCATAATAAGTCCACTTCCAATAATGAAAACAAAAATAAGTAAATCATAAAGATTCACTTTGGCAAAATGAGCAGAGAAAAAGTGTGTTTAGGACACATGAGAATTGACTCACTTCTCCAGCACTTTCAAGCTCTTCTTCAGAGCAACCAGACCAGAGAGGATGCGCTCTGAAGGCAGATTCCATGTTGGCCAGGAACTGCTACACAGCCATGCTATCCCTTTCAGCATCAGAGCATTATTTGAGAATGATCCAATGAAGCTGCCAAAAGATTACAGGCAGAAAACGCCTCAAGATGATGAAATGGAAACACATGGATTTATTGCAAGTTACATTTCGCTCAGTCATTGTGCGTAATAAAAAGTCAATAATCTCATGACCAGGGGGAGAGGGGGGCTCTAGCCCCCGAAAATTTTAAAAATTTGTCAAATTATTTTTATAATTTTTTTAAAAATACAATATAATATAAAGTTTTAAAGAAAATTAATGTCAAAAATTTTTTTAACCCCCCCCTAAACAATTTCTGGGTGTCAAAAAAAATTGTAACCCCCCTAAACAAGATTTCTGGATCCGCCACTACTCATGACACGTCAAGATGTAGAGAGCACGCCCTTATAAATTATGCAGTTCTTTCAATAATAACTCCAGCTAATATAAACAAAAAGAAGTTGATACCAGATACAAAGCCTCAGCAATTAATATCAAGCTCCTCAAATCGTGAATACTCAAATTTCTTGGTGTTACAGGTATGAAAATTATCCAAAGTTCCTCCTTTAGCATCTTCTTATTTCGCAGACCCAATTAAACTAACCATTATATCCACTTCAAGTTTAATGCAAACACGATATTAAGCATCACGGCTACCCCCCCCCCCCCCCCCCCCCCTCCCCAAAAAAAAAATATGCTCCTCCAGTGCTGTCTTATCAAAGTTTACTTCTGTAAAAATTCAACTCGCAGTCATCGTCCAACCCTAGAAACAAATTCAGCAGTGATGAAAGGTTCACTTTCCCGTTATGTAACCATGTATATTCAATTGCAATTTTCTTGAGACTCATTATGAATGATTAATTCAATAAATCAAACTGGTAATTGACGCAATGATTTGGCAGAGAAACATCTGAATGAGAAGGTAAAAGGATATATATCATTTGAAAAATGAAATTGTACAAATGAAGAGGCCGAACCTCTTGATGGCCTTGACGAATTCAGCAGCGGAAGGTTGGCGCATTCGCTCAAGGAAATCGTGCCACGTCAGCGGTGCCGTCGATGAGCTGAAAGGCTCCGCGTTCTCCATTAGCTTCTTTTATCTCTTTTTCACTCAACTACAGTGAAATTACGAGGTCGGGATCACTGCTCGAAGTAGAAGAACGCTGTCGGAGAGAGACTTTACTCGCGGAGAAGCGGGGTCAATGGCTTGATCTGAGAGCAGACAGGCCAAGCCGGTTCGTTCGATGAGGCTCCCGATCAATTGAACACGCCGGTTTGGTCAGTCGGCATTCGATTACAAAATGATGAAATTTCTTCTTCTGAAAACTGCTAGCCAGGTGGTTAGAAAACAGTGGAAATTTTATATGAAATGTCAGTATAGTTTTTTTTTTGCTGTCATTAAGTTCATGTTATTATAGTCAATGATCAGATAAAAAAGATAAAAATATTTTTATTAGTTAATAAAATACTTTTGAAATTTACAATATGTCTTTAAATGTTAAAAATTTCAAAAAAATAAAAATATAAAATAATATATAAAAATTGAAAAATTGAAAAAAAATGAAAATATATAAAAAACGAATCATTATTTCATTTTTTAAAATTTATTGTCCATAAAAAATATAGTGTTCTAAACAAATAATTTATAACAAAATTTCTACCAATTATAACAATTAAGTATCATAATTTATATCAAATAAGTACCATAAATTTTACCATATATTTTATAATTATTATTTTCTATCAATTTAAATTATTTTATATTTTTTAACTTATATTTAAAATTTTCAGTTTTTAAAATTTATGTTCTATTTTGCATATAACTTTATGACATAATATTTATTGTTATCAAGAAATCTTATGACCTGAAATTATCTACGAAATAGAAAATAAAGTTTAAAAATTTTTTATACCAATTAAGTACCATAAATTATATCAATTAAGTATTATAATATATATCATATATTTCTAAATTACCTTTTTTTAAAAATAAATTAATTATTCAATATAAATTGCATTATACTTTTTGAATAATATTCAAAAAAAATATTTAAAATTTATATTGACATAATATAAAAAATATATTATGTCGTAATTATCTACAAAATAGAACATAACTTTTAAAACTAAAATTTTTAAATATGGATAAAAAAAATAAAATATTTGTTTTAAAGAAATAATTTAAATTGATGGAAAATAATAATTAAAAAATATATGATAAAAATTATATTATTTATTTGGTATGAATTATGGTACTTAATATGATAAATTGTTATAAATTATTTGTTTAAAACACAATATCTTTTTGTGGTACTAAATAAATTTAAAAAACTGAAAATTTACTAGTTTTATGTTTTATTTAATTTTTTTCAATTTTTTTTCAATTTTTTTTCAATTTTTATATATTATTTTTTATTGTATTTTAATTTTTTTGTGAAATTTTTATTGTAAACTTTAAAAATACTTTGTTAAGTAGTTGTGATATTTTTAACTTTTTTAACTGGTCAATAATTATAATAACATTTTATGAATTTTTACAAAAAAATATAGTGATATTTTCTTTTCTTAAAGACATTTAATGAATTAGCAAAATATATAGTGTCATCTCATAAAATTTCACATGAAAAATCTTGTCGTACTTACATGCTTTCTTTCTCTTTAACGGGAGGGAAGTATTCCTAAATTCCTAATGGTTTATCGAGTTTTCAATTAATCATCGGTATATTGACAATTAGTTAAATTTAATTTAATATTTACTGTATAAAATAAAATTTAGTTATATCGAGTAATTATATCAGAACTTCAGTTAGCAGTACGCATCTCGTATTTTTATTTCGGCACGGAGAACATAGAGAAGGAGCCACCTTCTAGTATGGCTTCATGCCACATGTTAATATATTATTGGTCTAACTAAAATTAAGAGAAAAAAAAGGGAATAACAGGGAACTCACGTATAGAGGAGAGAAATATGTGAGTAGGAGAGAGAAATAAATATACTTTTTCAAAATATTACTATAACTCACAAAATATAATTGCAAAAATAAAATAAATTATATCATTGTTCATCATTTTTCGTGCTCTTCAAAACAAGATGCATCATGGATATGTTTTGATAAACTTAAAATTTTATGTTTATATAACGAGTATATATTACGTATTTTTAAAGTGAATCTTATTCATTAACAAAATGAATCTTCTTTAACAATAAAATGAACCTTATTCATTAAGAAAATGAATCTTATCTCAAACACTCTAAAAAGCACCATAGGAAAGTTAAAAACGTCAAAGACTTTTGTATGGTTTGTGGTGCAGGGTTTAGGGTTCACTTTTAATAAATGAAAGGTTCATACTGTTCTCGCATAAGTTTGTGGTAGGATTAACTTTTACTAGTATTAAACAAAATATTCACTTTTCTTAAACCTTTGATTCATCTTTAAAAACCCTTTGATTCATTTTTCTTAAACCTCTGATTCACTTTTCTTAAACCTCTTATTTACTTTAGTTAAACAATCTTTATTTATGAGAATCACTTTTCTTAAAGTTTTGATTCACTTTTCATAAACTTTTGATTCACTTTTCTGAAACGCATGATTCACTTCATAAAAATCTTTGATTCATATTTCTTAACCTTCTTAATCACTTTAGTTAAACATTCTACGCTTACGAGATTCACTTTTCTTATTACTCTGATTCACTTTATTCACAATTCTAAAACCTCTAATTCACGCTAGTCAAACAATCAGAATGTTTATGAAAATCACTTTTTAAAACCTCTTATTCACTTTTTAACAACCTTCGATTCACTTTTTAACAACCTTTGATTCACTTTTCTTAAACTTAAGATTCACAATTAATCTTAAAAATATGTAAATACAAAAAATAAAAAATTTAAAATTTACCAAAACATATCCATGATGCATCATGTTTTGAAAAGTACGAAAAATGATGAACAATAGTATAAAATTTATATTATTTGGACATATATAATAAAATACAACATTTTAAAGTTTTATAAAAGTATAAAACACAAAAAGACAAAATAAGTGAAAAAAACAAAAATACTCATCGCCACACTATAACATGGTGTAAGAGCCATGTTCGAATTCGCCTTCTATTTTGATCGTAATTAGTTCATCGATAATTAGTTATTAGGATTAGTTAACAATTAGTTTGGTGTAATTTTGACGGTTAATTATAATATCACATTTAGAAGAATTTACAAATTTTATTTAATTTTTATATAATATACCACGTTAAATAAATGGGTTAACCATTAATTTTGTAATCATTCTTGACTACAAGTATATGTAGCTATCTTTGGCTATATTTAAAATTGTAGAGTCTATATAGTGTAAAAGTACATGTTTTGTAAGCTTATTGTACAATTTAAGAGGTTAGTATGACATCAAGTAGAATTTAGTAATATCAAAATTCAATGAATAACATTACATATACATCCTTACAGTTTTTATTTACTAACTATATAGTTTTTATATACTAACTATACAATTTTATAGAACAAATATACATGTATGTAGTCATTTATAGCTACATTTGGATGTAGGTAAGAAATTAACTTAATTTTAGTGTGTTTTTAACGATATAGAATTACAACTCATATTTGCTCAATGATACAAAACACCTATGCTAGCGCCTAGTGCAACGGCTCCTGGTGAAACAACGAGCACAAGTTTAACTTGGGTGGTGATTAATGACCTTTATTTTATTTTACTTTTGGAGAAAAAAAACATTGTCAATTTTTCTAGTTATTCAATTCTCACAAAATTAATAATTGTATTTAGAGTTATTTTTATGGGAATTATAGTTTAGTTGAATATTCCAACAAAATTTTATTGTATAAAATACATAAAAAAGACAAATTTTTATTGAATGTTTCCACAAGAATTCATGAAATGTTATTAATCTTCGATATCATATGCTAAATATCATTGAAAATTAATAGCATGCTAGGGTGTATATAATATGTAAAAATTCTTTAGTTTGAATAAAAATAACTCTTATTTGATTCATTTTCAAAATAGTTAAGAATATATATAAAAAATTAAGCTTAAGACCACTGACATTTGATGAATCTTTTTTTCAATAAAAAAATATCCATTTACTTTAATTTATATTTAGTGTAACACTATTTTCACTTTCTTCCTACTCTACTTTCCGTTTCATAATACTTTTTTTTCTCTATTTACCGACTAGCATCACTCTTTTGTATAATCTCTTACTTACTTGATATGTGTTCTTTCCACTCTCCTACTTTTCTCATTATTCTTCATCTATATCCATGTCTCCCATCTCATGTAGATAAAAATAAATGGAAGAAAGATATAAATTGAAACCTTACTAGATAAAATCCATTGGAAAAAGTCGTAGCAATAAAAAAGAGTATAGTTAGAATTTGGATCTCCCATATTTGAAACAATCACCTTCGTCGAGAGACATTCCAATCGATATATGAAAACTAGTTACTGCACCAAATCAACTAAATTGTTACTCACAATGAATGGTTCTATTCATATTGGTAATTATTTCTACTATGTCTTCATCCAATTAAAAATGTCATACTTCACTCTTCTCTCGATCACTTGAGGCTTATAGTTTACCCCTGTCATTTCATTTCATGTTTTTCATAGATTCCAAACACTATAGAAAAAGGTTGTCGTAAATACTCTCTTTCTCTTCTTTCCTATCATACTCAATGCTCATCTCTATATGATTTCTTCAGCTGACCCATCAAAAGAAATTGAAGTGCCACAACATTGTACTAGACTAAACATATCTTCGCCAGGAGCCAACACAAGAATAATAAATGAGCTGCTCATTCCATTACTATATTTCATAGAGGACATAAGCTACTTCCTAGTGATATTATATCCTTCCCGAATAAGATATCCCTTGTGTCCAACCCTCCTTGAACTAGGAATCAGATAGTAGTCTCTACTCTAGGCACCGCAAATTCACTCCATACGATCTTAATAGCTGAGGTGAGGTAGGTGCATGCGGATTTGATCAAGTAATAATGTCTTGTACTACTCCTTTAATGAAATAACCCCTGTGGCCTCTTCAAGCTACTATGTTCAGCTTATTTGTTTCGATGCCACCTGGACAAATTCTTCATTCAAGCCATGCAAGAGATCAATCTCATACTCAAACAGGCCCCTCATCCACAATTAATTCCACTTCCATGTCTCACTTTCACAAAAACCTATGTCAACCATTTTTTTTCTTCTTTTTAAAGACTGATGGAAAACAAACATCTGTATCGCATCTTTAGAGGCTCCCCATGAAGCCATGGATTTGATCAAAACAATGTTTTTCCCATCTCCTGTACTCCTTTGCCAAGTTTTCCTTTATACTTTCCTTTACCACCTGGTCTATATTCGTTATTTGAAACATCGATGCCCATATTCCCTTTATATTCCTACATTTACAACAAGGATCACACATCATATGGTACGATCTAGTAATAACACAACGAGTCAGTTCACGAAAACTTGACAAAAAGTACTAATCATAACTAGTAAATTAGCAAAAACAAAGAATGACAATAAAATCATTACATTTTGGTATATTTATGATCCAAAAAACTTTAAATACTATCCTTCTCCTCCATAGACGACTTTAGGAGTATTGAAAGTCACTTTGTCACAATATGGTAGGAACATATAGACTTGAACTGGGCAATTCACATTCTCGTTCTTGATTTTTGAGAATCAAGTTGGGTCTCAAATTTCATTTTTTTTTCTTTGTGGCTAAAGTAACCTAGGCAGCTATGTGTTTTTTCAATTTGAGTGGCTTGAAAATTCACTCGGTCCTTTGGCTCTGTCCGCGTCGACACTTTTGTTATTATTTTTGTTTGATTGTTTTATATGTGAAAATATGTTATTGAATGAGAACGCATGTCCCACGTAGGACCCAGGTTAAGACCACCTAAAAATACTGTAAATATAGTGTCAAGTATGCCACGAAAATGCTTAGGCAAACAAAGATGGTTTTTCATTCATTTGTTAATATTCTTATGTCAGAAACATATTTAGCTACTTGCATAAAACTTTAAATTGGTTTCTTAATGATACTATTGTTTTTGGTTGATATGAAATAACTAGTTTTGTCTATATTGTAGTACAGGTAGGGATGAGAAAACTACATGTATGTATTCAAAAAGAAAACTGTATCATTAGTGTTGGAAATTTGTAGTACTTATGTGGAGTGAAATTGTACAGGGAAGTAAATGATATTGTCATTTTATGATACAAGTACAAGTTTAAATACTAGAAGTACAAAAATATAGCCAACTCAACTGTAGCTGCATGAATGAATTACCAATACTACCATCAAAATATCTATTTGCTAGTTTACTTAGATGTAGTAAACACATATTCCAAGTTTGTCCCGAGTTAAAAAAAGGTGGTTGGATTAAGCAAATGGACTCTTAAAAATCACTTAAGGCAAAATGTGTCTTAGGAAACTTAAAGGATTGTATAACTTAAATTAGGGTCCAAAGTGGATTTCTAAACCTTGTATTTAAGGTAAAGAACAAGATAAAATAATTACCAAAGAAAACCAATTCATAAAATATGTTCTAACACAAAAAGAAGCCTTAAAACTCCTTAAAGCACATTTTTATGAATTGTCTAAGGAATTGATTTTGAATTGTTTTTAAGGATTGATTACATCATGTATACTAATTGACTATAATGTACCACATAGAGAGCCTAATTCAAGAAATAAAAATCAGAAATGTGCACCAATTTGTGAATAGTGCCAAATAAGGCCTTATTCTATTTGGCTTGGTCAATAGTCAAACACACCCCTAGAATAATATCTAGAGGCTTCCGACTTCCCCTTGACGATCACCCATCAAGTCTCATTTATCCTCTTAAAAACAAGGCTTCTTTACTTAAAGTCTTATTTTACTTACACTTCATAATTAGCCATCATTTCTCTTTGCTCTCTCTCCCTCCTAGCCAGCCAAGTTCCTACACTTCTTCACCTTCCTAAAGATCCATTCTAAGCTTCAATGGCAGAAGAAAAATCACACTTAGCCAAACAAACACCAAAATACAAGATTAAGCATTAACGTCTATTTTCTTAATCATTTGGCAAGGAAGCTCACCTCCCTTCATCTCCTTGCTTCTCAACTGTCAAGGTAAGAAATTTTTCAAGGAAAACCCGTGGGGTTTCAAGGGGGAATGATACCTGCCTCATAATCAAGCTTAAGGTAAGGAAATAAGGCTTAAAACACATTTTTTCTCTTCTTTCTTGCGCAGTCCAAATCCATAGATAATTTGGCTCTTTATCCTTCATCCTTTCTTGTGTTTCTCAAGCTTCAATCATCCCCTTGAGCTTTCCAAAGAGTTTGGGCTGAGAACTCTATAAGGAGTGATTAAGGTAAAAATCAAATTCTAGCACTTTTAAGCTAGTTCTTTCGATTTAACATTGTTTAAGCCTTGAATATTGTTCCTTTATACTTCTTTTCATCATCAAGAGTGAACCCTTCAAGGTCCCTTGCTGTTGCTGATAATCAAAGTGCCAAAATCAAAGAATTGTTACTTACACGCAAGGGAAACTTTAAACCTAGGGTTAAGAGATTATAACCCACGATTTAAGCTTTTATTTGCTACAATAAACTCACCTTAAATTCTTGTGTAAAATAGGGCCGATAGTCTCAAATTTCAAGGGGTGTAAACAAGTTTGTGAGCTTAAGGTTAACATTTCATCCTTAATGCTCTTTTTGATGTTATTAAGTTATTGTTGATGATGTTAAATTATTGCTGAGTTCTAAGGCTGTTAAATGGGTAATCTTGACCTAGGAATGAGTATAAACCAACATATAAATTTGAGCTAAGTTTAATTAGTGATTAATGAGCTAGAATACATAACAATGTCTTAAGGAATAAAGTTATGTTGGAGGCCTTATATGGCCAAGAGATCTAGGAGAAAAATGTCACATTTTGAGCTAATAATGTGTTTAAACTTTTTTTGGAACATTTGGATGTGCTATGTGGTGGCTAAGTGACTTAAAAGTACAAGTATTAAGTTATAAGGGCTAAAATGCAATTTTGGAAACTTTTGGGGTATATATAAAATTAAAGCCAAGTGTGTGCTGAGTAATAAGCTCCATAATGACATAAATATGTATATAAACTTGTATTATAACATTAGATTAAGTTAACTAAGGCTTAAGGATTAAAATGACAAGTTTATAAAGATTATGGGGTAATAATGTAGTTTCTGAAAATATTGGGGAATCTACCATAAAGGTCGAGAAGGATATATATTTTATTACATTTAAATCTTATGTTAAAGTTTAAGTTATAGACATATGCTTAGGCTGTATATTATAAGGTTTTTGTAACATAAATGCTTAAATATAATAGGTTATAACTTTGGTGTAAATTGCAAAAATTGAGGACATTGGGTAATTTAAGGTATTTGGAGGACTTAGAAAATAGAGTAAACTACTCAGAACCCCCTTGGGGATTTGGGATATTACAGTTAACCCCCTTGTGTTTATCATAATTATTGGTAACCACCTCAAGGTTAAGGTATCTTCGACTACGAGCCCCCAAACTATAACTTTGTGATAAAAAAAGTTAACTATGTGTTGACCTATCAATTTAATCACATTAATAATGCTAGTCTGGACAACAAAACTGCTTAATCAACATCATCTAACTCTCTCTCATCCCATTTTAGATGCATTTTCAAGGAAGTATTGACATTTTTAGGAAAATAACAATGCAACTTTTTGTCCAACATGACCTTATTAATATGATTAAGTTGATAGGTTAACACATAGTTAACTTCCTGATAACAGAGTTATAGTTCGGGGGCTCGTTGTCAAAGATACCTTAACCTCGAGGTGGTTACCAGTAATTATGATAAACACGAGGGGGTTAACTATAATATCCTAAATCTTCAAGGGGGTTCTCAGTAATTTACTCTAGAAAATATATCTAAGTCATAAGGAAGTGTTTGGTACAATTAAGTACAAATAATAACATTAACAGAATTATAAAGATTATACAATAAGTTAATAAACTTTAGGCTTTAAAAAGGTTGTAATGTGTAAAGGAAAAAAATAGGGGTGTTGGGCTGTAATATAGCAAAAAATGTAAGGTTGTTTTGAAAAAAAATGAAAATTATAAGTTAAAGCAAAGTTTTGGAGTTAAATACAAATTCTAGGAAAATTTTGGGGCCAAATTGTAATTTAATAAAATTCTGGTTATATATGAGTAAATGAAGCCAAATCTGGTATGGGTCAAGGGTTGACAGAAGTTGGGGTTAAATATTGAAACTTAGGATTTAATATTAAAGTATAACATAAAATGTAAAGATTATAAAGTTTTTAGGGTAAGTTTGTAATTAAGGAAAATAAACCTTGAAAACCAAAAGGTACGTGGTATGTAGGTGAATTTTTAGAAACTGGAGGGTGAGTTGGAATTAAATAAACCAAGGTTAAAACTATAGGTTAAAATGAGAGCTATAACATAATTGTAAAGTTGTAAAAGTTAAGGGGTCAAGACATAATTAAAGGAAAGTATGGTGTAGGCCGAGAATTAAGGTTGGGGCCTGGTTGTAATTACTGAAAATATAAGGAGGGATTTGGAGTTTATTAAAGTAAGAAATAAAACTATAAGATATATAAGATAAAATATAATTGGAGGTAAATTGTAAAATTATAAAATAAGTGTGGTCGAATTGTAATTACCAAAAGTTAAGGGTTGGAAGCTGAATTCAAACAGCATAGGGTCTGTTTGGATATTTGGAAGAAATTAGAAGTGAAATTTTGGAATAAATGGTTAAGGAATGAAAACTATAGGTTATCATGGCATAAGGAATTTATTTGTAAACAATTTATTTCATTTGGGGTTATATTGTAATAAACAAAGTATTTGCAAAATGGGCATGATATGCGTGACCAAAAGAGAATTAGTAAGAAGATAGCAAAATTGTTATGTCATTAAGAGAAATGAAAGCATATAATATACATAATGTAAGTATACATATATATACATATTATATATATTATAAGATATATACTATATAATGAGAGAATATATAATATATGGTGGTGATAGGCATAATAAAAGCCTACAATTGTACATACATAGCACATATGTATATAATACATGAACATAAGATGTTAATGCTATATAATGACAAGGATTATAATAGCTTACAATAATGCAGGAGATTATTGTATAAGTGGTAATATATATGTAAATACATACATACATATACATATAAATATATATATATATATATTTAAGTTGGAGGAATAAATAAAGAAACCTACAAAAGAGGTATACTTATGATATAAGTTATAATTCCTAAGTACTAAGGTTTCATGGATTAAGGTACATTATATAATACCTTTAAGTGTAACATGATCACGAAATAAAAGAGTTAACAATGATTAAAAGATAATCTTGTAACTCACGAGAATAATGAATATAAAACGCTAAAACATTTCACAAATACGTTTAGACATTATACGCGAGCGGTATTTAATTAAATGTTCTCAATTAATCGGATTATAGGAGTAGGATAGACGGGACATCTGTCGGGACTTGACGAGTGTCATCTACAGTGTACAATATGCTTTCTTGCAGCTTGTTTGCTACCGATTTACATCGGCTTGTGTGTTATTTGTTGAGTGTGAAAATAATTAAGATAATTACATGGAAATTGTTTGCATGCTTATGCGTTATCGTTTTGTGCCTAACTGGGCCTTTATGTTGTGAACTACTAACTCCATGCTAGAGTAAATAGAATCACACATACGGTACATGCGATACCATGTCAATCCAAGAGGATTATGAGTTGTGTATTTAAGTAACGAGAACTTGCACACAAGTTTCTCACTAACTTACCTTCAATATATAGTCTACATCCGGAATGAGATTTCTGTACTTATCACTTTAGAAGTAGGACAATTGTTCCATTGAGACTTCTAACCTGTTCGATTTACTGGGGGGGGGGGGGGAAGTGAGGAGTCCAGGATGTTCTGGCCATGCATGTTGAGTTAGGCGGTCGTTATCTGTATCAGATTGACTTCTATTATAAATGTACGTCTTTCACTGACGGTGGTTGTGGGGAACGTTGTATACTAGCCCACCAGGTTTAAAAGTACCCAAATAAATGTATGTCATTTTCGACGGTGGTTGAGGAGTTTACTTTATTCCTTTCGGGTTTAAACGTACCCGGTTATATATATACGAGAATCTTAATCTCATCTAATAGGGCTTATTCATACCCAACTCAATGTACGTCTCAACGATGGTGGTTTATTAGAAAGTTTTGTACTCTCCTAACTGGGTTTAAACATACCCGAATCAAGTTAAGATACTAATGAAATTAAGTGGATATCCCATTGTGTGGATTGTACAAACATAAGTAAGTTTGAGGTCTATTTTGAGATTCCAATTTAATCTCAAGACCTGGGAATGAACAGATTACTGACTCATATTTTGATGTTTGTTTCTGTTGGGATGTTTTATTAAGTTGAGTGGATGATTGAACTATATGTTGCATGATGCGTGCTTACAACTTTGTTATATATTGTTGTACTAATTAACCTTATGTTAACGACCAATTGGTCGTGTGTGGCCTGGTAGCTTGCGGACTGCACGTTTTCACACCAGCAGTTGTATTGAACCCGTTGGGGCCTACCATATTTCAGGTACATGATGCTGATTCGACCCAACCGAGTGTAGGTGGGGTAGATTTTGGACCGGGAGTACTTTTTCTTTTGATGTTACCTCGGTTAGACTTATACACTTATGTAAATTGTAGTAAGTTAGAAATGGAGTTGTATTTTGGAATCGTTTAGTGGACTCGACATGTATATATAAACTGTTGGATTTAAGTTGGTTAAGTATTCAGTCACTCAGACCATTTCAGTTGAGTGAGTAAGACCTAGTTAGCCTTGTGGGTGACAAACCGGGGTAACACCGGGTTTATTGTATTATCTGTTGTGATTTCATTTAAGTTAAGTATCATTATTTACCGTTAATTGCGCATTACGAATTGGGGTGTTAAAAAAGGGTAAAATGGTCTTTTCTTTTGGATGTTCTTTGTAGTATGGGTTTCCACTCTCATTGGGTTAGCTTAGTTGAGAAGTGTCTTACTTTTGTTTCCATGGAAATCCTTTTAAATGGTTATCCGGGTTGAACCTTTTATCTTATGCGGGGATTAAGGCAGGGAGATCCTCTTTCCCCCTACTTGTTTATATGATGTATGGAGGTCCTCTCTTTAGCTCTTCGTCTTGCCTCTAATATTGGGTCGTTGAGGGGTTTCACTTTGCGTCGTCTAGGTCAACAAATCACTAGCCTCTTTTTTGTTGATGATTATCTTCTCTTTGGTCAAGATTTAATATCAAATCCCCATGTTATATTTGAGATTGTAGAGGGTTTTAGGAGTGCTTCTAGGCAGTGTATCAATTTTCAAAAATTGGGTATTATGTTTTCCTCTGGGGTTCCAAGTAATCCTTGTAGGCATATTGTTAGCTGTTTTGAAACTAGAGAAGTTAGTGATTTTGGGTTGTATCTCGATTTTTTTACATATATTGGGCGTAGTCATAGGGAAGTAATTTATTATTTGTGAGATCGCGTCCACAAGAGAATCCAAGTTGGGACAAGCAAGTTTCTCAGGCTAGGAGATTAGTTATGATTAAGAATATGCTTTAGTCTTTGCCTACTTATGTTATGAGTGTCATTAAACTGCCTCGAGGTGTAGTTAGAGATATCCATGATGTAATTGCACATTTTTGGTGGTCTGGAAGTTTAACCAAGCAGAGTCTTGATTGGTGGAGTTGGTCTAAAATGTGTCCGCCTCAATGAGAACGGGACTGGGGTTTAAGGATCTGGGTGACTTTAATGATGCTTTACTTATGAAGCAATGCCGGCGTCTGTTGGTTTTCCCAAACTCTTTGATGGCACAAGTTCTTTGTGTCAGATATTTTCCTCATGGTAATCTATTTGCGGCTAGTTTAGGGAGTTGACCTAGCCCAGTTTGGCGAGCTTTGCATGGTGTCATAGGGAGGCTTTATCATGGAGTGTACAGGAAGGTTGGGCCAGGATTACTTGTTCATCTTTTAGACAAGTGGTTACTGGGAAAACCAGGGGGAAGGCCCTGCTCTATTCCTCTTCCAGAGGAGGTTAGGGCCCATGGTTCTGTTTCAGTTTTGATCAATAGTCAGGATAACATGTTGTGAGGATCTTGTTCGGCAGTGATTTCCATCTGATGATGCCGAGCTTATTCTTGTTATGCCTTTGCCTGAGGGTGGTTTAGATGGCTGGTTGCGGGGGCTGAATAGAATAGGTTGGTATACAGTCAAGTCAACATATCACTTTGTTAAATCCTTGAGGTTGGGTTCTGAACCATCAGGCTCAGGAATGATGGGTAGAGCAGTTCGAAACATTTGAAAGTCTGGTCTTCCTTATAGAGTTGAAAGTTTCTTCAAGGAAGCTATTGGCGGGGGTTCTTCCTTGCCGGGCTCTAATCGCAAGTTGTTGTCACTTAAGCGTGGAGTTCAGTGCTTGTGGGAGAGGGAGGGGTGTAGTATCCCACAAGATGTTGATGCAAACATTGGATTAAGAGATTGGGTTTTTTTCGTTGTGTCTTTCTGCCTCATCTACTTCTCTTGCTCGCTATTTAAAGGTGTTGTGAAAAATTGGGTATACGCGATGTTGGGTGGGCTTAAGCTGCAAGCTATCTTGCTGTGGTGTAGGGCATGGCGCATTTAGGGGCATGACTGGAGTTAGCAGATGGTGGAGAACTACAGGAGGATTGGGTGGAGGTAGCAATCGATGGGAGTGTGTCTGGTGACAAGCTTGGGCTGGGAGTTGTGTCGGCAAGGGAGCGATTGAAATACCCCAAACCTAAGTATGCTATGTAAACATCAATTTATGATGTGGTAAGGCTAAAATATGCCTTAGAAAGATTGGTAGACAATTTAAACCAAGGAAAACACAAGAAAATGTCTTAAGGGTAATTAGGGCAAAAATGTGCTCTAAGCTTGGAGAGACTTGAGTGAGTACCCAAATATCATGCTAAGACCTTACTAATATTCTAATGGTCATTTTAAACCAGTTACCAAAGAAAACCAAGCTCAAAACAAGTTAAAACACAAAATGTGCTTTAAGAAATCTTAAAGCACATTTTTGAAAAATTGTCTTGTAAATGAGTTTTGAGTGGCTAAATGCCCATGATTACACCTTAATAAACATGTGTACTAATTAGTATCACATTAGGAAGCCTAAATCAATGGGAAATCAAAAATTTCAGAAATATGTGCACTAATTTTGAATAGTAACCAAATAGTGCTAGTTTAGCATTAAGTTAATATAAGATAATTAATTGGTCAACCAAGACCATAAATGTCTTGATTATTAAGGGGGTGGCCAGTTTTTAGGTGGTGAGTCACCACATGAGTCATTCAACTTAAGAAGAGAAAAGAGAAATGAGAGAAATTTACTATTTGCTTTTAAAAAGTAAAATATCTTACCTTTAGCTTACCTTCTCTCCTCTTCTCCATTCATTCTCTTCTTCCACGGTTTTCTTCATTTTCTTCACCCTCTCAAACCGTGAGAACAAGCTCCATTGTTGCCTCACCTTGCCTTGTCTACAACTTACTCATTTTAGCTCCAAAACAAAAACTAAACACATATTATTCTTAGTTAGCTCAAGCTCTAGCTTTCTATCTTTTCAAATCCTTCAAAGCTCCATTTTGGTGCCAAGAGAAAACTCCATTGATGGAGGAAAATCAAGTTTGAAGAGCCCATTTGGTTCTCCATTCATTCAAGGTAAGGAAAATGTAAGAAAAACCATGTTTCCATCACTTCTTCTTCATGACCGAAAATTACCTTCTCATGGGGCCTTGTTTTATGCCTTGTTCTAGCTTATTTTCTATTCTCCAAGGGCTAGAGGAGGTCCTTCTTGATTCATATCCAAGCCCACCTTAAGACTTCAAGGTAAAACATTCATTTTTATACCTTAGAACACATTTTAACCTAGGTTTTCATTCCTTAAGGTTAGTGTATTATTTAGAACTCATGGGAGCCAATGTATATTGATTAGAACATTGGCAAGGGAAATGTAAATGGTGGCCGAGATTTCCAAGGGAAGGATCCTAAGGAGGAACTTGAGAAAAACAAGGTAAATTGCTTACCTAATGGTGGTTTAAGTTTTAAGGGATGGTATTTAGATGAGTACTAATGTAGCTTAAAGCTTACATTGTGTAATGGATTACATAATCTAAGAAAAAGAACTTAAACAAGCTTATGAACTTGTGACTAAGGAGCTAATGGGAATGAGTTAGTAATATAAGTTTAAGATGGATCTTAAGAGTATTATAACTACTATGAGATTGATGGGTGTATTTGCAGGTTGAAGGCTTCTATATGTGGGAAATTCAGTGTTTAAGTTTAAGTTATTTAAGGGCCTAAGAGCCATGCCATTTAAGAGTCTTAGTGCTATGCAATTTAAGATTATTGCAACATATTGAGTTTGTTGTGAATGAGTTGGTTTGGGTGATGAGGTATGATGAGAAAGAACTTGATGTGTGTGAGATGGTTGAATGAGGAAAATAATGTGTTTGGGCATGATAAGTGTAACACCCCTCTCCATAAACACGATATAATCTCTCACGTAGCAATAAATAAAACGTCTCGCAGCGGAAAATAAATAACAATTAAAATACTCACTCGGGTTTCACCGGCCATTACTCGCCCATGCGAGCAATGAAGCCAAACTACATCCAACTTCCAACATAAACAATCTGCTAACCGCCGTGATAACGAGAAACTCCTATACATCATACTAAATCCATAAATCATAAACATCGACAAGTGAGCGTCTACCCAAACCTGAATATACACAACCTTACCATATTACAATTCACCATCCTCATTGCTATACAACATCTCCATGTGTAGTAACAAAAGCAAAACTCCAATTACCCTGTTCCCGCTCTTCGGCTTCGGCAATGATCAACAACCTGTAATGGTGTAGTATCAGTGATATGCGCTGAGTATGCCGGGCCTGGACCCTATTGGTCACTTGTCATTTTAACCATCTTATTATTAGATTGGTTTCATGCTTTACCATTTTACAGTTGTAAACAATACTGTAATATACATGCATAAGTATACATAAGCATCCATCCAAATATCCATAAACACTTAACCATCCATCCAATCCAAACATCCATTTAATATTTCATACAACATTTATATATCGAACGTATCGAGTAATAACAATATAATGTACAATGTACAATCGCCGTAGCGTATACCATCCTTTATTAACTTATTTTAGTTTGGCCTTCAAGGCCCCATCCATATGTACAATGTACATTCGCCGTGGCGTACAGTTTTCATATTTAATTTACCTTAGCCTTGTAGGCTCCATCCAACCATGTTTAATTAATATAGTAGGGCGTCATGTTAGGACAACCCGATATCCTCACCATGGACAGTAGTCCTCCCGTACACACAAAGGTGCTCATTTCGCCAGAGGTCCGGAGGCCCCTGACTCTCTTATGTCTCGTAAGACGTCCATAAAAAGGCCGTAGCCACTTGATCCACGATCCAGTTTGGGCTCGTTGGATATAACCTGGAGCGGAATCCAATTAGGAAACCCCTCAGTGATCACAAATGCGCAACCAAGTAGTTCGTAAACTACCGGGATTCCTCAACTCACACCATCTCTCTCTCATAATGTTTAAGATCTACTCTTAGTCTTAGGGAGAATAATTATTAATTAGCTGCCCAATGGGTCTCACGCATACCTAGAAGTAATCTAGGTTATATTCATGTTCGAGATCCATGCTCTAGAGACCGACAATGTCGTGACTCATCCCTAAGTGTTTTACTTAGGTTACCATATACTTAATATTAATATCATGGTATTATATCAAGTAACCGTCATGTCATCACAACGTATATGTATGTTTATATAAGTCGATCTATAGTCGACGTAGTGTTAGTCCTGTAGGACGCTCGTGCATAAATAATTAATGCAATAGCACACAATCACATACATGTATCCACACATATAACACACAAGTTATAACAACCAAATCCGAGCCCAAGGAGCAACCTTAGGACAACTCGGATCAAACCCCTTTACATACCGTTCACCCTGATCGTATTACGGTGGAGTATGAATCAACAAGATCATATGCTCCGTGTAGTCCACTAGCTCGTTGAGCGTCTTGTCAGAAGTATAATCTAAACGGTATTAAAACTATAAGTCAATCTCCATGACTAACTACATCCGGTATTTCCGAATAATAAGTAACCCCGACAGTTCACCCCTGTTTTCTATAGTTGTTTATTACGGGTTTTTTTTTCTAAGACAGTCGGCTTTGTTACTTAAAACACGTATGTCATAATATCTCAACTGTTAAGTTTAATTCGTTGTATTTCTTCTTAATCTTATCCACCATCTAGTTTAGGTACGTAACCCATAGTTGCATGTATGCATGCATGATTGTATTATATTTTTTTTTGTATTGTATCATTTATTATATTGTATCATTCTCCCACCATCCATTATAATACAATGTATTATATAACCCATTTATCTTTGGCAAATAATATTTGCATCCAAAACTCATAACTTATAGTTCGTAACTATATATATATTTTTTTAAACAACCACCACCATTAAATCATATGGTTTCCAACCAAAATATATATCCACCTTATATACATTATTCTTGTGTATGTATATATTTACCACGTAGGTAATTCCCAAGAGTTTAATAAACTCTTATATTTTATGTTACTTTTTATCATCTTTTATTAGATGATTATTCCCATTAGTTGTATTATATTATACAACTTATATTAAGATTATTATCCTAATATGAGTAACATTTTATGTTGTATAGTTACAACTCCTAAGGTTTATTCGATAAATACCTTAGTTTATAAATCTCATTTATTTATAGTTTGTCACATTATTTTATGTGAATATCCTTACTTGTATTAATCCCATTAAACCACCTTAATACCATATAATTGTTATAACATTTATAACATAGTAGACCATAGTCTAAAATCCATTCTCCAACTCTTAAATATTCGGTATAGCCCTTGAATTTATTTAAATTCCCTTTTGACCACATAACATTATATAATATTATACCAAAATACTAATATCATTTGATATGATATTTTTATTTCCTTTAACTTATAACCTATAGTTTTTATACAAAACTATTATATATTGCCTCATAGGCATATATTTTAAACCTTATTCTTTTCCATCAACCATAGTTTCCTTTATTCACAAAATCTCCCCATCATTTATACCATGTTATATATACCAATATAACATTTCTAACTTAAAAAAAAAGTATAACCCATGGTTATTTTTTGTAAATTCCGAACAGCCCTTGTGCTGTTTTATAATTGCCATTTGGCCCTATTTATAACATATAGTTTTACCATATCATTAAAATCATATATTATACACATATCTTACTAAATATTCTTATATAATTCTAAAAATCTCCAAATTTCACCAAAGGGTTATAAATATCCTTATTAACCCATATACCTTCGGTATTTACCATTCCACCATCTATATTTCTCCAAAGTGTCATAATGACATAATAACTATATATTATACATATATAGTTTATCTTATTTCCAAAAACAACCCAATAAATTCCTAAAAATTCCTAATAGCCCATGGGTGTTTAAAATACCATTATACACCCTTACTTTTTCGGTAATAACATATTTACCACATATGTTATAAAAATATTACCGTAAAATACATAACTTATTATAAAACCTTAAATAAGTTATTTAACTTATCTAATTTGGTCAAAACCTACCATATGGTCAAGGTTGACCTCCTTAATATTTCCTTGACCATTAATTCCTTATAATTACGGTTTGCACCTATACTTTTCAGAAATTACCATTTAACCCCCAAAACTTTATAAAATCTTATAAACTTTATTTTAACTCCTTTTAACCTCTAATTTTCGGCCTTATTTTTATAAAGCCCCTAAATTTAATTTAATTACACCTAATACCCCATTTCTTTTCGGTAATGCATTTTCACCACTTAAACTTAATTAAAAGCTTGTAAATGCATAAATAAAATGGCCTAAAATACATGGCCTTATTACAAACATTTGCTCACAAAATAAATTACACATAAATGTCCCAAAAATGCTTATGAATCTCGGCCTCACCACACACTTTTTATTTAATTACCAAACTTCCACATAATGTCTTAAATTTGACAATTATGCTTGTTTAATTAGTTATAAAATTTATTAAACCATTCCTTAATCACCTAAGGTCAAAATAAGACCTTAATATACTCTTCACTCACGGCATATATGTAAATAGTATAAACACATATTAATATACCAAGTGTAGATTTAAGTGATTTATACCTTGATTTAGCTTAGATAAATCCTTGTTTGGATTCGGCCAGCCTAGGACAAAATTTCCAAAGCTTCTCTTACATGTTTTTAAACAGCAAACAAGGCCTAGTTAGTCTCCAAGCAAGATCTAACCATAAGAAGTAATTTAAGTCATGAAAATCATGGATTTTTACCTTAGATCTTCAAGCTTGTTGTAGATCTACTTCGGCCCTATTTTTCCAGTAGAGGAAGAGTATCAAAACACTCTTAAAAACAAGGCACAAAACCGTGGGTAGTTAGCTTGGAAGATGGCTAAGTTTTACCTTGTTTAAGAGACCAAAAATGGTGTTTTTAGCTTGGATCTAGCTACTCCTTGTAGATCTTGGTATACCAACTGAATCCACATGAAAAGGAGAAGAAAATAAGGCTAGGGAACCAAGGTTCACAACCGAAATTCACAAGGAAGAAGAGATATGTGCTTAGAGCACATTTTTACCTTAAATGGTCAAGACTTGAACTCTACTCCTTAGATCTGGTTATGGCCGAAATTTATCCTTCCTTTAACCTCCAAAATACTCTACATAGATGTATAGAAAAGGTTGGAGTCTAGATCAATGGAAAAAGGAAAGAAAGATGAAGAAAATGGGCATTTTTATGCCTTAGAAGCTTACCTAGAGCAAGAGCTCTCTCCAATGGAGCTTGGAACACTTACCTACGGTTGAGAGGAGCCAAAGAGAGCATTTGGCTGATGCACTCTCGGCTGGAATGGAGAAATGAAGGAGATAAGCTTAAATTGTCCTTAATGTCATTTTTTGCATTTTTTTATGTCATTATTGCTTTGATGACTCACCAATGACTTATTGGTGTTGATAATTGAAGGCTGAATCGGTGGAGACAAATCAAGGAGGCAGCCGGCCTACATTGAGAAGGTGGTGAGTAGTTTATACATAATTGATTCAATTATGTAGTTATAATGTTACTTTAATCCATTAATGAATAGGTCACTCACCATACTTGTCTTGTTCTTGCTTGGAGCCTTGGAAACAACCGTATAATAAGGAGACGGGGAGGCTCCAAATCGGCTGGCTTCACATGGGTAAGCAAGTGGTAAGCTACTTTTGTGTTTAAATAAGTTAAAGTTTACTTTTTCCTTATTTTATGTAAAAGTAAGGTAGTATATTTAATTGTCACATGGGACTTGTCTCTTGATCTATTTAGAGACTCTCTTCACCGATTTTAAGAGGTCCAATTCATGGTCAATGGTCAACATTGACCAACTTAGTCAATGTTGACCCAAACGGGCCCCACTTTAGGGTTTTATTAATATTTTAATATTAAATTTGTAAAAATTTGTAACTTTCTGGAATTAAATTCCTAATATGATATAATATGATATTTTATCATATTTAAAGGTATTTATAACCTTTTAGCCCATTTAAAACCAATTTAGAAAGCGATTACACAAAAACGTGCTTTAAGGAGTTTTAGTGCACATTTTGTGTCGCAAGGTGTTTCTGAGCTTGGTTTTCTTTGACAACGGTTTTGTTGTGTCCCTTACATGATATTTGATCATGATATCCAATTTTATATCATTTAGAGGTCATTAGACCTTTAAGGTATTCTTAGAGCACATTTTTGCCCTTTTTGACCTTGAAGCATGTAAATGCTTGTTCTTTGTGTTGGAGTGTTGTCCAACAATTATAATATGTTTAATATTATGTTAATAAACTTAGGACAAATTTTTAGGTCCTAAGAAGTTCATTTGGGTATTTATTTACCCTAACCAGTCAAAGGGTGCAACATCTTGCTTTGTGTTGACCACTGTTGTTCTCAGTTGACTTTTAAGGCATGTTTAGGCCTTAATTAATGTAATTAAATATTTAATCCATGTTTAATAAGTTTGGGGTATTTCAATCTACCCCCCTTAAAAAGACTTCGTCCCGAAGTCTCTTAATCAAATAGGTAAGTATATAAATGTATAACTACCCATTATTCCCATAATGTATATCTATGTGATATATCATTTACACACATCGTATTGCGCTTATACAGCACATAGCCATCACGTTGTGGCGTTAGTTCAATCATATAGGGATATAGGTGATCCATCAGCACCATCATTTCCTATCAGTTCTACAAGCCTTGACAACCTCCCTGAGGTGTCCATAACATTCCATTGTTCCACATTCCATAACTAATGATTCATTTCGTATCTAGGCGATACCATATGTAATCATTCTATAAAGCAATATGAATACATATCACAAATAGCATAAGAAGGTACTACACATGGTGTAAATACAACATTCAAACAAGTATCTCATAAGATACATACATACCAGTGCACATCACACAACAAACATACCAAACAACGTACGCCCCGCGTACCAAACATAACCAACAAAACCAATTCACTGTATGCCATGCATACGAAACAATTCACTGTATGCCATGCATACTAAACAAACAAACCTTGTATGCCCCGCACACCCCAATTCTTTGTATGCAATGCATACTAAACAACCAAAACTTAGTGCACACATGTGCACAGCCAAGAGGCTCTACCCCCCTTAAAAAGGGTTACGCCCCCGTACCCCACAAGTATACCACAGCCGCTCAACAAGAAGCACTAGATACTTGGCTCTCAAAGAGTTCTCCAACTCATGGATTATCCTCATATCAGAGAGACGGGTATGACTCTAGCCCTTATGGGCTCCACAATACATAAAGGTGAGGCACTAAACTAATGGGCCCACTCGCTCCGTATGAGGTGCAGACCCATGAACATAGGCTCAATTTGCCTCTTTTTTTTTCCATTGCTGTGAGTCCACTCGTTTGGATCACTAGCATACTTGCGTGTGTCTTCTCTCACTGATATTCAGCTTGAGATGTAATATGACATTGGCTATTTTTAGTACTTAGTGCTCTTTGCACTTGTCTTTGTAATACTAAGACGTACTAGCCTATGTGTCCACAAAGATGATGTTTGTCATCCATGTTTCCTGGTGGTTTTGTTCCGGAGTAACACACTGTTGTAGTTTTTTTTTTACACACTCGTGTTGATATCCATTACATCTTCCCGTATCCCACTAGATTAATAACTGCACGAGTGCAATACCAAAACACTCAGTCCTACAGAGTGCAGAGGCGTAAACTCTCAGCAGCTAATACCTCATGAGTCCAACGGATAAGATGAGCGAATTATCCTATGAGTGGTACATTCCAAATCCACTGTTCCTTGCTTAAGGTATCTGCTATCATATAGCTTTGTCTTTTATCCTTGCGTAGTCACGTGTTTATGTCCATATCATCTGGTAGATTTCCTCTGGATTGCAAGAATGTATTCGATCCTTATGAGGTTCTACATATTATTCGTCCATAATGGGTTTTCCTGTTTCTCTTTTTTTTTAGTATCCATGTCCTTGAAAGGTTTCCTTGTCTTCTCTGTATACTGTCTACTGCTCTCTGCTGAAGGTTCATGATTTCATTAGCCCGTTGGTTCAACTGCGGCTCTTCTCGTCCATCTTTGAGGTAATCCGTCTTACTGTCCGTAGTACGGAGTTGACTACTTCTCGTGTTCCTAACACTACTTGTCTACCTGCATGGGGTACCGTACTGATACATTACTACTTACCTGACTAACTCATAAATAAGTCTGTCAGGCCCACATGCTCCTAACGGAGTGCGGTCGTCCCATGTCTCGTTTAGTAAACTGGTAATGTCTGTCACACGTGTATTGTGAAGTATTCTGTTGTCAATCTCCCTCTGATGGATATCCTGTTTACTTTTCTCTTCTTCTTTCTTTTTTTCTGTTTAATAATTCATGGTATCGGTTATCTAGTAATAAGTGCTATTGCCCTGGTGGCATCCGTGGTAATTCGTGTCATTAACCGGCGTTATTTAGCTCGGTGTAAGTAAAATCTGTGCTATATTTAGCAAAATTAGTTCTCCTGTTTCGATCTCATTGAGTACAACATATTTCTTTGCTCCCTGTTTTTTTTTTCCTGATCATATCTCATCCATAGTTCATATCCATTCCCTCATCCGTTCAATTGGATATATTGCATATTGCATAATAGCTTGAGCAACTTGGCTTTTCACTTCCCAACCATCCTCACTGACGGTTGTGCATCTACAAAGGGTATGCCTGTCCACAAGGACTAAACATTCATCACTGATAGTGATTTGCATTAAATGCGGGTATACACTGATGATATTTGGCTAATAAGCCTTGTCTGAAAATTCCTAAACAATTTAAACTGGTGTGGTTTACAATCACAGTGGCTGTAGTATTTCTCCAGTTGCAGTGGTTGGACTAACGGTCCTTCCATAGTTGCATAGGTTTCTAACCTCAAGGTTTGTATGAAAAAGTTTGAAAACATTTTCTTTTTTTTGGTATACATATAACAAAAGACTAAAAAGTAGTAGTTGATGCAGTTGCATTTGCAGTTGCTATTACTGTTGCTGTTGCTGCACTTGCTCTGTCAAGTGCGCAAGGCAGATGGAAATTTCAGTGGTTTACTTGTCATAGCGCTTGCATTAGCAAGTGCGCCATGCAGGTGGAAATTCTGGTTCAGTAATCACTGGTCTCATTGACTCTGTGTCGTCGAGTATGGGCTACATGATAATGTAAGCTTAAACATCCTGTTCATATATATAATCTGTCAAGGTCTCAAGGTTACTCGCATCAAGTTCACAAATCTAGTCTCCAAAGTCATACACAGAAAGGCGAGTGGTCAATGACACACTCCCACATACTTATAACAAGTCTTGTCTAACATCCAAAATAAGTACACAACATAGTAAGTAAATCCTTCCACCAGCGGTCTCTTGGAGTTCAGGGTACTCATGCCCTATCTACTCCCTTGCCTCTCTGGGCTCCAGCATCAGTAGATGTCTGGCCATCTTGACCGCTTCGTGGTACTCGAGATCCTTCAGCTGAGGTCTTCTGAGTATTCTTTGGTGGCCTGTAATTACGGCTCTCAGGGTTCATCCAGCACTCGAATTCCCTATGGCCCTCTTTGTGGCAGCACCGACACTCGACTTTGCGGCCTTCGCAGTCGACCTCAGGATGGTCTTTCCCACAACGCTTACAGTAAAAATGGCGCTGGGGCTGTCCGGTGCCTGATGGTAGTATTTAAGTTTATGTTAAAATCTGTTGATATAAAGGTTAAGGTCACAATTCAATTTAAGAGGTAAGTGTTCTCACCCTTAGGAGGTGCAGATCTCAGAGGCTGAGCATCTATAGCTGGGCCGGTCAACCGAAGGATGGCCTCTTTCCCTTTCTTTCCCTGGTGACCCTGTTGCCCTTTCTTTGGAAAGAATTTCCTGTTCAAGGTTTTGGGTCAGCATTCATAAGGTATTTAGTGTGGTAAACAATTTAGAATGGGATAAGTCCTTACTTTCCCTTCTTTTGGCCATCGCCTGGAGAGCTCCTCCACCCTCAGACTCTCCCTCAGGGTTCTTCCTTTTCTTGGCCCGAGAGTCTCTTCCCGAGTCTGGAGCATTAGCTCCGTCCTCGAGGCAGCCTCATAACACTCCTGGAATCTCATTGGTAAGTTCTCACAAAGTCAATTGGTAATGTAGTAAGTAAAGAATTTATGGCTTTCATATTAATACCTGGATGGTAGTGTAGAGGGTAGCACCCATCGCCATCTGGATGCGAAACAATAATCCTCCCGGAACTTCTCGACCTTCACGGTCTCTGAGTAGTCCACACCGGGGATGAAGTCCAGCAGACCAATGAATCGAGCGTAGTACTCATCCACGGTCAGACCTCCTGGGACAATGTCTCGAAACTCTGGCGCTTCTTCTGCTTAAGATGAGCAGGGTAGTACTTCCCTCTCAGCAAAACTCTACAAAGGCAGCCCACGAAAAGTCGGGCGTAGCCAGGTGATGGTCCTTGACCAACCTCCACCAAGTGCTGGCTGCATCTTCAGATGGAAAGCAGCAATGGGACCTTCTTGTCGTCCGGTACCTGTAAAGCTTCATGCTTTCTCGTGTTCAACAATGTAACGCTCCAAAGGTACGGGGTCTGGCTCCCCTGAATATGTGGGTGGTCGGGTCTCGCTAACTGACTTCAGCCAGTTCGTTTCCCTGGGCTGTGGCAGGTGGGCTGGTGCTCCTCCTATCTGAGTACCCAGCTGTGCAAGAACGGCAGCGATCGTCTCAGCAATACCTGGATTCGCGGGGTCACGCCTCCACCTCTTCCAGTACCACGCCCTCTAGTTCCCCAGACATCTGTAGTACAGTATGTCACATAAATACTCGGTAAATTACCGTGCCCAACCAATAGATATTGAATTGCCTTAAAGGCTACTATGTCACGCAGTTTGCGTTACTAGACACAATCTCTTTCTAAGATGAATCGTCTCGTACTTCCCAAATATTTCCCATAACTTCTCAAGTCCTAAGCTCACTGTCTTAACCTATTATCTCGTCATCAGAGCGGTACTCCGCTCTGATACCACTTTTGTAACACCCCTCTCCATAAACACGATATAATCTCTCACGTAGCAATAAATAAAACGTCTCGCAGCGGAAAATAAATAATAATTACAATACTCACTCGGGTGTCACCGGCCATTACTCGCCCATGCGAGCAATGAAGCCAAACTACATCCAACTTCCAACATAAACAATCTGCTAACCGCCGTGATAACGAGAAACTCCTATACATCATACTAAATCCATAAATCATAAACATCGACAAGTGAGCGTCTACCCAAACCTGAATATACACAACCTTACCGTATTACAATTCACCATCCTTATTGCTATACAACATCTCCTTGTGTAGTAACAAAAGCAAAACTCCAATTACCCTGTTCCCGCTCTTCGGCTTCGGCAATGATCAACAACCTGTAATGGTGTAGTATCAGCGATATACGCTGAGTATGCCGGGCCTGGACCCTATTGGTCACTTGTCATTTTAACCATCTTATTATTAGATTGGTTTCATGCTTTACCATTTTACTGTTGTAAACAATACTGTAATATACATGCATTAAGTATACATAAGCATCCATCCAAATATCCATAAACACTTAACCATCCATCCAATCCAAACATCCATTTAATATTTCTACAACATTTATATATCGAACGTATGAGTAATAACAATATAATGTACAATGTACAATCGTCGTAGCGTATACCATCCTTTATTAACTTATTTTAGTTTGGCCTTCAAGGCCCCATCCATATGTACAATGTACATTCGCCGTGGCGTACAGTTTTCATATTTAATTTACCTTAGCCTTGTAGGCTCCATCCAACCATGTTTAATTAATATAGTAGGGCGTCATGTTAGGACAACCCGATATCCTCACCATGGACAGTAGTCCTCACGTACACACAAAGGTGCTCATTTCGCCAGAGGTCCGGAGGCCCCTGACTCTCTTATGTCTCGTAAGACGTCCATAAAAAGGCCGTAGCCACCGATCCACGATCCAGTTGGGCTCGTTGGATATAACCTGGAGCGGAATCCAATTAGAAAACCCCTCAGTGATCACAAATGCGCAACCAAGTAGTTCGTAAACTACCGGGATTCCTCACCTCAACTGTAACACCCCTACCGGTAATCTTACCATTATCTCCTAACCCGTCTCAATTACCAACCATAATGCAGCGGAACAATAACTACAACCGGGGGTGATACAATGCCGCTAGTCACCTACGTGACTAACAAGGCCAATCCCAAACATAATACTACAACAAATACAATATCGGTCTGATGGGTCTTTTACCGAGTACCCTAATGCAAACGCTACTTCCGATACTTAACCAATTCAGAAATCAAATACAACCTTCAAATCCAATTTATACAAATACCATCTCCATTCAACTATACCGAGTATCTACAACTTCCCGAGTGTATCCATGACCCTTTTTGGTCTTACACCCCACAGTATACAAATACAATCGCTTTAACAACTACCCATATCAATAACAACCCCGTCCTACTCTCGAACGGTGTCCGGCTTAGCTGTCAGTCTCTTACAGTGTTCATATTCACTTCGGGTACCTGCACACTAAAAACGTTCCCCCGAGGGGGTCAGCTTACGCTGAATATGACTTCCGCATACCCCGCGTACTAGCGAGGGTACGCCGACTAATTGGTCGAGAGCATGCGGTTCATTTTAGTTCAAACAGCATGCAATACACAATACATCATATATGTACATTCACAAACACCCACAACATTCAATCCAGGAATACTATCCACACAGATGTCACATCAAACTCGTTAAATTCCTTTACCTTATTCTTAAACCTTGAGAGACCATATCTCAAGTGAGTTTCATTCTCGTCATTTACCAAATTTCCATCCCTACCGGGTAGTTTACTTGACTCCTAGATCATTGGACACTCTCGGTCCGGACCTAGTTCACTTAATTATTCTACACTTGAATAATTTTTAGGTTAAGCCTCAAGGGCCTCCGGGCAGAGACAAATATAGGTCTCAACACCGGGCTTTTATAATCACCAGCCGGAATTAGAAACATTCTCTCATGTTCCCTCTTCCTATCCCATAATACCCAGCTTACCTCTTTAGACGGGTAAGCTCTGCCGGTCTTACTCCAGTCGGGCACCACTATGTGGCACACGGCCCCGCAGGGCACCACTATGTGGCACACAGCCCGGTAACAAGGGAGTTCGACCATGGATTTAGAAACATACGCTCTGTTGCTTCCTCATCCTTGCACGCGTGACTCACAATCCCCCTAACCCAGCTCTCGGGTTAGTAACAATAGGTACTCATATATAAATACATATATAAACATTAGTCAGCCGCATCTTTCTCGATGCTATCATACAACTTAGGAGATTTTCCCATCTCGTTGTATCTGCCGATTTAAGGGTCGCCCCTACACCTCCGTTACTTAGGAACTATGTTCGTTTTCTAACATGAGTCACATCCTTGCATAGGAGGTCGACTATTGAAATTAAGGACGTTCACTAGTCCCGTGTGTCGCTTGTTCTCATTTTGAGTCAATTCTTAAGTTTGGTTTATCGTGTCCGTTGATTGATGGTTTTCGTGTGTTATCTCGTCTCGATTCGATAGCTTAGTGGGTCTCCATGTTTTCGTTGATTCACACCCGGACTCCTTCTACGAGTCACTACTCAAACAAGACTCACTATGAGTAGCACTACAATACACATTCAACATTCAACAATTCATTCATATCACATTTCATGAATTATACAAACTTCTTTGCAAATTTCAAACCAATCAAGCAACATTACTACACAAGCACCATCAAGTGCAAACAATCTGATTCGTGCATTTATCTTGTTAGGTGATCACACAATCAAACAAGCACACAAATCGAGGTAACCAAGTTAGGATACAGAGCATGAGGAGATCATACCTTTCTCCGGGGTTATCTTTACCGGGTGTTCTCACGTTCCTCGGCTCACACATGTTCCTCGACTCTTACTCTTGAACCACTATTTACATGTCAAATGGTTCAATTAATATTAAGGTGTTATGGTGGGTACATAATTGCTACTCCCGTACTTACCCCGTTATCCCGTTATTTCGGTTTAACTTAATGTACTTAGCTCCTCAACTTACTCAATCACTACTCAAACTTGTTTACACTTCTTAGGACCTCTAAAGGTCACCAAACAACTCCTAAACATCATCTAAAACCAATACCAATCAATCCCCCATGTTT
Organism: Limonium bicolor; assembly: GCA_023374045.1. Taxonomy (NCBI): domain Eukaryota; kingdom Viridiplantae; phylum Streptophyta; class Magnoliopsida; order Caryophyllales; family Plumbaginaceae; genus Limonium; species Limonium bicolor. The sequence continues at coordinate 31,226 of JAIOTZ010001023.1, forward strand.
AGAAGCCTTAAAAACACTCTCTGTGCAATTCTGGGGGTGGTCCGGGACTTGGTCCGCACCCAAGGTCCCGGACCAATCAAAGAATCAACTCTCGGCCATTTTTCATACCCTGGTCCGGGACTTGGTCCTGGACTAAGGTCCCGGACCACCACCTATGTTGAGTCTCGAACTGATTTTTGATGCGGTCCGGGACTTGGTACATATCCTAAGTCCCGGACCCTGCTAAAAGCTACTATTAAGGTCATTTTTCAACCCCTAATCAACCCTTAAACCACTCTCAAACTTTCCCTAATCTTTCCACAAGTTTTCTACATAATTAAACATCTCAAAACACACCTTAAACCACTCCAAATCATTGGTTTAATCCACCACCCAATTCTTGCTCAAATTCAACAAATTCAATTTCTCACATTTTGCATTTTGCACTCTCTTGCATTTCTAACTTCTTCTTGTTAGTTTTTACATCCCACCAATCTCACCAAATGCATCAATGACCATTACCCATCATTCCTAGACAAGTACATTAACTACACCCAAGCACAACTCTTGTTTCCAAGGTCTTGCACACTAGCTCATTTTCTAGTTTTTCTAAAACATTTCCATACTCCATTGCTACAGATTTTCACACTCTTCCCCCTAATTCTCTAAATACCATTTCAAGGCTATCAATCCTCTCCTCTCAACATTACAAACACCTAGGTTCTCCCATCACATTAAGTCATCTTACAACACTTGTTTTTCTACTAGAATTTCGCCATAACCTCCCCATAAACCTTGCATGTCCCAAATCATCAACTCTCACTAATTTCATTCCTAATCTAGCCACACCCTTATAGGGTCCTACCAGCACGCAATACCAATTCAAAATTCACAAGACAACAATATAGCTCCATATCCATATGCAATGGCACTTAGGCCCTTAAATCCACACAAGTTCACAAATCTCTCAAAATCAACTACACACATTTTCCACATATATTTCAATTCCTATTTTGGGTTCATTAGTTTATTTACCCATCCCAATCCTAAAGCATTCAAAATAAACCTTAAGGTAGATTTCTTACCTTAATTCACAAGTTTCTCTTTCGAATTCTCCTCTTGCTCCTCCTCCTCTCAAAATCGGTCAAGTGGGGATGGAGTTGCCAAACTCCACCCCAACATTCAAGAACACAAAAATGCATTCCATTAATCATCTAAACCCTTAAGAAATACTAATTCAATTAAAGGGCTTAAAATACAAGGTTAGGGTTTTACCTTTTGAATGTTCAAGAGGGGTTTTCACCCATGAATCAAAGGGGAAACTCCACCACCATTGGAGAGTTGAATTGGAGCTCCAAAACAAGGAGAAAAACAAGGTAAGGAAGAGAGCAAAATCGGCCACCATGGAAAAATGGAGAGAGAATGACTTTTTCTTGGAAATTTTTACCTTAGGAGGAAGAGGAGACTCCAAGCTACAAGATGGTGTGCTTTTCTCTTCAAATGGGGAAAACCCATAAAAATGAAACTCATCCTTTTGAAATTTCAAAAAGAGAGAAAGGTAGAGGAGGGTGAGGGGAGTTCAAATATGTATTTTATTTTTGATTTGGAGCTTGCATTTAGCTAGAGCAAGAAGGAGAAGGTGGAGCATCCATGGAGGGCTTCAAAATCGCCCAGCAGAACCAGAGAGGGGGAGAGGGACGGCTGGGGAAGAAGAAAGGGAGGAAAGAGAAAAGAAAAAGAGAGAATGGGAGGAGAGAGAAGAGAGGTTACCTTTTTCTACTTTTCTATCTTCCTTTACTTTTCTTTTCTTTCTTTCTAGCTTATTACTAGTAGAAGAGAGGGGTGAGTCAGCAATTAAAACCGGCCCCCTTGCTGTACATGCTGGAGCGTTTTTTTGTCTTTTACAGAAAACGCTCGTTTATTTACCCGGTTTAGCACTATTCACTAACCGGGCCCGTTTTCCGGAATTTTCTTGTTTATTTAATTTTTTAATGGCTATTAAGCTTCCATTAATGTTTAATTATAGTTATTTGATGAACTATAATTTTTACGGGTTCGTTTGACCACTTAAAGTCACGTTCTCGGGTTTTCTTGAAAAAAAAACGTGCGCTAAAGCTTTATTAGCGTTTTTAATTTGTTTTATGGATCCGTTTTCTTCGGGAATTGTTCCCATATATTATTTAGGCATTATTAAGCCTTTTAAATTAATTTAATACCCCTTTTAAGGTTGTATTTCTCCCGGGGTCACCTAACGCTCAATTTAGCGTTTTTCGCTTTTTAAGTGTTTCCTCTTTTCTTTTGGATTTATTCTTTTTACCAAAATTCATTAGGCACTAATAAGCCCTTAGATATTATATTAGAGTAATTTAATCACCCTAATTAAGTTCGGGGTATTTCAATCTACCCCCCTTAAAGAACTTTGCCCACAAAGTTGGTGAGTCTATTATTGTTAGTCATTTAGACATATCGTGTGCCGAGGTCATAATCTCTATAACCCTACAGGCTCAAGGTCAGTCCAGCCAGTGTGTACATACCGGTACACACCAAATCAGTTAACAAGCATTTTGACAACCGTGGGTACCTACCAACACCACACAACATACATCATAGTACCATGCAACGTGCGTACACACCCGTACATCACAAAACAATTTACCCCGTGCACATACCAGTGCAACGCAAAACAATTGTCAGCCATGCACATACCAGTGCAACACCAAATAGTTATCCTAGTGCAACTTACCGTGTGTACATACCAGTACAACACAAGCATACATAACAGTACAATCCCACACTAACCCAATCCATGCTTACTGTATTTATCCTAGCAGGATTACGTATGACCACTTATAGGGAGCCTCAAGAATCATTCAACCCCGATGTGATCAGCATCGGTGATGAACCATCTCTCCGCCCCAATTTGTGCTCCATCTCCCTTGATCACTAGTAAATCAAGTTCGACTTCACACTTCCGTTTCAAACAAAACATGTAATTCAATCATTTACCATTTTCTATCTTTTAATCGTTCTAGTCATAAAAACAAAGCAAAGCATCTCCAAACGATGGAACTCGGTCCATCAATCATCCTCAATTATCTCCAGATACTTACTTTAGAAATTCAATACGTGTTGTAACTCCATTCGGTTTCTATCCTCCATTCGTTCCCAAATAAAATCAATCAATTCACCTAAGGGCTAGATTCCACATCGGTTTCATACCGATTTATGCTCATCAATTTTCCTCAAACATACTCATATCTCCACACCAGTTCCATACCGGCTCATATCTCATACTATCCCCAATCATTTACAAGAAAATCCAATCAACTCAAGTCACCTAGGGGACTCGATTCCCACTAGGTTCAACATCGGTTTCGTACCGATTTATTCTCAACAAATCTCCCAAACATACTCATCCATACCATGTCTAATCCCAAATCGAATACTATGTCTAATCTCGAATAGGCATATACCACCGGGGTTCTCATTCCCCATGGAGTTTCTCTACTCCATTCACCTCAAATCTCTCTGTGAGCCTCGATTTTAAACCCTATCCTATGTGGATTAACTTGATTGGGATCTAATCGGGTTTTAGGTCCACTTATAGCCTAAGATTAATAACTATGTCATATAACAATAATTATTAAGACCTAAGCTAGCTCACTGGAACCTATTACGAGTCGCCACCTAATTTTAACCTAGATCAAATTAGGAAAGGAGAGTTCGGGTTCGGGGGCTTGATATTCGACTTAATTAGGGTTCAATTACTTTCATTACCCTTCCTAGGTCGTTTTTCCTCTACTTGGTTCGTTTACGGCTTTCTACAAAGTTGTTTAACCTAGGTGCGCGCTTCTGTTTTTTTTATTTTTTAATGTTTTTGACAGAAAATTAAAGTGAAATTGAAAGTTACCTAAACTAGGGTTTCGGAGGCAGAATTAGGTCAAATTTTTATTCCGTCCGTGGCCACGGACCTAATGTCCGAACCCACGGACCCCAGTTAACCTAATTACACAAAAAAGTCAAATTAAACAGAAACGAGATTTTGAAAAGTCCGGGGCCACGGACAGGACGTCCGTGGGCCCGGACATGTTTTATAAAACCCTAACTTTTGAAAATAAAAATATCTCGCCACCGTCCGGGGGCGTCCGGCTTTCGGACAGAGCGTCCGGGACCCCGGACATAGCGTCCGTGGGTGCGGACCGACCTCGGACGGCGGCGTTAAGGCTGTTCCCGGCGGTGTTTTTGGCTCAAAATTTATGGGTACGTAGCCTGAAAGATTCTAAACATGTTAGTGATCAAAAGTTTTCAATTTGATACGAATTAAGGACGAAACTTATTGAACAAGTTAGTGGACAGAAACACAAACAAACCTTAATTCAGAAGCAAAGAAAAGTCAATTCGGTTAGCAATTTCAACCAGAAGTGTATTTAGACCAGAAGGGTTAGAGAATTTGGTTTTTACCCTGTTTTGATTTCGAAAACTTGTTGTTCCTTCACGTCGGGAATCTCTGAAAGCCTCGTTGGTGGCCGATCCGGTTCGACTTTGACCCAAGCTTCTGGCTCCTTCTTCCTTGTATTGTTAGCCACGGTTGCTCTGTATTTTCTGTGTTTGGTGCTAGGAATCTCAATGGGAGAAGAAGGAATGTGTATTTGGTGATTTCGGGATGATTTCGGTATAGATTCGAGGCTCGGGGTTGCAAAAACGTTGGAAGTAGGTGACGGCTGAGTTCTCTGACTTTGGGGATGATCTACTCTGCCCTAGGTCGTTTTTTGGAAGGCCTTTTATAGAAAAAAGCATGGCCAAGTTGATAGAACAAGATTTTTATCTAAAACCTTGATTTTGTGCTCTAAGAGAATCTGATTTTTTAAAACGTGCTACAGGTTGATAAAAATTCCGAAATTTTAACCAAAGATAAAATAAGATTTTTAGGAATTTTGAGAGTTGGAATCAGGTTATTTCGATAAATAACCAATTGGATAAAAATATTACAATCTGGAACCTCCATAATTCATAACTTACTATTGGAAAGTCGAAATAACGAAATTCCAACGGCATTATTCTTAATAATCACCCTCTATCTTGTGTTAAAATTTCATGACATTTTGTTTTGATTTCGATATTTCCAGAAGAGAGAGAAAATTGCAAAAATGATTGAATTTCTCTTTTAAATTTGGGATAAGGTTCCAAATAAATAATTTCAGGTTTATGACTGTGTGTAGTCATGCTAACCATGTGACAATTTTATTTTAATTTTGAAAACCCTTTTATTTCTATTTTGAGGTTATTTCATGTGTTAATTATTAAAGAAATTAGCTTATAATATGAATTAAAAGCTAAATTTCTAGAAATATTATCAGAGAATCATGAAATACCTTTCATAATGACTATGATATTTGGAAGTGTTTGGAGATAATGAACAAGTCATATAAAAATAGAAAATCCCGATAATGTCCTTGGAAAATCCCGCCTTGGTGCTTTTTGACCCCTTTTGCCCTTTGTAACACGTATGCCTTAGAGACTACTCCGGGGGGGTTTGAAATTTTGGGTATAACACTCTCACAATTAATACTCCTTCCACTTCAAATTTCCCAAATAATCATAGTTTTCCCAATGAGTGAGTTCAAATGTTTATGTACATAAGTACCCATCATCAAAACATTTTCTTTTGCGCTATGCGCATAGTAGTTTACGCCCTTACCACGTGAAACATGTACTTCGCGATTTTCGCTCTACCCCCCTTAAAAAGGGATTACGCCCACGTAATCTACCATGTGTCAACATTGGACATAGGTCTGAGGCATTCAGCCGTCATGGTGTGGTTTAACTTCCATGCGGTCTATTATATAATGTATTTTGGTCAAAGGGTCTTAACCATATCGTTGGTTAGTCCCTGCACCAAGAATTCTCATCGGAGTTGTTTAACTCTTAACCGGGTTTGGTTCTAGCCTTAGAGGCTTGCAGGCATTGAGAATTAGTCATTCATTTACTAGCTGTGTTAAACCTTAGAACTCTGGGCCCACTAGCTTCTGCTGCGCGACCCTGATAACTTGGGTTTATTCGCCCTTCTCGTTATCCTAAATGTGTTATACATCACCCTTTTATCCCTTTATGTTGGGAATAAGGTTTACCAATCAGCGTGGTATTCTTTTACCATACGCGAACTCAATGAGTTAAAGGTTTTCTATCCAGCTCTCTGGAATCTATGTACATACCATTGTGTATTTGAGTGATAGTTCACTTAATTCTCCTGACTTATTGTCGGTTGAGGTTGAGCCACTGCTTAATTGTAGTGCTTCCTCTATTACTAGTGGCTTCTGAACTATGCTTACTCAACTGGTTTTGTACCAGTGTTCTTTACTCGTACGACCTTGCATTTTCTATGCGTCGGTTCGTTTGCCATCATCAGTCTCCTTTCTACTCTTACTACCATTGTCACCTTCCCACTTTCTAGCTATCCCACTCGATCATTACTGCACACGTGCAATACCAAAACACTCAGTGCTACAGAGTGCAGAAGCGTAAACACTTGGCAGTAAATCTCTTATGAGATTAGCAATAGGAATGAATATTGTTTCCTTGTTTCTCGGTCTGTCTACCAACTTTATTCATCAATTCCATCTCAATGTATGATTTATCCACATGTATTGGTCGCTTGCTGCGCACCATGTTCGTATTTGTTTACCACTTTGGTTCCTATGGCATCCGCTATTTCATTAGCTTCTGCTCATGTTTTACTACCATTTAGGCAATGGTTCTACATTCACTTGGCTGGTTATAGAACGTGATATTCTTTTATCCCTCTGAGCTCCTTGAGCGTTATTGGTTTGATGCTTCAGGTTATACCTATACAGCATTCCTTCTGAATCGGTTACTCTTCGGTTTCCAATAATTGCTATAATAGCTTATTTCCACATTGCTTGGCAATACTTGTATGCTCAAGCTTCACTACATTGGTAGTTCTGAAAGGGATATATTTTCAGACTTATTGTCGGTATCCTCTACTTTGGGATTTGTATGTTCACCGCTCTTGCGGTACCACCTTAACGAGGGGTATCTTACTCGTTGGTTATTAAACTATTTACCGGTGCCGTTCTTGGCAACTCTCCGTATGGTTTTCTATAGGTTTTGCAACCGTTGGATCTCTGTATTGTAGTAGGTTCATGGCATACTAGCCTTATTGCCTAGAGTTCTGCTCATTATAGGCGGTTCACATATAGTTACTTCTCCTTATACCATTAAATGGTTGGAGGTAACATTGGGCTCCATGGTAAGGTCTTCGCATCACGCTTCCGTTCGTTGGATGCCCTTTAAGTATCTTGGTATTGATCGGTATCATTTACAGTTTAGGGTATTCCCTAGTAAGTGGGATCCCTTCGGTGTTCTAACCGAGTGTTCATTGTAATTCTTGTGTCTTTATCACGACATTGTTATACACCCTTCAAGGATCGCTCCTGGGTGTTGCTCGGTTATGTCATTACCTTTGGCTAACATTTACGAGAATGTTTAATTTACTCCACATTGCGGTTCTGGATTCCAAATTGTCCCATTTAGGGTTACGATGTCTCCCGTCCTTAGGGTAGAACATATGTGCTTCCTTTAAGGTTTTAATCTGTTTGGTATTTCCTTCAGTGGTGATCGGTATCCTCCGGTACCTTAGATGATCACCCTGGGTATTTATGGTGTTTGTTCTCGGAATCCTATTCCGTTCATTTAACATTAAGGTGTTCCCGCGAGGCATTTGCCTCACTGTGCCTAGGCCGGTATCCATCCGGCTATTTCATGCTTTTGTTTCGAATTCTCGAGACATATCCAATGTCTTTAGGCAATTACTAGTTCTTCTCGCACTTCCTAACCCTTAATCGTTCTTCTGGAGTGTATTCTTGACTCCTTTTCGCTCCGTGAGCTTACTTGATTCTTCGATCGTTCGAGGTGTCCAACTGTCCCGGTTTACATTTACCTTATGGTCCGTAGAACGGAGCTGGCTACTTCCCGTGTTTCGTACACTGCATGTATACATACGTGGGGTACCATATTGGTACGTTACCACTTACCTGACTAACTCACAAAAGGGTCTGTCAGGCCCGCATGCTCCTTCGGAGTGCGGTCGTCCCACATCCCGTACTTGGGTATACTCGTAGTGCTCGTCACACGCCTAGGTGAAGTATTCTATTGTCAACTCCTCTTGTATCATTCTATGATACTCACCGTGATTCATCTGGTTTAGTTTTTTAAAATCTGAGGTTTTAAAAGAAAAGTTCTGGGTTTTGAAATAAAAATTTTGAGTTTGAAAGAAAATCTTCATGGCGTTGCCATGCTTGAAGTCTCAACCAAGTCCAGCTTCCCGCTGACTGGTATGCTTGTTAATGTGGTGGTCAGGCCGTTAGGCCTTTCCAAGGCTTTGGTTCTTTAAGTTCTTAGGATTATGGTCCTATGTTCGCTCCATTGACATGGTGGTTCTTTAGTAAGTACTTGTTAGTAATCCATAGGTCTTCCAATTGTCTTGTTGTTGCTGCACTTGCCTTGGCAAGTGCGCGGGTACGTCGGTTTTCAGGTTACCATACACCGATTACGGTATTGTTTCCATCCAAATTTGGTGATTTTGTGGGATCTTCCTTTGATCCTTTGATCTTAGTGGTCAATCTCCTGAGTAGTCTCTTAGTGTTCTTGACAAGTTTGTCGATAATTCGGGTGCTTTTTCGGGTGCTTTCCCGATCCTTGAGGTACTCCGTGTACCTTGCCTTGTTGCCCGTTTCCACACCTTAATGGTGGTTACTAAGGCTTGTTTAATCCTTAGGAACTACGTGGTAGTCCTGTTAGTGTAAGCTTAATGATTGCTCTCGTAGTTGCCCGAACTATGTTATCTGGGTATTACCGCTCTTTGGCGTTGTAGGCTTGGAGTTTATCCAACCTTGACTAATTCCTTGATTGGTCTCTGTACCGTTGTTAGTATCATCACGTATTGCAGTCCGCAGACTCTTTTGTCTCGAGTTTTGTTACTCTGCTATTTTGCTTCATTGTGCAGTTAAGCTTCCCTTCTTGTTGGCTGCGCATGGTTCTCGCGACTGCGAAGCATGTCGCCCCATGGTGCCGCAAATTTCATTATCCTGTATTTAGGATTTCTCAATATACTACCGTCCAGTACGGTTATTGTCGTTGAAACGGGAACCATCTTCGGGATTTCCTGTTCTTGGAATCCACCGTATGACTGGTTCTTTCTCTTTACAAAGTTTGTTTACAACAGCCAGATCGGGTTAACCCGAGTGTGAGAGATCCTTTCATCTCTCTGGCGTTCTTTTCCGCAACTTATAACGGGGTAGCGGAGGGCGGGAGTGGTTATGTAGGTATCCAGATCATACTGGAAGTTCCTATTTAGCGTACCTCACACGCTAACACTCAACCCTTAGCCCTAAGTTCCTAATTCCTAACTCGGTATCTTCCTAAACTCGGTATTCAGACCATCAGAGCGATACTTCGCTCTGATACCACTTTTTGTAACACCCCTACCGGTAATCTTACCATTATCT
>JAIOTZ010001024.1:0-40708 GCA_023374045.1 Limonium bicolor
TTGTCATATAGCCTCCACAAGTGTTCATCCCCTACCAAATGTTACCAACTATCTGTCTGCATCCTGGATAGCAATTATCGAATGGAAATGGCTTTGAGCCTCGATGATTTAGTAGATGTAGGATAAGCTTAATAGGTCGGTGATCAGCTCTTCCCCACTGTAGATGAACATTACAGGCATCTGGAAACATTAACAAGGTAGATAAACAGTGGAAGCTATAAAGATTCCAATCGTCAACATGCAAAACAATGGAGAGACTGCCAAGACCTCCGACGAAGAAGGAGTTAAATATCGGTACATTTGCTATTCATAAAATCTAGGCAACCATGATTAACTAATTTATAAAAAGAGAAATTCACAGGATACCACTAAAAATTTTGTTAATTCATAAAATACCATTGTTTTTAAAAAAGTTTTTCGGATACCATAAAAAATAATTTTAATTCACCAAATACCACAAATTACAAACCCAAAACTTTTTAAGACCAAAATACCCCTATTTGTTAATAAACATAGTTCACGGTATACCACATAATTATTTTTAATTCACAAGATACCATAAAATTTATTAAAATATAATAAAACAGTAAAAAATTATAGGTTTATTAATATATAGATTGAAATTTTATAAAATTAAAAATACCAAATATATATATAAAATTAAAAAATATGAAAATTAAAAAATACCAAGCAGTTAAGAGAATTTATCCAAAAATTTTATAATATTTTTACTCTAATAATTTAATAATTAAAAAATTATTATTAAAAATTAAATATATAAAGTAAGATTCTTAAAAAATTAAATCATCTTCTCTTTTCTATTTTGTCAATTTTTAATCAAATTGTGACTTCTCTAGATATTATCCTTTATTATTCTTTATATTTTAGAGATTTTATTCTATTATATATGGTATTTTTTTTTTTCAATTTAACCCATGTAAGAAAAAGTTAACTTTTGCTACTTATTTTTTATATAAATATTATTTAATAATTTTTGTTTTTTGTATTTTTGAAAAGTGATATTATATAAAAATATTGTATACTATATACAAGCTAAATATTTTGATAAAAAAAATAAAACAATAGTTAAGAGTATTATAGTCTAAAAAATTTTATAATATAATTTTTTATATTTTAATTCAAAACAAAATTTGTAAACATATAAAAAGTACATAATACATTAGAGAAGCCACAAATTTGATTAAAAATAGATAAAAACAGTTAAGAGAATGATAATTAATTTTTTATAATACTAAACATATTTGATATAAATATTATAATAAGTTTGAATTATCATTCTCTTAACTATTTTTTATTTTTAATTAATTTTTTTAGCTTTTAAATGATACTCCCTCCGTTTAATAATATCTGTCATTTTAGAAACTTACACACTTATTAAGAAAAGTAGAAAATGACGCATGTACCCTTACTTTTTACTTTTCCATCTAGATAATAATTATTTTTGTGTTGAATAGTAGGGTTAAAAGTGGAAAAAATGTGTCAAAAAGCTAGAATGACACATATTTTTGAACAAGAATCACAACTTAAAACGACAGATATTAATTAACGGAGGGAGTATATAGTATTTTTTCCAAAAAAATTAATTATATATGTGTTTTTTTATATTTTATAAAATTTTAACCAATAAAATAATAAACCTAAATTTTAATTATTTTTAACTAATTTTAATATATATTTTATTAAGTTTTGTGGTATCTTTTGAATTAATAATATTTATGTGGCATACCACGATCTATGTTTATTAACAAGTAGGGGTATTTTGGTCTCAAAAAGTTTTGGGTTAGTAATTTGTGGTATCTGGTGAATTAAAATTCTTTTTTATGGTATCCAAAAATCTTTTTTTTTTAACTGTGGTAGTTTGTGAATTAACAAAATTTTTAGTGGTATCCTGTGAATTTTCAAAAAAAGAAAGAGAAAAGAAAAACTTGTCCGTCACTTAACCAACCTCCAGCAAACATCAAAGGTGAGGGACGAAAAATTGATCAGTCAGCAATACTCTCTTTGAGCTTCATATACTATGCATGCTGATTCGTTCTATTTGGTAAGAAGTTTTTAAGTGTGGGGATATGCCATATGGAGCTCGAAATGAATGTACTAATCCAGGGAATGATTGGTACGTTCGGTCCATCTGCTGCTTATTGATGGTGTAAGAGCAACGCAAATACAGAAAAGGATTGGAAGTCGAATAATAGTAAAACTAATCGAGAAGCCTCCACCCACCCACCCACCATGTGTTTCTTCATTTTAACGGTGTGAGTACAAAACAACACAAGAAACATATAGTATAGTAGTTGAGCTTCGAGCACCAGCTGTTACATTTATGTCCCCACCCACAACTTCCATCGACATCACAAGATTTGACCTCGTTTTATGACAAAACGCAGAAGGAGGGAGAGCCCAGATGAGATGTAATTGTGCACACAAGTTGAAGTCAAACTTCAAATTTGATAAAAAGTTGGGTTCAAATTAAAGACACATATGCTAAAACCACAAGGATGATCGAATCGAATGAGGTACCCATAGAAAGATACATCATACATTAACCAACATAAAGTGTTTGAGATCATCATTCATATGATCATCTCAACGCAATCCAACATCATCATACATAGCAGAATCGCAATTGAGCTTAAAGACAAACACTAAACATAGCAAGCCAGCCAGCAACCTTTTTTGTTATTATTCTATTTCTTATCTTCATCAATCTCAAACGCAGAAACAGGAAACGATCTAGAAATCCCAGTAGGTGTTCCAAAAGAAATCTTCCCTGAATTTGGGTCATTAATAAAGATCTCATTAAGAGTAACCCATATGAGAATCTCTTTACTCTTAATACCAGTGAGTCGTTTCATTCTCCGATTCTCAACAATTGCAGTGACTTCAGAATCATACCAGACAATTTTTCCAATCTTCTCGAACTTATGTTGGCATGGTTTCTTCTGCTTTAGCCAGACGAATCCAGTCTCACGATTGTATCCAACTTCCTCGATGTCGGCCAGTGGGAGTAGACCCTTTGGTAAGGCGATTTCATTAAGAAGTTCTTGAGATTTCTTCTTACAGAGGTCGGATCCAGTGTAGACCTCTGCGCCTTCCCTGTGAGAAGCGATTATCTGGGCCGACATCTTGTGTTGTGGATTTGACTGAATTGGTCTCCGGTCTGGGTTGGGTGTGTATGTTGTGATATTTGACCCGGTTTGTTTGGGTTAGTGAATGTGTGTGTGGCTGGTGGTGGATTCTTTAATTTATAGGGGAGGGAGGAAGGCAGAGAGAGGAGGAAGAAGATATTACTCGGTTTCGTAATCAATTACTAACATTATTGTCCGACTTTTTTAATGATGCCCACACTTGATTATGTTACAATGGAAAAGATACTGCATTGCTATTTTAAAGCTTGGATATTAGGCAGAGGGGTGGGTAGTTGGGGATTTACAGTTACCGACGTTCTTGTATAGCGATTTTGGCATTTATGGCTGCCTGGATTTTTGAGACCCGTGAAGATTAAATTAAAGGAACTGAATGGAAGTTCCGAGGTTGAATTCTAGAGGTGACATAATGATAGATAAATATACTATAAATGGGTGGTTTTTAAAATGATTATACATTCTACTCCAATAATATACTATTAGACCAAAATAGTTGTAAAACATTTTTTGAGTACTCATGTTATCATAGACTCCCTCCTATTCTAATTATAAGTCGTTTTAGACTTTTTCACAATTTTTAAAAAAGAATTCAAAAAGACTAGTATACCCTTACTTTTCGTATCGGGAGAATAAAAAAGTAAGTATACTTTATTGGTAAGATAAAAAATAGAGTGAAATGATAATAATAATTAAAAAAGTAAAAGGGTAAAAGGGTGCGTTCGCTCGCAACGAAAAAAAGTTTCACCGCGTCCAAGAAGAGACTAGTACAGATGTCATGTGAATATTGGTTTTTATTTGCCATAGGTCCCACCTCCTATCTCACAGAATTGGCTTTATGTGAACGCAGGTATATCTGCGTTTAAAATGGGTCTGGATTAAATCTTCTAGTCGAACGGGGCCAAAGTAGAAAGATTGATACAAAAAGTCTAAAACGACTTATAATTTGAACATAATTCTAAAGCCTAAAACGACTTATATTTAGAATAGGAGGGAGTATATATGTACATTTTTTTTATTGGCAAACAAAAGGGCGAAAATAATAGTACTAGTGTTCTAGAGGTTGGGAGTTTTCCATAAATTAAGATGATTTAGCTCTAAATCCAAGTTATAGGGTTAAAGCTAATCAACAATATTTGTTGTTGCTGTTGTTGTGGCCACTTCCGTGGACGGCAGGAAATTGAAGCGTGTTTCCAAAGCACTGGCTAATAGAGAACGGTAGAGATTCTTGAACAAAAAAAAGAAGAGAATAATACTCCCTCCGTTAATTAATATCTGTCATTTTAGGATGTGATTCTTGTTCAAAAATATCTGACATTCTAGCTTTTTGACACACCTCTTCCCACTTTTACCCCTACTATTTAATATAAAAGTAATTATTATGTAAATGGAAAAGTAAAAAGTAGGGGCACATGCGTCATTGTCCTACTTTTCTTAATAAGTGTGTAAATTTCTAAAATGACAGTTATTGTTGAACGGAGGGAGTAAGTATTAGTGTACGATTTGTAGCACTACTACTATTATGCCATCTATACTACTATAAACCTATACGAAATGTCAAAATCAAAGGCATTGATTGTGAAATGTGTGAAAAAGTCTTCCTTTCGCGAACAAGGCATCGTTCTTCGTGTTGACACAAAAAGGAGAAAAGGATCTTTAAGGTATTATAATGCAAATTTATTTGGTTTCTTGTTGTTTCAATTCACCAGTTTCTTTTAAAAAATTAGTAATAAATGGCGTTTGCGTTTAATGAAAAGAAGTTAGTAGGGATGTCCGTTTTAATCTTAAGCTTGTCCAATCGATTAAAAAAACAGTTTGAATTGAGGATTTCGACTCAAAATAATATTTGATTTGTGTTGATTCCCGTAAGCGCATCTACTGAAAGTTTCTTAACTTCTTTTTATATATGGTAAAGAGGATTCGATAGCAGAAGAAGAACTTTTCAAATGCTATAAGATATATATAGACATAAGAAGTGTTTCTTCGTAAAGACAGTTCCCTAAGGTTGTGTCTTTTCAAATATAAAAACATATCATTTTATAGAGGCACTTCTTTTATAAGGCCTCGTTTGGATTAACAACTTAATCCAAATAGAACTTACTCATGTTAATTACCAAAATAGCTTTTAAGCGTCTATTTACTTGTAACACCCCATCCAACATTAACACACTTAACAACAAACTGCAGCAGAAAATATACTTCATTACATTACTTAACTCGTTGGTGTTACACGCCGTTAACCACCCACGTGGCTAACAAGGCTATTACACATACATTGTATCGGTCTGATGGACTAGATTCCCGAGCGACTACACATTACTATCCCTTTCCATTAATAACAAAAACATCCACATACCTTCCAGCTGTACCGAGTACCCACAAACTAATGCCGATAACAACTTCGGTCTTACTACACCTATAATACATACACAAATTTAAATGGCTACCCATGTGCAAACGACTACCCCGTCCTACTCTCGAACGGCTTCCAGCTCCTTGTACCTGAAATAGGAAAAAGAGAGAAAGGGTGGCCCTCTAGGGGCTCAGCACCTTTGCTGGTATGGTAATCCCGCAGCCCGCATGCTACCGGGCCACGCACAACTAATTGTCGTCTTAGCATGCGGTTGATTATATTTGAATCATGCATGTAAACGATCAACACACAACACATAACATTCCACCACGATGGCTCAACAAAACAGCCAACGCATCTACACTTAACAAATCACTCCTTGTTTTCCTTAACCCTAGAGTGTTTCTCCTCTAATGGAGCTACTTCCTTAATAGACGATACTTACCCATTAATCGGGTTATCCTTAACGCCTCTTATCATACACTGGGATTCATGTCCATGATCCACATACTCCACATTTTACAACATATAACATCACACCGCTATAAGAATTATGGCACAACAATAACACATAACACAACGGGAACGGTTCCCTTTACGAACCGGCCCAAACATAGTCAGTTCACTTGTAGAGCCTAGAGAATGTTGCCAAACTCATGATAAGCTCGTTACATAACTCGTTACCGTCTCGTTAAATGAACGAATAACTTAACACCAAGGTACGTCGGATATAGTAATCCAAGCACACCGAACAAACATAAACATAGTATGCCCCTGTGGCCCGACGTGAGTCAGTAAAATAGCCTTGGTTAAGCTAAAGGGAAGGTTGGAAACCAAATTGGAAAACAACCATAACATACAAAGAGAATCGAACCGGTTATGACATCGACTCCCATACTCACACGCGTAGCCGGAACAGACCGGACTCCTCACTTCCCCCATTAGCACTTGTTAGAAGTTCAACATTGAACTCAATAAACAATCACAAACATTGGGTTAAGTCTTGTTAGACACACACAAGGGAAGAGAGAGTCATACATTCACACACAAACATCACATGACTAACTCACGCATAGCCGTGGTTAGAACGTTCCTTAGGTCGGAAACGTTATTACCGGATACCGTTCTCTTACGTTTACCTAATAGTGGTTAACTAGCCTTTCATGCGCATTCGAGGTCACCGGTATCGGCACGTAAACACACAACAACAATAACGACTGTAAACTCGTTTCATGATTTATCTTATAACGTGGCAAACATACAGAAAAACACATTGGCATACAAGCAGGAGTAATCCCGTAGGACACAGGTTGCAAGAAAACCATACCTGTCACCGGGGTTTCACTCTAACGTGCCATCACATGTTCCTTGTAACATCTTTGAACAACTGGTAACATGACATTTACTTTCATTAACACCGGGGTAACTTGTTTGTTTAAAGTCTAATGATCATCACTTACTCCCGTTAATCAGTTAAATAACTTCACATTTTTAACTTGTTTTACTTTTACATTTTAATACAACTTTTCACCCACTCAATTGTCATTATAACTCACTTAACATGTCCTTAACAATCTCATACATCATTACTTATCAACCCCCATCATTAGACATCATTATTTAACCTTAAACTCAACTTTTTAAGTGGTCCGGGACTTGGTCTCCAACTAAGGTCCCGGACCTTGTCATTGTAAAATCCTCGGGCTGTTTTCATGGGGTGGTCCGGGACTCCATACAGGTCATAGGTCCCGGACCAATCTAGGCAAATTCTCTCGGGGGTAAATTAGGGGGTGGTCCGGGACTTCATACAAAACCTAAGTCCCGGACCACTGCTACAGATCTTGCATTTTGACATCTTCTAAGTCTTGTTGCAATGGTTCTCCACATCCATTAAATGTATAAACTTCCCAAATGATCTTAGGTATATTCTAAAGCCAAAATATCATCTTTAACTCACCTAGCTCCTTGTCCAACTTGTTACTCAATTTCTTACAAAATTTACCAACACTTATAACATTTCTTACTAGGTTTCTAAATGGTGTTTCTCACCTATGACAACAACTATCCTAAATGTTTTCTCACCAAGACTTTGAAGTATCCCAAACTCTCATTTGCATTCTTGTACATCAACATACCCAAACCTTAAACAAACTCCTCCAAGACTACATCATCAAAACTCATTTAAAACACTTAGAACTTCTTATACATTTTCCAAATTTTGCCATGGGTTCTCCTAGCACATCAACACTCCAAAACACATAGTTTCCACCATTAAACATTCAAGAACACCAAAATCCATCAAGAACTTTCTCACACACAAAACTTCACCAAATTTACACTACACCACAATATAGTGTATAATTTAATTGCTTGGCACTTAGGCCCTTAAATAACATGGCTCTTAGGCCCTTAAATTGCATAAACCTTAAACACTGAATTTCCCACATAAATAATGCCTTTGACCTGCAATTACATACAACACATATGCCCCTTAATAATCTCCTTAAGAACAATTCACTAGCTCTTTTCCCATTGGCTCCTTAAGTACTTTATTAAGCAAATCAAGCTCATTTTTCCTAAGGCATTTAAACTACATTTAGATAGTTTGTTTACCTCTTTTCCTTCACAAGTTTTTCATTGTAACCCCTTGCTCCTCCTTTGATAGAAAACCGGTAAGGCTTTGATTGCTTGTCAAACTTCTAATCAATGCACAAGCAAGGTAATGAGTACTCAAGCTTCATGCTTAATCTCATTGTAAACCCTAGGTTATATATATTGTCTTTACACATTAGGATAGTTGTTTTACCTTGGAATAAAAAGAGAGCTTGAATAAGTAACAAGAGATGACTCCTCCTTGTCCTTTGAAGATTGAAATGGAGCTATGAAAGATCAAAAGAACACACCATCAAAGGGTGATTCTCGGTTACACACAAAAACAAGAGGAAACATTGATTTTCTTTGGTTTTCCTTACCTTGAAACAAAGGAGAATGACAAGGCATGAAAATATGAGCTCAAGCTCCTTCAATGGTGAATCTCCATGGCACCTAAATGAGGCCTTTGAAGATTTGAAAAGGTAGAAGTGTAGAGCTTGCTCCAACTAGAAGAATGGTGGTCTTGAAATTGAATTTGGACCATGGAGTCATGAGTTACAAGCAAAAGGAGTTGGAGATGGTGAGGTTTTGCTGTAGCAAAACCGATGGAGTTGGGAGAATGAAGGTAGGTGACGGTGGGTATGAGTGGGAAAGGAAGGAATGAAATGAGAGCTTGCTTTTACAAGATATTTACTTATAAAGTAAATAGTAAACTTTAGTTGTCATCTTTATTTACTTATCAAACTAGCAAGAGTGGTGACTCACCACAATAAAAACCGGCCCCCATCATCTACTTAGGGGTATAATAGTCTTTGTTGACCAATTAACTTACTTATATTGACTTATGTTATAAACTAGCTTATTTTAGTTACTATTCACAAACTAAGGCACATATTTGTGAAATTTTTTATTTCCCATTGATTTAGACTTCCTAATGTGATACTAAGTAGTACAAATATTAATTAAAGAGTAATGATGGTCATTTAGCCACTCAAAACTCATTTACAGGACAATTTTTCAAAAATGTGCTTTAAGGCTCCTTAAAGCACATTTTGTGTTTTAACTTGTTTTCAAGCTTGGTTTTCTTTAGTAATTGATTTAATATGTTCATTAACATATTTATAAGGTATAGGTATGACCTTTAGGTCTTATACAAATTTATCCCAAGCTTAGAGCACAAATCTGCCCATATTGACTTTAAGGTATTTATTTGTGTTTTGTTTGGTTTAATTGTCTACCAAGGTTTTCTAAGGATTTAATTAGCCTTATTAAATCATAATTGACTATTATTTAGTCTTGGTAGGTTCTTTGGGTCCTAAACAAGTTCACTCCAAGCTTAGAGCATGTTTTTGATCAAGCTGTGTCTTAGTGCTTTATTGTGTTTTACTATGGTTTAAAATTGTACACTGATGTTTCTAAGGCACTTTTTAGCCTTTAAATATCATAGTTTAGTATTTAAACAATATATCAAGGTTTGGGGTATTTCATTACTAAAATACCCTTGTATTTTATATAAAGTATTCCTATAGTATATTATAATCTATAACTAAACGCATCGTTTAGTAATTCATTTATAGCTAAAACAAGTCTTTGATAAGTAATTCATGAAAAAATGTTAGTATTCATTTATTAACTAATATTTAATCTTATGTTTATTCATATGATAAACCAAGGATTGAAAAAATCTACTACAAGTATTATTTAGTTCTAGTATTGGTCGAAAAGGCAGTAGGGTTTAGTGAACAATTTGGAGCAAGGTTTCGATTATTTTATCGGCTACAGTTTTAACAATTTGAGTATTAAAATTTAGATCTGATATTATTTATTGTCTAATATTTATATAGTTTCTAAGTGTTACCCAATTTAAGTTTGTTAACAAAGGTAATAGCCCTACTAATAAAAATTCATACAAGAAAAACAAATGAAATATAGTTATTTACACGCTGTAATCTCCGTTTATTGTATCAGGATCTTGAACTTGAACACAGAAATATAGTCATTCTACTGAAGAGGAACATCAAATTCAAGTCATCCTGTAAAACTAGCTAGTTTGAAAAATAAACTTGGCATAAATGAGTGGCATAAATGTCATATTTTGGTATATTTTTTTGTCCGTTCGTTTAGAGCATATTTGGACGTGATATCTATGTCACATTTATGTTACATTTATGTAGCTCGTCTTTTCTTGTCTTACAATAAATATTTTTTAAAGTCAATTAAAAACATTTTAAGATTACCAATACCATATTTTAATGCTAATATTTTATTTTATAAAAAATATAATATAAAATCTCAATATTTAAGTTTACGTACATACAATAATATTTAAGCCATTTTTTTCTATCAATTAATATAATTTTTATATGTTGTATACAATAATAAAGTTAACTAATTAATTATTAAATTTTTTATTTTATAATTTCTTACTTATAGTTTTTTATAAACTATTAACTAATTATCTTTACCGTACTAAGTTTATCAAGCTTTGAGTGTGGATGGACTTTTGATAACAACAAACTACCTATCTTATAACATTTGTTACAAGTTGATTTATTTATTTTTTTAACAAAATATAATTTTAAAGGGTAATTTAATATTAGTAGTTGTAGTACAAAAAACGGCAAAGACACTACACATAACTAACTTAACTAGCTTATGCTGCAAATATGTCACACTACCAAATAACACTTTTCAAAACAACTACAAATATGTCAGGATTAAATAACCAACAAATATGCTGCAAATATGTCAGTGCAAAATAGTTACCCAAATATGCTACAAATATGTTACAAAACAGCCATGCCGAACAGAGATACGTCCTCCTATTCTGATGGTGTTCTATGTTTTTTCATTTTTTTTAAAAAAAAGTATAAGATGTTAGGGCATTGTGTGGTAGAGTTTCTTAACTTATTTCTAGGTGTCATATCAACAAAATATATTATTCAATTGTATAAGAAACTCTCATATCCACAATGGTAGAGTTCTTTAACATTTTCCCTCCTCCCTCCGTAACTTTTACTTTAGCATTCTATTAGGATTTTTTCTTATTAATGTTGTAGTGTTATAGCCAATAGCGATGGTTTGCAGAGCGTTGCTTAATTAAGCAATGATGAGAGAGAACGAGGGTAGATTCCACACTGTAATTCGCACCGTTATGAATGCCCTTATGGACCTGTATACCGCTTAATTTCAATTTTGATCATTTATTTTTTTTCCTTCCACCAACAACTCTCTTAGTTCTCATAAAAAAAAAATTGAGGGTTAATTAATCCAAAAAATTTGTGTTAATTTCCATGGTTTGTGCTATAACATCATCTACCGGGATACATGAATGAGTAACAAATCATTTTTTTTCTCTTCATACCACCACACAACACAAAAAATGTTAGTAGTTGTTTTTAAGTAGATAAATATACTCCGCCCTCTTTATCACCTTTCTTTTGACTTTCCATGTAGAGTAGTCCCAAAAGAGATATATTTTGCTCCAGCGCACCGAAATGAGTCCATAACAGAGTAAGTTCGAAGCAATGACCTTGCCATGACTTCCTTGTTCCAAGATAAGTTTTTCCTTAAATCCAAGTTTCCCTACTTCTTTAGGGTAACAAACTGCTTACTAGGCCACACAAAAAAATATCGTGTTTTGCACTATAAAACTTCCACAAATAAGTTCAATTTTCTACACAATAACTAAAGGGAATAAGGAAATTTATCTGAAAAAATGTTGTATAGGAGCACACAGATCAAAATCATTATCCAAGATTAGGTTAACTTTGTTGTGGTACAAGTTGTAATTCTACCCATCATCATTCAGTGAGAGACAAATAATCTCGTTTGGGCTGAAACAGGAACCCTAAATATCTAATAGGCGAATTACCCGCATTGAACAACAATATACTACCAAACTCTTCATTCTCCCTAACTCCACACCTCGAAATATAATACATTTGTGAGGGCGTATAATGTAACCAAGATGTGTATGAAATAAATCCATTTATCCTTAAAAACACTGGAACAAAAACTACATCTCCTAGTTAAAGAAGCAAAAGGTCATCATCAAAAGATAGAAAATATTTGAAGTGTGAATAATGTATTATTTTGAATTAAATTCAGGTTGAAGTGGACTATTGAAATGTAAAAAAGGTATTGTTTGGTTTTGTAAGCTCCCATATATATGAATTTGTTAACAAAAAACAAAAAAAAAATATTCCAATTAGAACTGCACCGTCTGAAAATCCGATTACATAAACAACATCAATTAGGCAGTGTATCTCACCACATATGATAAGTTTTTTTTTTTTTTGTGAAACCACACATATGATAAGTTATGATACAGAACTTGGGCAACGATACAAAAAAAAAAAAAAAGAAGAAGTGTGCGCTAAGTACTAGCAGCATCAGTAGGGTTAGATGAATCAGTTTATAGATGAAGTCAGGTCGGCTAGGCGGCGAAATTGTCCACCAAACAACGGCACACCCAGAAACCAGAACCAGTAAACCACCACCCATCTAACACTGAACACCAATAACCAACAGGGAGAGGGCGGTGGGTAGTTGGGAAGCGGTGCGCTGGATTTAAGTTTCCCGCAATTGAAGGAGACACACACTTCTGTGTCTCACATGTGCTTAAACTAAACTTCCACCTGACACACCCCTATGGCGTCACTGTTTGCCACCCGGCGCTTTAGGTCGCGTTCGATTGCAACGAATCGTCTGCTTCCTACGATTTGCCGGCATTAATGTGTTTGAAGGCGCACAATTTCTGGGGGTAACTTACCCACATTAATCTAATTTTGGAGCTTATCTGTAACGCAGGTTTTACCTGCGTTTACGTTTTTCGCTGCTGCCCCCTCACCTGTTCAAGTTGGTGGATTACCCAAATACCCCCACATTGTCGACTTGTCAACTGCCCGTACTATCTTCACCGCTAGCCCAGCTCCAGTTCACTGGCTCCTCCTTCAATTTTTTTCCTACTTCCAATCCCTAATCACCAGCTCATCAGCTTCGCATTCATGATTTTTACTCTTCGAATCCCTCATTTTGTTTGATTTGTCTGCGGCTGCATTGACGTGCGGTAGTTTACCATCAGAAGCAGGGTGTTCTTTCTGGAAGCTTTTTTGTTAATGGATATATGGGTTTCACACTGTCGAACGGTAAAAAGGAGGACAAGACAGGGGTGGCATGGTCTTTATGCTGTACTTCAGCGCCTCAACCATTTCGCCACCATCGAACACTTCATTGTAATTAAGGCAATACCAGTAACGAATCGTGGGTACCTTAATGTGCAGCTTATTCACGTCCGAAAACAGACGCTGCTATCGAACGGGGTCTTAGGCTTGCTTGTTTGTTCCTGGTGGGGTTACCCAGTATGGAATGGACAGTAGTAGTAGTTAAAATAGGAATTAATTTGTTGTTCCTAAAAACATATATGTATGGGTCGAATCCTAAGAATCAAAAGCATAGTCAAAGGGAGGGTTGGGCCGGCTCTGGATTTTCTTGCTTTTCCTTTATTCAAGAAGACACTTTTCTCTGAAACCAGATGAGATGTTGGGTGTAGAAACCAGGCCATATATACTTAGGGGTGTTTGTTTTGGGTAATCAGGAAAGGGAATCGGAATGATTCCCTTTTCTACTGTTTGTTTTGTCAGTTTTTCTTATTTTCAGGAAAGAGAAAGGGAATGGGATTACCCCAAAACCCTCTATCTTGATTCCCCACCCCCTACTAGGGAATGAGATTCCCTTTCCCCGTACACTTTGACCGGTGACATATGATCATTGACCTGTGACTAAGGGCATCCACAATGGTGAGGATTCCACCCATAGTGGTAAAAAAGAAAAAAGAAAATGATGAGGTGGAGGAGAGAATATGTGAGAGGGTTGCTTAATTAAGAACCTGGAGAGAAAGGTTCTTGCTGACACATGGAGAGAGAATGTGAGAGAAGAGATTATAATAATATTTTTGAGTGGGTGGAATCCACTTTCCTTATTGTGGATGCCCTAATGACCATTGACCGGTGACCGGTGAATGTTGACCGACAATTAATGACCGTTGACCGGCAGTCAACAACTGTTGACCATTGACCGACGACCGTTGACCGATTATTTATTTCATTTCCCCCAGCTCAAACAAGCAACAAGGAAAATCAAAGGGAATTCTTTTCCATTCCTCTCCATTCCCTTTCCTGATTCTATTCCGTTTCCCTGCTTGAAACAAACGCCCCCTTAGATACGAGCGGACACGTTGGGGGTTACACAACGTCACAACCCATTAGTTTAACTAGGTTCAAGAAAATTATGTGGGTTCGAAGATTTCTTTATGAAAATTATGAATCGCGACCCAGCGGAAATGAACTAGGTTCAAGATCCAGAACGGCCCAAGTTCAAAATTTACACTATTATTATTTTATTTCACACTTCTCCAACTTTATCTCTATTTTAATTACTTTTTAGGAAAATGATATTGCATGTTTACTAAGCTGAAACAAGAGGAACATGAAAATATTGTTTGCAGTAGGTGATTATAGAAAAATTTTAGGTTTGTTGGGTCCATTTAAGATAAATGATCCCAATTTTTTATATTTTCAGGTCCGCCTGATTAGAGCTAGACCTATTTTTTCAAGCTCTGTTGAACTCCGTTTGTTCAACCGTTTAGTCCGGTTTATTATTTTTTATATAAAACTAATATAAAAATTTAAAAATTAAGTAGTTAATATAATTTAATATAGATTTATATATTATATATAATTTATTTACAATATTTATGGAAAATTCACAATATGCCACTAAAATGTTTCATAATTCACGATATTTTTTTGAAACTTGTCTCTCATATGCCATGAAAAAGTTTCAAAATTTACATTATACCACGATTCGGTAATGGACGTAGATTGTGCTATGGAAAATGACCATTTTACCCTTGACAGTTTAGTTTTTTAAAATTTTAAATTTTTTAAGTTAGTGATTTTTTATAACGACTATTTTTTAATTTTTTACAAGTTCACAATATACCATTGTTTTTACAAAAAGTTCACAAAAAACCACTGTTTTTACAAAAAAATTCACAATATGCCCCAGTATTTATATATGGTTCATAATATGCCCCTGCTTTTACAAAAACTTCACAATATGCCCCACTTTTTCTTCTAAGTTGTTGCTTCAACTATTTTTCTGTTCAAACGGTTAGTCAGACGTCAAAAACTTTTTTTTTCCTATATAAGCACCCCCCTTGTTATATAACACACAAACTTCATACTAGAGCCATGTCCATGTTTACAACCACAATCAATGAAAATTTTCAAACAATCCATTACAAATGTGGGACTCTAGAAAATCTCACTCCCTTACGCAAGAACACTTCAGTTGGTAGGACATACTACAATTAATGGGCTTATGGTTTATTTGAAAGTGTGTCTTACTTTAGGATGAGGGTTGTATCGATCCTGCATATGCATCACTATTGCCCAGCAATGAAAAAGACCACAAGCCAAACAACTGTAGTAAACATTTCCAATTGAAGTGTTCTTGCGTAAGAGAGTGAGATTGGCTCCACATTTGTATTAGAATGTTTGAAATTTTTCATTGATTGTGATTGTAAATATGACCATGGCTTTAGTAAGAAGTTTGTGTTTTATTTATATAACAAGATGGTGTTTATATAGAAAAAAGAGTTTTTAAAGTCAAACTAACCATTTGAAAATAAAAATAACCGTTACAACTACTTAACAGAAAAATATGTGCATATTGTGAAGTTTTTTAAAACTGCGGCATATTGTGAACCATTTGTAAAAACAGAGACATATTGTGAGAGTTTCTGTAAAAATAGTGGCATTTTGTGAACTTTTGTAAAAATGATGGCATATTGTAAACATTAAAAAACAAAAAATTGTTATAAAAACCATTAACTTAAATTTTAAAAATTAAAAAAAATGAAAGTGTAGGGGGGCAAAATGGTCATTTTCGAGGGCATAATCAACGTCCGTTACCGAATTGTGGTATTTTATGAATTTCAAAACATTTTCGTGGCATATGAGGAACAAGTTTCAAAATGAGGTATATCATGAAATATAAAGCATTTTAGTGGCATATTGTGAATTTTCTAAAAAAAGGATTATATAATCGGGTCGGGCCTGGTTTGCCCGCTGGCTCAAAAATGTGTCGTAGCTTGGCCCGATTTATTTTTCGGGTCTGTTTTGTGTCCAGGCTCGCCAGGAAGCTCAATCGGGCTCAAGGCCGGGCTACCGGGCCGAATACATCATGATCAGCTCTAGTTTCCAGATACATTTATCCGTTGGCTCATTAGTCTTAGGACACAGATATATGTTGCCTTGTTCTCATCCTTCAACGGTTGCAACACTGCAGTCAACACGAACGCTCCCTCTTCCAGTCCTCCATGGCGGAATGAACACAGAAACATAGCCTTATCACTTCCGCCAACAATGGAGATTGATTCAATATATTCAAGTAGTTTCTCAGTTTCCCGTATTTTCTTTGAAAGGGCTGAGGGGTTCTTTTACCCTCATCTCACTGCGGTTTTCCAGTTGGTTTCCACGTAGAGTCAAGAGTAGAGGCAGTCATCTGATCGGGTAGGGGAATAGGGATTTGCCAATTTCGGGTTCACCACAGTTCGGTTAACCCTGCTTTCCATATTTCTCTTCCTCCTCTTCTCTTGATAAGCTATTTGTAGATACACGGTCAATCTGTGTGAGTGTCTGAGTTTTGTAAAGCAACATATTCATTCATCAACAAGTCAAAGGATACAAGCCACCAAAACAAGACAACCCCATATGCACAACCCAATAAAAAATCACCAAGGTAAGGCATAATAGCTAAGCAACTACCAGATGTAATATGATTCCTTAGGGGCGTTACAAAATTAGTTTTGAAGCCCTACCATGATCACCACCTAACTTAGTGAATACTATGACAGCACAAGACATATTAACTACTAACCAACCAACTAGATGCAATGTAAGACCAAGTTTATACACAAAACACTAAACTATATATACAAACTAGATGGGGATCTAAACCATAGGCAAATTTGATCATAAACCCTAGGCCGCCAAGAAAAACCCAAAACCACGATGCATGAACAAGATCCTCTAGTTGCCCATGCACCACCCCTAAACACGGTCTATTTGTACATATGAGGCGGGGGTTTACGTAGTGTCGCCCCTCCACCCACTATCCTCATCACCTTGTCTCCCATAGTGTATCTCACTGTCGATGGACCCAAGTTGGACAATGGTACTTCCTGCCTCTTCATTTTGTGCTGCGCCTTTGGAAGTCGAAGATCCCACGCCTCCTCCGTTGAAGCTTCTGCGACTAGCTGCTAGAAAAGATGTTTGTCAAAGAACCCTGGTGGCGGGTGATTTGCATGGGCCGGTTGAGCAATAAGAGGGTTCATCCAAGCTGCAAATTGTCTAAGAGGGGGTCACAAAGACATACTTATATCCATATAGACAATTGGGTCTCCCTGTCCTAGAAATTTCGAAATAGAACAGACCTCTAATTGAGTTGGGACATTGTTTGTCTTGGTACAGGCCAAATAGGACTCAGTAGATACCACATCCCAAAAGGCTCATATTCCTCATCATCTACGGAATTAGGACAACCCTTAGACACATGCAAGAAAGTTCCACACTTTAAACAAATATGGGGCATGTTATCATACGTCACAGTGAAAAAAGGAATTGTTCATCGATCTGAAGCGGGATGGATGTACGATCATGATATTAATATTAATTATGACATTAAAATGAAGATACCTAAATCCCGAGGATTTCGGGTCCTCCATAACACCACAAAATCGACCCAGCTTTGTAGCTGCTTTCTCCACCAAAACTCCTAATGTGGGATTGTAACCCTTGGCTCCAAGCGTTGGACTACAAACAAGGCTCCATGAACTAACCATAAACCTCTAACCAGTACTGCATGCAAGCTTAGAGAGATTCAAAATTCATTGACAAATCAGTATGAAGGCACCTAGCAAAATCAGAATCTCTCAAATACTCTCCATTGGTTAGAGGATAGGACATAGTGAAACATGAGTGATTTATGGGTGGGACAACAGCTTGCTGATGAGACATATTTCCAAGTTTAGAGTGGACCCGAAAACATCTTGAAGTGCCATGGAAGAGAGAGTGAAGCGAATAAGAAGAAGGATGGAGGCGGTGAGAAAATATTGAAGTGACGACCTCAAACAGTTGAGTCCAACAAGAGTTAGGAAGCTGAAGATGGTGGCTAAGCTAGAGAGTCGAAGATAAAAGAGATAATGTAGTAGGTGGCGTGGAGAAAAAAATGAGGAGAGTGAAATATCAGTTAAGGCCGGGGAGAAGAAACCGAGAAAGCGGAGGTGTGGTGGACAAGAAAGCTTGATCTAATCATTAAATGCATGTCCCAAGACAAAATGGGAGAGAATCGCTGGAGAAGAAAGGGCAGGGGGCGAGGTAAAAACAATGAGAGAAGGCGTGTGCTCCTGCCCAAGGGAGTTTCCCTTCTGCATTTCATTTAACATCCCACACATATAACAAAAGTTTGGTAGCTATGCGTACACAAACTAAGTCCTTGTACAATCCTTTTTAGTTTGAAAAATCTCCAATACCTCTTTTGCATCGGTGACTATTTTTATTTTGGGTTTATGGGGTTGAATTGAGGTTAATCTATACCCCACGCGTTTAAGAATCTATTAATCCAAACCCAACAAAAAATAATTGGGTTACAAATTTTCAACCCTAACCTGACCCATATAAAACCATTCAACCCAAACCCAACCTGTTTAATCCTAAAATTTTGAAGTGTATATTTTTTTTACAGTTTCACATTTTGATCCAAAAGTTATCAACTTTTACTAGATGTACGTTAAATTCCATGAGAGTTACAACCGACTACATGGTCTTCATTCACCTTAATTCGACCCATATAAAAAGAAGAATGTCGTCAGTTTTGAAAAATGTATTGGTTCAAAAAAGTGTTGATATTGTTTGTTATATTTATTAACTAATAGTTATAGAGTTAGAAAATAGCCAAAGTGACAATTGAAGGTTCTAGAACTGCTAAGCCGATGTTACATGCAATAGTCCCCAGAATTATAACTAGTATATATGTACTATTTATTATATTTGTTTCTTCAATAAAATAAGGATATTGGGTTGAGTTTTCGGGTTATAACTTTAAACCCATAACTAAACCTAAAAAATAATGGGCAATCCATACCTGGCCCAAAAATTAAATATGTAAGAGATCTCAACCCAAACATGTGATTTATGGTTTTAGGTTGGGTCTTCAGGTTGGGTAAAAATTGTCATCCCTAATTATTTTTTCAATTTTCATTAATTATGTTGGGACAAACAACAAAATCAATAATTGAAGAACAAAAAAGAATAAATTGACACAAAGATTTAACGTGCCTCACCACAATGTGTTAGCTAATCCATCGATCGAAAGGAGACAACTTTATTATTGATGAGAGAGAAAAATCTTAGATTTCTAGATTATTAGGCTAAAAGAATAAGAGAAGACAAAAGAGAGTTTATATAAAACTCCTTTGCTCAACCTAAAAACCATAAAAGGCCTAACTTAGCCTAAGTGGGCCTAAGCCCAAAACATAAACTGAGTGCCTAGATAACAAATTCAAGTCATATGCAACAAATCTTCACCTTGACTTGAATTCTCTCACAGATAGCAAATGTATCATAAACAATAAGTACTACTAGATGTACCCAAATTATTACCGAAGTGGTAACAGATTCAAGGCATATTCAACAAATTTTCCACCTTGACTTGAATTCTCTCTCACAGTGGGCCCAGACGGATGCCCTCCACAGCATCCACAAACTGACCTAAGGGTCAACACTGAGCACAATGCGCTCAGATTATTGGAGTCGCTACCAAGCCACCCTGCCAGCGTGCATGCCCCAAGGCATGTCCGGTCCACACTAGGCTCGGACGGGTGCCCTCCACAACACCCGCTAGCTCGGCCCTCGCTCGAGTCACAAGCTGACACAACTCAGCTCAGCTAAGATTACCTCTAGTTGCTTCGTGCCCGTGGTGACACTGGGACTCGCAACCTAAGGGCAGCACCAAGCACAACGTGCTCATGCTATTGGAGTCACTACAAGCCATCCTAGTAGTGTGCATGCCCGAAGGCATGCCCAACCCTTATCAGGTCCGGCCAGATGCCCTCCACAACATCTGCTAACTCAACCCTTAGGCTGTGAGTGCTAGTGTGACCACTGGCACGAGGCAACTAAGGGTTGTCGCGATAGTTTGCCACGAAAGGTGTAAGGGGCATTGCACATCAGAGCCGTCCTACGGTTCGGCAAGTGTTGAGTCATGGATAAGGGCAGAGACAAGGTGCGACGTGCCCCGCGTTAGCACACCTTACTGACTCGTACTAGTTTTGGGTCCTAGGCTGTTGGGCTGATGGAGGCCCGATGGTTCCAAGGACGGGTGTGACCGCTAAGGGACGTACATGTACTCAGGCTGCAGTGAGAGGGACGGAGTTGACTAAGTCTGAGCTACGGCCTGGCATTTGACTGAGGCATTTGGGCCACGGGAATGTGAGTCAGTGAAGGGACTTGTCGTTGGGAGGTTTAAGTCCACTCTTGACTCTTGCTTGTGGCTAAGTGGATGATCGTTCTATCTACACTGAGTAATAGGTTGGTTGGGTCTTTGACCCAACGCCGGTGATGCCTAATTGGTCTCATGACCTAATCCGTAAGAGCCCCTTGGGGTCTCGCTTCCACGCAAAAATTTCTGGATTAGGGGTGGCAATTCAGGTTGATGGTCAGGTTGAACCTCACCCATACCCAACTCGATTAAACTTGTATTGACCCATACCCGACCCAAAAATAATCGGGTTACAAATTTCAACCCATACCCAACCCATATAAAAACATTGAACCCAAACCCAACCCATTTAACCTGTCTAAATATAAATACACTTGCTTTCTGTACAATGATCATTTGTCCCTAAAAGCGTGCATATGATGGTCATTTATTTCAAATCATTGTGTGCTATTTTTCCAAATGTCAACATTTTGTTAAATGGGCCATTAATCCTAACCCATAACCGTTATTTGTACGGATGAAATGGTGTGAATGGTGGAGTTTATGTGGCTAATAAATGACATAGTATTTAGGTTTTCAAACAAAGAGTGAATGACAGATATAGATGGCCTAGAGAATGTATTTGAATATAAAAAAATTATTTGTGTGGACCTAATTAACAAGTGATAGTATTTTTGTTTGCTATTAGACTAATAGTTAAAGAAATATATATATATATATATATATATCCAAGTAATATATTTACATATTTATCAATTTATTTATTTTTAATAAAATTAAGTAAACGGGTCGGATTGAATTCGGGTTAGGACTTTTAACCCATACCCAACCCATATATTTAATAGGTAACCCATATCCAATCTAAAAATAAGTGGGTCAATAATCTTAACTCATACCCGTTATTTACGGGTTGGGTTTGGGTTGGGTAAAAATTGCTACCCCTACAGACAATAGATGTACCAGATGCAATAAGCAAAGTCAGATGTACTAGATGCAATAAGTATTGACAGATGTACTAGATCTCCCTTCCACCTTAGATTGCCCCTAAGGGCCAAGATCAATAGCTTAGAATATTCAGCTAGTGGAAGCAATGTTGGGACATGCCATGTAGAACCTCAGATGATGCAAGAGCAACAAAACCTATTACAGTATAACCTTGCAGAATATACAAAGTACCACTCTTCACACCTCTTAGAACCGATGTGGAACCCTTGCAGATATTTAGAACCCCACCGTTACCACTGAAACTGAAACCCTTACTATCAAGCCAGCTCAAGGATATTATATTCTTCGTCATTAGTGGAACATGCTTAACTTCGTTCATGGTGCAGATAGAGACATCATTTCCATTGTAACATTTCCTCTATATATCTTCTCATACGTGGAGAACCACTTCATGTTTGAACAAATATGGTACGACGCCCCAGAGTCAAGAACCCACTCATCTTTATAATGTGACTGGTCATTGGTGACTAAGACCAAAGCTTCTTCAGAATTGGTGTCAACTTTTGCCACCACGACAAACCTTCTTTCTTTTCCTATTATGTTATTCTCTTAGGGCTTTCTTTTTTTCCCAATGCCCTTTCTCCTTACATTAGTTACAGATACTGAATTTCTCTTTTCCCTTACTTCTTGTAAGCACTAGTCCTAATGCTTGATTTTCTGTACTCAAAACAGACGCTTTATGACGGATCTCCCGGGTATGAAGCGTAGATCTCACTTCTTCCATAGTCAGACTATCTTTTCGAACAATGAAGGATTCCACGAAATTATCATATGAAAAGGGCAAAGACACCAACAAAATTAAGACAACATCCTCAACTTCTACCTTAACATCAATATTGTAAAGATCCAACAAAATCGTATTCAACTGATCTAGATTCCCTCTAAGACGTACCTTCCTAGATCCGCAAGATGAATAGACGTTGCTTCAGGAGCAGCTTATTGGTTAAAGATTTTGTCACATACCGATTTTCGAGCTTCAACCACAGACCATCGGTGGTCTCCTCATCAACGACCTTGGCAATAATGTCAACGGCTAGGCACAACATAATTTGTCAAATGATCCTTCTCCTAATTCTAGTCCTGACTGCCTGTCGATGCGTCAACTTCCTCAACAACGTCCTTCTCCTTTTATTTCTTAGCTAGCGGCACCCACAAACCCTGCTGCTTTAACAAAGCTCGCATCTTGATTTATCGTAGACCAAAATTGTTTCACGCGCGGTGAATTAGTTGATCTTTATATTGAAAGCGAACATATTCAAAAGTCGAAATTGTAGATCTGGAAAACTAAAGCTTTGATACCACTTTGTTTTGATAAATAGTAAAATCAAGAATTGAAGAACATAAAAGAATAAATCGACACAGATTTAATGTGGTTCACTAATAATGTGTTAGCTAATCAATGGGCAAAAATGAGATAACATTATTATTGATGAGGATAATAGAATGAGAGGAGATTTCCAAATTATGAGGATAATAGAATAGGAACGGTAAAGAAGGAAGTGAGATCTACACTTCATACCCATAAAAGGCCTAACTTAGCCTAATTGAGCCCAAGCCCAAAGCAGAAACTTAGGGCCTAGATATAACAAATTCAAGTCATATTAAAAAAATTAATCGTTATTCTTCCATAACTATTAAGGCTATTATTACTCCGACGGTGACTTCAAGCACAAGTAACTTGAATTAGCTAATGATCTACTAAAAAAGCAAGGTGAAAGTTGTAAAGTCATACAGTTAAGGATTCTTTTTTTTTTGCTATGACCTTAATGTATCATCATTCATTTTAAATTTAAGAAGTCAAATACACACTCTCACGAAGGAGAATGAATGACTATCCGATTCTTATTAAAGTGTGAAATCCAAAGGAAAGATTACTTGATACTCTCTAACAACATGTGTCAATGATCTAAAGAATGAGCCTAATCTCAACTGGAACCTAGACCCTTTTTTCTTAAACTTATATAATATTATCATTGAATGAGATTGAGGATACAATTAGGAATGTTATTACACCAAATACCATCATATGCTCTTATTCTTCCTAAATTAGTAAGCAAATAGGCATCTGTGTTATTTTCCTAGTTTATTTGGACTAGTAGACTCTATCTAAACCCCCTATGGATGAGAGAACATCCTGAATAAGAAACTCTACATCAGCTCTTACACCAGTCTTCCCATTAAGTCGATTAACATTTTCCAGACAGTGCGAGATGAAGTGACATGACATAGCTCTAAGTTTTTGCTACTTCTACTCCAACTAGGATGGCTTTTGCTTTACATACTTGTGGGGACCACACATTTGCATCTTTAGCTACCCCGGGAGCCAAGAGAAAACCATTAATGTCTTTTCAAATTACTCCCATGCCTGAACGACCCTTCCTTGTGTTCCTATCCACATAAACTTGAACCGGAACACAGAAGAAGTCAATGTCATCAAAGGAGATCTATGAGCTGGCTAAACTAACTAACAGGGCAGTGTCGAGGAAGGATTCTGCTTGGTCAATACCTTGTTCAAAGAAGCGAACCCTTTCATGAACAAGATGACACCTCACAAACCACATCTTCCACATAAAGGTGAATATCATCTCCGTGTTCAGATTGCCGTCCTGAAGACAAACGGAGGTGACCCAGTCTCTAAAAGCTACATTTAGGTACTTCTTTTGGTCACGAGATGTCATCAATCCTCCACTAGATTTTTACCTTGGGGCATGATGATAAGCTGATATTTTATATACTTTTAATGTCGAAATCTCTTTTGTATTACTGTTTCCCTTGATTTCGTACTTAAAAATGAAGTTCATTCCTATATCTAAAAGAAATTATATGGAAAAAAATTTAATTTGATTTTTATATGATTTAGGATGAATATATGGGGAATTCAGAATTTTACGAAGGAGATAAATAATTAATCCGCTGACAGTAAATCCTATTTCTTTGTAGGTAACTCCATAGTCTTCCAAGAGTTATTGGTGAAGAAAGAGAATTCAAGGGAGTAAGTTAGATGAACCAGAAGGTCTTCATTAACTTCGTGAAACTAAAAAAAATTAAAAGATGACATCACTGAACAAGTGAAGAGCCTTCAATTTATCTTATAAATAAGGAAGGCTCTGACAGAGACAAGATACATCAATCCATCCATCCTTACAACACCACTTTCACAACACACAAACCACACAGAAGAACCCTATCCTGTCGCAGCAGGAGTTCTTCATCATCCTCTTCAACCTTATAGTCCGGTGTTCTGCAGATCTAGCCAGCACAACAAAAGTAGGAGTCTTCTCTACCAGATGATTTCTATTCTATCTTTGTTCGCTATTTCTTGTAACATGCTAGGCTAGGAAGGATTTACTCTGGGTGATGGTTATTTGTAGCTAGTTTTTTTCCAGTACTTCTACCATTATTATTTAAGATTAATTTACGGATTGTTTCATATTAATGTTAAAGTTGTGCTTTTTAATTAGTCTCGCAAATTTCTTAAAAAGCCTTACGAATCTTGTTATGATCAGAGCGGTAATTAACAGGAAGGTCATACTAATTTGTTAGCCTGTGGAAAATTAGATTGGATTGTTTAGATTTTCCCTCAGCCGCGTTGTAATTCTTTAAGCTTCATCCATCATGTGTGTTTCGCTAGGTTCTGGATTAGACCGTGTGTATTCTGGTAGATGAGCCTTTCTAAGATGATGATTTAATTCTAAAAAGATATTGAAGAATTAGCCAATCCATATCTCTTATCTATTTTCTAGGATTAGGCTTATTTTCTTCACGTCCCACGGATTTGATACCTAGTTTCTACACTTTCTATACTAAAGTGACCGGGATTATTTGTAACCCAAAGACTTTTTGATTTATTAATTTCTAGGGTTATTTTCTTAGTTTTTAGTTTATCAAAAATCTTGTTTGCACATGACATAAAGACATGGATTGAGTTTAAAAAATCCTGCGCAAATAGTACACCTACTATAAGCTCGGATTTGGCTCCGACTCACTATGATGGCCCCACATGAAACATTCCTCTAGAGAAGCTTCCAAGAGTAGAGCTTGAGTCTAGCTAGGAAAGCACACTTCCAGATATTCTTCATGGATTTCCCTATCTTACTTTTATAAGAAGTACAATTTTTCTCTGGTTAGGACAATGAGCAAGCCATATAATAAGCAAATCTAACTAAGAAGTGACCATTCTTAGTCCCTCCCAAGACCAGCCATCTCGTTCACCTCTGCTACTAATAACTATTTTTAGAATCAGGTCAACATCTTCCTTGGTGAACCAGGCACAAACTCTAGATTCATCCCATTTGCGTTCCTTGTCATTGATAAGCCATGATTCCATCCCTAAGTGTCTTGAAATTACAGGTAGTCGCCAAGCCCATGGTTTACCACCCTGCTCGTCAAGAAGCCAAGGGTTAGTTATACAAGTAGTCAAACCATTCTCAATAACCCTACGAGCTCCCATCCTGACAAACAAAACCATCATGAGGGATCTTCAAACTGGCATGGTCGAGTACCAATTTTCACATTTAGAATGCATCCATTTGTAAAATATATTTTAGAAAGGACTTTTAAAAGAAAAATACGAGGACTTTAGAGGATTCTCAAGCATAGCTTCACCAAAAAAGCATCAATGAAGTTTCGTTGATCCCTAAAGTCCAGCCTTCCATCATCCCGACTTGTACAAGTATTTTCTAGTTTCACCCAATATACCTTGACTTTAAAGGATCCCGTCCACCAAAATTGCCGTATAGTTCCTGTATTTTACGGATCATCCCCACAGGGAAACGAGACTCCCATGACGTAGGATGGTATAGCTTCATAATGGATTTGATTAGGATACCCCTGCCTACCTAAGAGACCAGCTTGTCCCAGCTTTGGACTCTTTTGTACACTCTATTCCTTATATAATGGAGTACTTATCCCTTGTGTCATCTGACCGAACTTGGGAAACCAAGATAGATGCCTAAATCATATACCTTTTTAACACCAAGAGTAGATCAGTAGACAATATAATCCTGAATTAACAACATTAATACTCTGGCTGATGCTTTATGGAAATCCTCAATAATGTTCATGAATCCAACCTCATTATCTTTATTAACCTTTCCAAAGATGACACAGTCGCCAGCAAAGAAAAGGTTGGTGATATCGAATCCAAGACCCATAAAATAAAGCTTCATGATCCTGGAAGTTGTTGTAATACGTAGAGTTGTCGATAGTTCCTTGATACAACACACAAAAAAGGAAGGGGGAGGGGATCACCT
Source organism: Limonium bicolor (assembly GCA_023374045.1). Lineage (NCBI taxonomy): Eukaryota > Viridiplantae > Streptophyta > Magnoliopsida > Caryophyllales > Plumbaginaceae > Limonium > Limonium bicolor. The sequence continues at coordinate 26,931 of JAIOTZ010001024.1, forward strand.
TGCCTAAGCCCTCTCTGGGGAATAGAGGTACGACTAGGTCGGACGTTGATTAGGATAACATAAAAGACTGAAGTAATACATTTCTTCACCATGTTTACCCATCTTTCATGGAAGCTCTTCTAAAGACTATTAGGACAAAGGGTCATTCTACTCTATTGAATTCCTTAGCCATATCAAGCTTCAACGTAAAGTGCCCCCTTTTTGATGCTTTCGAGGCTATCATGGAGTGAGTAATTTCATGGGCTATGATGATGTTGTCATATATTAGTCTCCCTGGAACAAAAGCCCTCCGATCCTTTGAGATTACAAACTTAAAGCTTCTCTAGCTTTGTTAGTTAATACCTTGGAGATGACTCTGTAGATATTGTTGCAAAGGGAGATAGGTATGAAGTCTTCTTAGAATTGGTGTGTGTAATTTTTGGTATTAGCACTATGTGCATGTGGTTGAGACCTTTTGGCATGGAATTCGTTTTAGGACAAGCAAGGATGTTCTATTAAAGTCCTCTTCGATAATCTCCCATAATGCATTTAGGAAGACACCATTTATTTCATCTGGTCCAAGAAGATCATTGAGGTGAGATGGAACACTGCCTTCGACACCCGCTAGGAGGTGGGGATTATGCAATGGGGTAGATTAGAAGAGACAAGAGAAGTAGTCACTCGCAATGCCACCCATACCACTCCAATTGGCAGCTTTCCTTCCTCTATCATCACTAATTTCATGGATCACATTCTTCCTATGTCGTGCTTGGACCTTCTGGTAGAAGAAACAGGGTTCTGTCTCCCTCTCTAATTCATTTATGTCATGATCTCTAAGCCCAGTGGATCTTTTCCTTAAGGAGGAGATTGTCCAGTTCCCGATTTGAGTTATTAATCTTTCCATTTACAATACAAGTTAGAAACATTTCTAACATTCCTAGAATATGCTTATGAAACCTTGAAGCTTAATTTCTTGACTACTGTTTTAGCCTAAGGAAAATATAGAGTCACTACCATTTTGATAATAAGTCATTTTACTAAAATTTTCCATTATTTAAATTTAATTTTCATTTGTAAGTCATTTTTTCCTAAAATACATACTCACTTCAATTTATAAGTCGTTTTACTATCAAACATATCAGTGTCAGGAAGGTCGTACACTCTCAAACTTGATTAGTGCTAGGTGACTTCTTGAACTATCAAACATATAAGTATCAGGGGGCAGGAAAGGTCTTGAATTGTCAAACCTTCAGGTAGAAGAAACGAATGTTCTGGTCCTATTCGTTGGGATCCCCAACCAGTCGCAGATGCTCCACCAAACTCTGCTAGAGAACCTGCATTGAAAAAATGGATGGTGGCTACTCTCTAGAGCATGCTCATAGAGCCAGTATCTGTTAGCAAGAAAAATGCCCCAAGATTGGAGCTTATCACAGGTTTTTAGCCTACCTCTAAATGTGACCCATAGGATGAATTTTGCTTTAGGAATGGACCAGGTTTTCCAACAAATGGTGTGCCAAACAAATGATCTAGCAAATTGGGTTGTGTACTTGGGGCTGGGGGGTAGGATCGAAGCAAGGAGGAGGCATCCTCTAAGTAACCACATTGCATGATCCACCAGTCTCTTGTGTGAAGGATGGCTTTCCAGGCCCATGGGTCGTTACCCTTAGCGTTTATCGACCAAATGTCATGTGTGGTCAGGTAAAGGTTGTGAATCCATTGGATCCACAGACGCTCCGGGTCACTGACGATAGAGGAGATAGTCTTAAGAATAAAGCACAATTGTTCAAACTAATTGGGGTTTGGGGATTTCTTGAACTATCAAGCATATTAATGTCAGGAAAGGTCTTAACTGTCTTACCATTCGCTGATGAGGGAGGTCTTTAAATTCGTTCAAAGTAATGGGTGCTGGGAAAATTGACAATTATTGGAGTCGTTAACTTTAGTACTTATAGTGATTAGTTTCAGTATCCTACATAACCATATGTGGAAGGATCTTGACTGAACTTTGATTATTCATACAAAAATTGAACTTAAGGTGTAGACAACATTTTTTAGGATGCATCATTTTGATTGCTAAGTCTTGGATAGAAGCTATCCACACCGTACGTGTGTTGGGTGGGTGATAATGATTATTTTATTGATAATGATACATAAAATCAATAGTTATAAGTTAAATATTATTTCAAGTAGTAACTAATAATAAAAAAATTATATTATAATAATAATCTTAATTGTTGTTGTGAAAATATTAGAATATTTATTAAATCCCTCTATTATTATACATGAATATTGCTTAAATTAGTCCGAGAGAAGACACATGCGGAACCCTAGTGAACATGACTTCTCATAAAGAGATTTATGTTAGCTATCTTAAGTCGTAAATAGTGCAAAATTGTTTTTTTTAAACTTAGAGATATTCATTCGTCATAAAAGAAGCACCACTCAAATTAAGGGAATAGAAGATCCCTATCATTTGAGTGTAGAACAGTTTGATGAGAATGGGAACATACTCCCAATTCCTCCTTAGACAAGACCACCATCACTCAGTCTCATAAATTGAACATAGCTAGACATACCATGAACATACTTAAAAACATAAAATGCGTAAGTAAGGCTAGTCCTAAACTTAGGATCTTGCAAATTACTAATTTCCTCCACTATAGCACTTTCTTTGCGATTGTCATCATCAACTAGATTCTTCTTGGCCAACTCAAGAGCTAGTTCATAACAAATGCTTTGGCTACCCACCTGAAAAGCAAGCTCTAAGGCAATTGAACATGTTATGAAACTAGCTAAAAGCACATTGATAGTGCTGAGATTGAGATTGAGATTGTTGTAATCCTACAAAATAGGACTTCCGCATCAATAGAACTAGTATTCACCACCACTCTGATCCTTCCTTCGTGTTTAAAAACACCGAACAAATTATCCTAAAAGACTCGTGAACTAGACCATACCACTTGCTATGGATACCCACCAGAGAGGTAAGCTCCAAAGCAATTTGACATGTAATGGTACTAGTTAAAGTCACTTTGGTTGTGTTGGAGAATAGAGTACTGTTGCCCATCGACCAAGGAACATCTTGCACAAAAGATGAGCCAATATTGAAATAGTAACCATCCCGAAATACTTGAACCATAAGGTTAAAGCTCAAGAAACCTGGACTAGCTAAAGTCGTGTTCACCTTGTTGTAATAAAACCCATTGGAGCTTGTGAAACCTGGAAACTTAAAAGCATCTATCACGAGGGAGTAAAGCTGTAAGCCAAAGACCCAGCAAAAATAAATTCTCCACTGAAGAACCAACACAACTCGTGTGCATTTGCTCCATTCAACATTCTGATCTTTGTAATTCAAAAACATAGAAAATCTGACAGCTTCAGCAAACCTGTTTGACCAACAACCCCCCATCATACAACAACTGACGAAACTTGAATCACAACACCAAAGGATATACCCCTCCACAGAAGCACCACACAAGCGTGGAGGAAGAATCACCCCCAAGACAGAAACCAATTCAAGGCGAGGCCAAGAAAATAAAACAGACAGCTACACACTCCTCACCAAAGCCGACAAGAGCAGCACTTGAATAGTCAACACAAGCCAAATAACCATTGGACCAGACCCGACAACCAACCTGCTCACCAAAATCACTTCAAAACTAGCTTAATCTAACAAGCACCACCATGCCGTTAGAAAGCTGAGACCATTCCCCAAACAGAACTACTGAGAGACCAATACCCAAACAAAAATGACTTCACTAGCGTCTACTGGCGTGTACCCTTGACACTGAACAGAGAACCCACAAACCCCAATCTAAAACAGAAGCACCAGGGATATGCGAAATAATCTTGGCAGAATACTTCACAGACAAACCCCAATCTAAATCAGAAGGAGACGTCGAGAATTCAAACCAGCAGAATGGAAACCAGCACCTACTCGCGACGCGCCACTCGAAAATCTGACGCGAGATAGAAAAATAGAGGGACTAAAGACTAGGTCAGAGGACCGATCCACTGAAGACCACACACGAACTGCTACTACCTGGGATATGGAGTGAAGGCTGTCGAAGAGCAAACTCCTGAACTAGAGATGGCAAATCAAGAGCAGATCTCGTTGTTTGCACAATCGAGAAGACAGAGAGAACGATGGATTCGTCTCTGTGCAAAAATTGTTACTATAACATCTTCTAGTTGGTTTTTTTTGAAAAAAAAAACTATCTTTGAGATGGTTGACGTGAACAGTACATTATCTAATGACGAACGAAAGGACAATCCAAATCAATTCCATTTTACGCAAAAATAGCCCAATTTATTTTCAACAAGAAACAACTCACAACCACCAAAGGTCATGATTTTAACACTTTGAAACCGCACAAAACGTAGTCACTGGACCCAATAATTTACAGTAGACCTGATCAACTGGGCAGACGGGTCGGGTTCGGACCGGGCTAGACTTAATTTTTCAGCCCGTTCGGGCCAAGTATTTAGCCCAAACCCACCCATTCGGGCCATTACCTGAACCCAACCCGCCCACCTAATAAATAGGCATGCCATGACCCAGCCCGTCCAGCCCGCTTTTAGGTACTCAAATTTTTCTACCATTTTAATAACTTGGATTTTGAGTATAAATATGTAGTATAAAATAACAAAATGATTTCTTAAAAATCAAACTTGTTTAGAACTCACAATGTTGCATTATATCAATTACAATAAATCATCGAGGACATTTACAAAGCACAATTCTTCTGTATCCTCGTGAATGAGATTGAAAAAAAAAAAGAAGATGCGGATTAGGTTTTGTATAGTAGTTTTGGTGTAGTGGTTTACATGGGCCTTTTTTAATAAAATGGGCAGCAGTGTGGTTAAACAAAACAAAATTTTTAAACATACCCGACCCATTCATCTTACTAACTCGGCAAAACAAAAATTTTAAACTGGGCTGCAGATCGGTATGTTATGTAGTTCATGAATAATATTTAATTACGTATGATGTATGTACTATGAACATTCGGGGCCGGGCTATCAATTAGACAAAATATTTTGCCATAACCCGGTCCGAAAAATAATTCGGGTTATTTTTTCTGTCCAAGCTCACCCAGTAATTTATTCTACCCATACCTATTGGGTTAATATATGCGCCGGGTCGGGCTGGGCGGTCGGGCTATACTGGTTATGATCGGCTCTAATTTACAGGTATATTATATTAATAGTATAATAGCTACTTTACTTTCTCTGGTGCACGACAGTGCACAAATTATTTTCATGTTTCCATAGCATCCAAATGCTATACTCATCTACATATTTCGTATGCCCCATTGTCATTGCAGACATATCCAACTCGGTTTGGTAGACAAAAAAGCGTTCTCTTCCATTCCATTCGTAAGCGAAGTGTCCTTCACAGTTTCGATGCTTTCTTTTATTAAGTAGTTTTTTTAAAGTACGTTGGTAAGTAAAGCTATACATTAGTATCTGTTAGTTCATAATTGAACAATAACGATAGATTGATTATATGTCATATCATTGTTAAAGTTACATTCATTATCAATATTAAAACCGGCTAGTTCTTTGTCATTGAAAAACAAACCGGAAACCGAAAAATCGTCAAATCGGTTATTGTTATATTTATAATTAAAATCATATTGATTGACTAAAGAAAATTTTAGAGATTAGTTATTTAATTTTTTGTTTTAATTTTAATCATTCTTGAATTTTTTTTACAGGTTTAATTCTATTAAATTGTTTGGTAATCATCAGCGGTCGACAACTGATCAGACACGCGATTTACTAAAGCTCAGTTTCTATTGTTTCAATTTATATCTATAATTTTTTATAAGTTATCTCCTTTTATTAATAAGTTATCATGTCATTTAGAGTTAGAAAATATGATTTTGGATGTGAGAAGTATAAAAAAAAAATTGAGGAGTTAACTCGGTCCCCAAGTGGTGCGCTTGATAAGTTTATTTGTTTTGACTAATAACAAGAACATTGATGATAACAAAATTGCATGTTTGAACGAGAATGATGTCAATATTGATGGTAGTTTGCTTTCAAATGAAGTTGTTTCGGATGCTAATGATGTTGAACCTATTGTGAATGGTGATGAAAAGAATGATTTTGTTGAGCAACTTGAGTATTTAGATATCTGTCATATACTAGATATATTTGATCCAAGGAACTGGAATTCACTTGATTCCGAGATGATTGATGATTTAGTAGCTAAGGGTCCTAAAACAGATGTGTCAATTAAGAGAGGCCCTAGAGATAAATCATCTAAACGATTTTCTTTGACCTTATATACTTGATTTTTGCCAAATGAAGAAAAATGTGATAAAGATTGGCTCGCTTGTGTACTAAAAAAAAGCTAGATAAAGTGTTTTGTTTCTGTTGTAAAATATTTAGAAATGGGCTCGAAAAAGGTCAGTTAGCAACTAGAGGTTTTGGAGATTAGGTGCATATTGGTACTAGGCTCAAAGAGCATGAGATTGGTACAGAGCATGTCACGAATATGGCTACTTGGTATGATTTAAGATTAAGGCTCTTTAAAAACCAAACCATTGACAAAAAAGCTCAATCACAACTACAAAAGGAAGGAGCATTGGAAAAGAATGTTGTTTAGAATTATATCGATTGTCAAATTTCTTGGAAAGCACAATTCAGCTTTTCGTGGTACAAAAGAAAGGTTGTATGAAAATAGCTAGCAATGGAAATTTTCTTGGTTTGATTGAGATGTTAGCAGAGTTCGACCCCGTGGTTCAAGAGCCTGTTAGGCACATTTCAAGTGATGATCTTCATGTGCATTATCTTGGTCATAATATCCTAAATGAGTTGATAGTTTTGCTTAGTTCTACAATAAAACCAAAAATTATTAAGAAAATAAAGCAAGCAAAGTATTTTTCTGTGATTCTTGATTGCACCCCTGATTTTAGTCACCAAGAGCAAATGTCTGTGATTTTAAGATATGTTGACGTTTCTTCTAGTCATGTTCATATTAAGGAGTCCTTTTCGAGATTTTGAAGGTGAATGGTACTAGAGGTCAAAGACTCTTTGATGTTTTGCAAAACAAATTGAAGTCTCTTGATCTTTGTATAGATGATGTGAGAGGACTAGGCTATGACAGTGGATCAAATATGATAGGGAAACATCAAGGAGTACAAAAAAAAACTCTTAGAATTAAATCTTAGAGCTTTTTATAGTGTGTGTGGTTGTCAAAGTCTTAATTTGGCATTGTATGATATGGCAAATAGTTGTGGTAAAGCTAGGGATTTTTTTCGGGATCGTACAACGTGTTTACACATATTTGTAAATTCCCCCAAGAGAGGGCAAATTTTGAAAGAAAATGTAAAAGGACCAACTCTTAAGTCATTGTTGTCTAATCGTTGTGAAAGTAGTGTCGATAGTGTTAAAGCTATACGATTTTAAATTATTGACATACGAGAAGCATTACTTCAAGTTGTAGAATCAGATAATGATTCTAAAATAAGAAGAGAAGCCAAATCGTTAGCGACAAATGAGCTAGGTGATTATGAGTTTTTAGTCGCTATTGTCATTTGGTATGATATATTATCTTCTATTAATTTAGTTAGCAAGCATCTACAATCAAAGGATACGCTTATTGATGTTGCTATTGAACAAGTGAAGGGATTAATTTCATATTTTGAGAAGTATAGAGAAAATGGTTATCTTAATGCCATGAATATTGCTAAGGAAATTGCCAATGAGATGAATATTGATCCCGTGTTCCCTTCAAGACGTCAAATTAGAAGGAAAAAGCACTTTGATGAGAACCAGGATGAAATGTCAGCATTATCTCTTGAAGAATCATTTATACTTAATTATTTTTTGTGCAGTGTTGATCAAGCAATTACTACATTGAATAGGAGATTTGAAATATCAGGAATACCAAAATATTTTTGGTTTCTTGTTCACGTCAAACAAGTTGCGTTCTTTGGATGACACAACTCTTATTTCTAGTTGTATTCAGCTTCAAAACGCACTCTAGAATGAAGCACAATCTGATATTGAGGTAAGGATTTGAATGTGGAGCTTAAGTTGCTTAGAGAATTTTTACCTTAATGAAAATATGAGTCCTATTGATATTTTGAAGCTTTTAAAACGGGTAGAATGTTTTCCTAATGTAATCATTGCATACAGAATCTTGTTGACTATTCATGTCTGTTGCTTCTACAGAAAGAAGTTTCTCAAAGTTGAAGTTACTGAAGTCATACTTGCGTTCTACAATGTCTCAAGAAAGACTCAATGGATTGACAATGATATCAATTGAGAATGATGAGAAGGTATCCAAGTCTGAAAGTCAAAAGTTTCAGCTCAAACACATTTATTGTGTATATGTTTAGACTTATAGCAAAGTATCATGCTCTGGAGCTTGTTTATATGACGGGTAGCCTTAGCTATTGCTATAGTTTGACGGTTGGGTTAAGCAAGGAGACTACGGATCAAGATATTGAGCATCTCGGCTTCCCCAAGCAGCAAGATGTCAACAAGTGTTATGTTCTTAGTTGTATTAGCAACTGTGTTAGTTTCGGTCAGGTTTATGTGTTTCTGTTTAGATGGGCAAAGGACTGTAATGTTAGGGGAGGTTTATTTCGTGTTATTTTGTTCAAGTTGGTAACGAGGGTTGTATTCCCACTTCACAAACTTGTATCAGATAATGAGCTCTTTGCGGAGCCCATCACTTGACTTTTGCCTCACTATATGTAAAAGGTCCAATGTTTAATAAAAAAAATTGAGAATGATGAGCAAATCAAATATGCAGATTTGATTGATGATTTTGTTTTAAAGAATTTGAATGATGACTATTTTTAAATAACTGCTAGATTAAATTTATTATCCGTAAGATTAAGCTATGAACTTATGGAGTAAACCTACAATGATTATTTACAAGTATTTATAAGAAAAAATTATTTACAATCTTATTTTATTCAAAACACGATCCTAGACGGCACTGAAAACTACTACAAAAGACCACTCGATCATTAATGTTCAGTTGATTGGACACACATACATACATACAGTTTTTCATATTCAGTTTACACTTTTTGTAGTTTTGCAATAGTAAGTAATGGAAGCTTATTGAAGCGTGTACAAAACCGCACATGCAAGCGCGAAATTTCAGTACTTGTTCATATCTCGTCTTATACGGGTCATCCACCAGATATACCATTATGGTCAATTAAATAACCAGTAGCCACTATTCAATGTATTAGGACTTGAAACACCCACACACCCACCCACAGATCTTAATAATCTTCCTCCAGGGTGGGTTTCTTCTTTGTTTGATGCATGCATCACCTAGTAACAATACTTCTCTATTTCAAAAAACTTAACAAGCTAGACATGGATGATCCATTCGACATGATCAAAGAGCAATATCGAGTAACAGGTCTCTTACTGCGTGGTTTTCTCTCCGTCCTTGCCGGCACCGTACCCGGCATCTGTTGGATCCGTCAACTGTAAATAATTGTCACCGTTTGGTCAACCGTAACGACTTTTCACATATGCCGGATGGGAAGTACCCGACAACATACCCGGCAGAACCTCTTTTCTGCTCCATGCTTCTGCCGTGCAGGAGGCATCCGGCATCACCTGAACTTTTGTCTAGGAATTCGTTCCTTGCATAAAAAGCTTATAAAACATAAGTCTGTACAAATAAAACGCTTTAATACATAATATAACATAAATACTCATTATTTAACCTTATTTAGACTAATATACTCATAAATCTAATACATAAAATATGATAAGTCTGCGGCTTATCAATGAAATCAACATGATTTCTTGAGGAATCATTTAGAGTTAATTATTTTTTATGCATTGTTGATCAAGCAATTACTATATCAGGAATACCAAAATATTTTTGGTTTCTTGTCCACGTAGACAAGTTACATTCTTTGGATGTCACAAGTCTTATCGCTTGTTGTATTCAGCTTCAAAACACACTCAAGAATGAAGCACAATCTGATATTGGGAATATGGAGCTTCAGTTGCTTAGCAAATTTTCGCCTAATGAAAATATGTGTCCTACGGATATTTTGAAGTTTTTAAAACGGGTAGATTGTTTTCCTAATGCAATCATTGCATACATAATCTTGTTGATTATTCTCGTTACTGTTGCTTCTGCAGAAAGAAGTTTCTTAAAAAAGTTGAAGTTGCTGAAGTCATACCTGTGTTCTACAATGTCCCTAGAAAGACTCAATGGATTGGCAATGATATTTAATTGAGAATGATCTATTTGGAGCAAATCAAATATGAAGATTTGATTGATGATTTTGCTTCAAAGAATGTTCGAAGGATGACTATTTTTAAATAAGTGCTAGATTATATTTAATATCTGTAAGATTAAGCTATGAACTTATGGAGAACACCTACAATGTTTATTTATAAGAAAAAAATATTTACAATCTTATTTTATTCAAAACACGAGCCTAAACGACACTGAAAACTAGGGGTGTTCACGTAAAACCGGAACCGCTAAAACTGAAACCGAAAACCCGGTTAATCGAAGTAGTTTATCTGTTCGGTTAATCGAACCGTATAATTTCCCGGTTTCAGTTATTAATTTTAAGGAATCTGGTTAACTGGAAAAAACCATTTTAAGTATTTCAATTTATTAATTTTTTTAGAGTATTAAATGTAAAACCATATGTGTAATTATTATATTTATCAAAAATAAGTGTACAATTATATATTAGTGGTTAGAATTATACTAAAACAAATAAAATCCTACCAAAATCGACGATTAACCAATTTAATAGCACACCAAAATCGGTAAAACCGCACATTGTTTACTAATGATAAGAAAAACACATAAACGTACATCATTTCAGTTAACCGTTAAATCACACCGAAACCGGCGGTTAATCACTTCTAAATGAACTGACCACGGTTATTAAATTTGAGTAACCAAAAATCCGGTTTCCGGTTAACCGAAACACCGATTATGAACACCCTTAGTGAAAACTACTACTACCTCCGTCCCGTCATAAGTGTCCTGTTTGCTTTTTGGCACGTTTTTCCACCTCAATATTAAACATATAAGGTAAAATAATTTTATAAAACTAAATTTTGTATTATATAGTTTATCATATAAGGAATCATATGCAAAACTTAAATTTTCAAAATTAATTTATCTTATATGTTAAAAATTGAAGTCAAACGACATATCCAAACAGTAAATAGGACGGTCTGGGACGGAGGGAGTACAAAAGAACACTCAGATCATTCTTGCTATGAATTTACCTTTCAAAGATCTATGTAATTGATACAAGAACACTATGAAGTGTTCTAGTTTAACACCAACAAATACAATCATACACAGTAAGTTAATGTAATGCAAAAAGTTGGATAAAACGATAAGGTTCAGTTGATTGGACACACATAGCATACATACAGTTTTTCATCTTCAGTTTACACTTTTTTGTAGTTTTGCAATAGTAAGTAATGGAAGCTTATTGAAGCGGGTACAAAACCGCATCATGCAAGCGCGAATTTTCAGTACTTGTTCATATCTCGTCTTATACGGGTCATCCACCGGATATACCATTATGGTCAACTAAACAACCGGAAGCCACTATTCAATGTATATAATTAGGACTTGAAACACCCACACACCCACCAACAGATCTTAATAATCTTCCTCCTGGGTGGGTTTCTTCTTTGTTTGATGCACATCACCTAGTAACAATACTTCTCTATTAAAAACAACTTAACAAGCTAGACATGGATGATCCATTCGATATGATCAAAGAGCAATATCCAGTAACAGGTCTCTTACTGCGTGGATATCTCTCCCTCCTTGCCCATAATTTCCCTCTTTACTAAGATCTCCACTACCGCCGCCTTGCAGCGTTCCTTCAGTCAAGGAAAACCCAAATAACCTACAGCTGGTTTTACTTCTTGGAGGTGGCAATGGGGCTGTCGCAGTACCTTTCTCCTCTCCAGTAGCTGGAGCTCTCAGCTTACCGTATTGTGAAATTATCACGGGATGTTGCTGCTGCTGAGGATGATGGTTCTTGCTTGCGAAATGATCAAACACAGTAGAAGATAGTTCTTGACCGTGGGAAGATGAACGTTGACCTAGTAATGGTCCTCCACTTCCTCTGAGATAACCATTCATCATCTGCTGTGAAGTAGGGAAGAAGTACCTATGACTACCACGACCCTCACTGTAAAGGGAAGAGGACGATGAGTTAGTCCCCGTCGTCCCCTGTTGGAACATGAGCACCGATGAGGGAGAAGACACTTGGTGTATAGACTGCGAAGGAGGGGACAAAGATGGGCACATTGGTGGTGTTGAAGTAGAGCTGGACTTGAGAAGATTCGACCAACCACCGGGACCATTGTTTCCACAGTCGAGGTTTTGTACTCTTACACCTTCATAGATTTCAGTCCCTCTATGACGGTTGATTTCTTGACCTTGCAAGACCCTATGGGATCTGAAAGAAGAGGCATTAAAGGCTGGAATGGTCTTGGGGAAGCAAGTACCAGACCCAGATGATGGAGGGCGGAGATGATTATGATTATGATGATGATGAGGATGGGCTGGGTTAATTCTGGTACTGGTACTAGTAGTAGTTGCAGTAGCAGAGAAGCCCAGGATTTCTTGACCTTGCAAGACCTTGCGGGGTACTATTAGCGGATGCTGCTGTTGTTCCCCCCAGTCTACTATATTATTGTTCCACAAAAGGAAAGTTTAATTAGGTTAAACAGCAAGTTACTCCATGACCAAATTAATTAGGACCCATAATATGTAATACCTGGATTTGGGTAATCGGATTTTGAGAGTGGCAGACCGATCCTGCTCCTTTTCAGGCCACAACCACCAGATGAGACAATGTTGCTGGCTGAACATGGGATGGGTCCAGCCGGTTCGATTTCCCAAGGTGAAACCCTGCTCTGGCGATTGCTCTCCATCTCATCCCACCTCACCTTCAAATCAATTAAAAACACTCAAATTAGCTTTGTTTTCATTTCTCTTATGCTAGCCAAATCTTCAATTACTTTTCTTTCAGTTTCAAAATTTCAGGAAATAAGCTGCAGTTTCAGATGCAATATGTTTTTATCATTACCAATAAGCATTTCCACTTGGAACCCGGCCACCTAACTGGATCCATCTCACTGATCCCAGTGATCACCCCAGTGAACCTGTCAAAGAGATGGGTCAGTATACCTCTCAGACTCAGACTCTACTTTGGAGAAGAAGACAAATTCAAAGTGTATGATGTATATTTATCTATCTAAGAAGAAAACCTTCTCTCTGACGCATCATCAGCCTCAAATCGCATCTTGAGGCGCAACCCAACAGTTAGAGGATGATCTAGGCTCTTCAAAAACCTTCTCAGCGGTATGATAAACTCAGAGGAGCTTAGTCTGTCAGATTATAAACATGTCAATCCGCAATTAATCAACCATGTTCCGAAAGAGGTGAATAGTTAGTAAAGATGATCACCCAGAAGGAAGGGGACACAAGAGGAAATTTGCTTCCAGTGACAGATGGTCATTAAATTTTTTAGTCAGCAAAAGACACAGAAGCCAGGTTGAAAATGTGGATGGAATGGAAGCCTAGTCTTATACTACTAGTATTGAATTATAATAATAACTACACTACTGCACTGACTCATGAGACAGATAGCATTGATTGTATATATAAACATATATAGTACCGTGGATTGTAGAACACATTGAAAACAGATCTTGTTGAAATAGCATCAAGCACGCCCTTGTGATTGCTATTGGTTTTGTTCATTTGTTCGTTTAAAAAAGCTGGGAATGAGCCACCACCA
>JAIOTZ010001025.1:0-40693 GCA_023374045.1 Limonium bicolor
ATTCATAAACAACAAAGCAAAAGGTCTGGAATCGACTGAATCAGATTTATAATGTGGTAAAGAGTATGTTTTATCATCTCTGCAACCAGAACACAAAGAAGGGGATGATTTATTTTGAAAAGGTAAGTTATATTTGTGTATGGTATATTAAGTGATTTTATCCTCAGTATGTCCAAATCGAAGGTGCCACATATGAGAGCTTGTTTTGACAGTAGAATAGGCCGCAATGGAAGGAGAAACATCAGTGTCAAAATGATAGAGGTCGTCCCTAGTACCTCCTTGAAGAACCACCGTCTTAGTGTCCAAGTCCTTCACCACAAAAAAAGAAGGATGAAACTTAAAAATTACGTTATTATCAATACAGATTTTCCTGACAGACAGAAGATTCCTTATGAGTTTAGGAACATGAAGCAGATGGGAAAGAATAGATTGTTGGATAAGGTAAGTTGGCCCATGCCTTAGTTTTCTATCGATAAGAGGTTACCATCATCAAGTGTAACAGAATCAGCACCATTGTAAGGATGATGAGTGAGATTGAGGTTCGCAAAATCATTTGTAAAATGATCCGATGCAGCCGTGTCAGGATATCAGGACGAGGAAGGATTATTCACAGAGTTGCCTCCATAGTCAATGTTGGTAAAATTGGCTTTATATTTGTTGGATCCAGTGGTCTCATAGCTATGATTGAAGCGGCGCGAGCAGCGCGACCTGGTTTATCGCAAATTTGACAGATCTAATGCAGATCGGGTTTCCCATTGAAGAGAGCAGATGAATCTCGGCCGCGTCCTCCTTTAAGATCTTCCTTCTCTTTAATTCTCATAACCTCCACGGTTCCCTTGTCCACGAGAGCCACGATTATTGTATCCTCTCCCTCGAGTACCAGTGTATTGAACATCAGTATTGTTAGCTGAAATCGGATTCGATTCCAGCGGCTCAGCAGATTTACTGGTAAGACGACTTTGATAGTTTGAAAGCTGACTATAGACTTGTGAGGTTGAGAAAGACTGAGATAGTAAAAGTGAGGCTATAGATTCATACTCAGAGGGAAGACCATGAATCAAACACACATGAAAAATCAACATTAGAAATCAAAGATCTAACTGCAGCAAGAGAAGTAGCAATGGATGTGGCATGGCTATAATAGGTTTGAATATCATTAGCTCCCTTTTTAATAGAGAATAATTGATACTTCAGCTGGTGAGATCAAACAACCAATTGAGAGGAATAATTTTCGGCAAAAACATTTCAGATCAGGAGAGCAGTTTGACAACTAGTTACACTAGTGAGAATGGCAAAAGTCATTTGATCCTTCTGTTTCCATTATTAAAGGAGAAATGAGCTCCTTCTGGAAGCTCTAATACAATACGCAAGTAGAAAAAATGAATTTAGCAAATGCTATAGAGAATAAGGCCTAGAATGAGCTAATTACAAACTCAATGGGCTATAACCGAAGATGGACATGGGCCTAATGTGTAATACACTCGTAAAGCTGTCACTATTTCTTTAATAGTTATAACAAATTTATACCCTTTCGCATACCATAACTCTATTTGTAACCCACAACTTTCAGTAAAACATGTAAAACACTGCTTAAAGTTACTTAGGCCTCGTTCTCAAAAAGTAAAAGAAGATTCTTTAATCTTGTATTTAATTGAAAGCCTCTCACAGTTGAATCCGCAAACGCTACATAAGGTAGCTTCTTTATCTCAAGAATCGAGATTGTGCGAGCCTTAGAGATATTGAACATGGTCCTATCATTATTAATAGGAATGTTGGTTTTCATAATTCAACTTTAAACTTGCTTAAATATTATCCAAATTGATGAAACTTTACATGGACAGTGCTAAATGTTATATTTTAACTCAATATCAAATTTAAAATTTTTTAAACTCATATGTGACATGTGGAACCCAATAAAAATATGAAAGAAAATAGGGGTATATCATGAATTTTCCCTTACTAATATACCATTAACTAAATGTAAAATGTTTATTTATAAATGCGATTTCAAACACTTCTATACAAAAAAATCATTAGCTGAAAAAGGATTTTTCTTTCAAATTCCGCATTATGCTTTGTATTAATAAAGATACTTGGTAGATGGACGGGGTTGACAGTGCCATGGAAGATATGAAAGTAGTACTTTACTGGGTATATTCCAACAAGAATCCTAAGATAAATTTTAAATCTAATCTTATGGTTGAAAATACATTCATAGAAAGCAAGGACAACTTCACACTACATTAATTTACAGCAACACAAAATTACACGACAGTGCGTATTGTGATCATGAGGCGAATGGGCAAAATAGAAAATTTACCAAACTCGACAATGAGGCTGGCCATAAACAGTAGGCGCTGAACCCACAGCCAATACAATGACGAAGGCACGCCAATATCAAGACAGGTAAAGTCCAAAACTGAAAAAAGTCAGCTGACCATATCAGTTAAGCTTTCGTCTCAGAGAAAACCAAGCACTTCACACGACTATCTTATGAGAAATAGACAAAAGAAGATTCTGAACAAATTGGACCTATTACACATTTCCCACATGTTATTTGGGGATGGTCAGCAGTCCTTTTAAGACAGGCTACCAGCCGGCAATAAGCAACTTTCACTTATTTTAAGAGGGATTAATCAGCAGTCCAGCTTTGCTCAACAATCTCACGAACCCTCCGATTGTATTCACGCTTGTTCTCACTGAATAAACGAGCAGCTTCTGAGTTGGCCGGGGAGTTCGGGTTTGGGTCACAGAGCAGTGACTGCAAGAACAATCAATTAAAACACCACATATGTACATAAATAGAAAAATCATGAAGCATAAAGGCGTATAAGAGCTCAAAAAGACAATGCGAGCATTGGCAAAATCTCGAAAGAGCGACTTCATTGTTCTCCAGTAGTCTTTTATTTCTCATCTCTCTTCAAACGACCCATTGCTCAGAGGCAAAGTTATTGTTGTCAACTAATAACTCTTTTACCCAAACAAGCATATGCTAGAGATTGATAGACTAAGCCTTCAGAAGAAATAGTGCCTTTTCAGCTATCTCAAATCTGAAGTATCAAAAACTAAATAATACCTCTCAAAACTGATGAAATGGAAAAGTCATCACTCTATTCATACAAATAGTTTGTGGAAATAATAAATAAAGCAGCAAAAGACAGCCAAAAAGGATAACATCATGTGTAACGAACTGCACTGAAGCATTGGAGGAATATAGAACTCTGGAAACTTATAGTAGAATTAGCATTACCAGGAAACAGGATAGGAAAACAATAGCCGGAGTAGACCTGTCAAATGGGTTATCTGTCCAGGTTTTGGGTCATATCTGTTCGGGTCAATATCCGTACGGGTCATTAAACTTTCGGGTCGTTTCGGGTTCGGGTCAATTCGGGTTCAGATTGTAATAGTGTCAAGTAGAATTAGGTTTTGGTTTTTCGGGTCATGGTTAATATTTTTTGAAAAAAATATTAAATAAATGTACTACACATAGAATACAAAAAAGTCAACACAATGCTTATTCTAAATTTTATTCGAATATAATAAGGTTAAATCAAGATTTTTTGTCATATTTATGCAGCTCATTCATTGCTATTCTGAATTTTATTCAAGTTTGACTAATTTTTAATTACTATTTTTTCGGGTCATTTCGGGTTCGAGTTAGTTTCGGGTTATAAAATTTTTGGATCATTTCGGGTTCAGATCATTCGGGTTTAGCCAATCAGGTTTCGGGTTTATTATATTTAAATATTTTCGGGTTTCGGTCAGGTTTCGGGTTCGGGTCAAATGGGCAAACTTTCAGGTTTGGTCAAATTTTGACAGCTCTAAGCCGGAGGCATTGAGTTCAGGTACAACAATCTAACGTGTAGAGACAAAGGAGATTTCACTCTCATGATAGCATTCTCAACACAAAGAACCAAAGCAATGCCACCCCGAGAGCAAGGTGACTGCAGCATCATCTTTGTCATTCACACACGTAAGCAGCTCCAAGACTAACTAATAATATTGTTAGTACCTGAATTGAGGTAAGGATAGCAGCTACGTCATAAATAGGGCTCCACTGGTTCTGTAGGATATCCAAGCAAATGCTGCCATCAGCGTATACTGAAAATGAAATTATACAAGTGAGAAAAGATAGACAAAAAATCACCTAACTGGAATATATCGGATGACTCAGAAAATGGATACGTAAGCATTTGATTTCAGACACTTACTGTTAGGATGAAACATGCGAGAGACAAAGCGCACTGTTGGTGGTTTATTTGGATAATCCTCACTGAATTGAAGCGTTAGCTTGAAGGTACCTAATGTCATCAAAGCAAATGGAGTTGGTTAAAGCATTGAATGAACTGGTAAGCTAATAAAAGGTCCACAAGGCATGTCAATCCACTAAGACACATCTAAAGTATCTTTTTGGCCATTTTCAAATTTCAACATAAATCAGGCTTTTCAATCCTAGCTAACAAAATGTCCTCATACAGAATTTTTATGAACCCCGATGAGGTTGAGGGATGTCAAAAAGTATATAAAAGGCGAAAGTATCCCATCTTAAGCTTGCTTATTCGTGACACTTCCATGTATATGATATGGGTAACACGTAAGAAAAAAAACCCAAATATTACATAGAGGGATGGAATTCCAAAAATCAGGCTCGAACTTTAGGTGTTGGAGCCATTCAATCAGATGAATTCCAGATTAAAAAGATAGGAGCTGAAGAATGAATTTCCATAAAACTGTCCTGCGATGCCATCACCTAGTCTCCTTATCTCAAATTTAAAAGAGCCACCATAAAGAGAAGATCAAGATCACTCTTCAGATCAAGATATACACAAATTATATGCATCTGTTGCATTGCCAAATCGAATCAGTTGTATAAGGAAAATGTATGTGCAGTTAAGATGATGGAACGGCAATCAAGCTTCATCTAGTTCTCTCCCATATTTTAGTTGTTAAGCAGATGAGGTTGCACATGGATTTACAAAAACGAAAAACAGGTCAACAGAGATGTACATATGCACATAATGCCTGAAAATATTTCATGAAACTGGATTTTTCACAATGTCAAAGGGAAAACATGAATCGAGGATTGCATGGATTTAATCACCAGGTAGAATTTCTTATTACACCAGAGTGTGAGACTATAAGGGGGGACTCACTAGTTTATATTATTAATATTCAATTCAACAATCGGTACTTATCGAAATAGATAAAAGAACACCTGTTAAGAAGGAAACATCTAGCCTAATTATGTAGAAGTACTCAAGGAGCTGAAAACATCAAAGTTGCCAAAGTAGCCAGAGTTAGACAATCCAATCAATTAATTTGTTGTAACAACATACCTCCATCCCATGGGGTGTCATCAGGACTGCAATCAAACCAAAAAGAAACAGAAAGGTTATGCAAGTTGAAGAATGAACTATATAGGTTCAAAGCAGATTTTTTTTCTCTTTGTCACTTAGAATTTCAAACCCACCCAAATATAACAGCATTCCAAAGCATTATGTTGTTGTCCTGAGGAGCACCACTAATCCCAGCTGGAGGGTCTTGTTGCAACCTCTTGAAATCCCGCATCAACCTTTTCCTCGCAGGAGTTGACATCCTGACCTCCTACAACTATGGAAAGAAATAAATATAAAAATTAACCACAATAGGAGCAAGAAATTAAATATCAATGGTTATACGGCTGACCAAGTAATATAATACCAAGCATTTCCACAAGAGGAGAGAAGAGAGGGAATTGGCAAGCATTTACTAGTAAGACATGGAGAACAGAAGGATAAAGAAAAAGAGGGGCGTGTAAAACTCTAAGGGAACAATTTATAGAAAAAAAACAAGTAATCTAAAATGGAGAGTAAACCTCAACAAAGTAACCCATTTTCTTTCATGCAGCTACTCAGGAGGCCTGTTATCAACCAGTGATATAACTTATCAAGGCAAACTACATATGTGATACCAAATGACTGGATGTCCCAAATTTTAATATCAAGTAGGAAGTTACTAATGAGGATCTATCTTAATAATAAAGATAGCTAGTAGCATATACCTAAGCAAGAATACAATTTGGTTGGTCAAAACTCACTATCATCTTCCCAGAATCCCGAAGGATATTAAAACCCTGATATGTTTGCCCTAAGGAAGCTACAGCCCCACAAAGAAACCTGGATCTGGGAATAGTTTCAATTATTTGCATCCAAGGGCCAACAAAAGCACCAATCCAAAGAACTAAAAAGGCTGCCATACTTAGGGTTACCAAAGAAACCCCTAAGATACAGCTCGTTTGAGCAAACACAGATTTTACTCGTTTTTTTTTTCTTTTTTAGGGCGCTGGGATCATCGATCAGAAATCAATAAGCACCAACATATTTGCAAGGAAAGAAAACGCGAAAATTCGCTGCACGGGGACGAACCAAAATACTGAAGGTGGGAAACGAATCCCTACCTGAAAGCGAGGTCAGAAGCTTGGTTGTCAACGAGTAAATCCAAAATCACACAGAGAACGGGGACGAGAGACGGAATGGGAAAGGTTACAGAAGTTACAGGAGAATTATCAATGGCAATGCATCAATTAAACAAAGGCTGGGTTTTTCTGAGAGGTTCGTGTGAGAGGGGGCCAGCAGTTGTGGAGACAGAGAGGGGAGGAAGGGAGAAGGTGTTTGTAGCAAATATCAGGTGGGCCAGTGAGCGACTTTTAGAGAGAAGATATGGAGAAACACAGTAGGATTGGTGGGTCCGAGTCTTATGTGGACGAGACTAGTTTGCGAGGCAAATTCGATGCCACGGCCCGCATTAAGTTACCGAGTGATTTAGGTTTATCATTTTGCGGTATTATTAAAATGAGTTTATTTGATTAGTTCATTTTTTTTCTTTATACGTCATCTTTGGGATGTCAATCTTGATACGAATTCGAAATCTGATCCGAAATCGACATGTTAAAACGCGGGTTTAGGTTGCAATTTTTAACCCGAAAACATTTTTGGGTCGGATTCGGGTTGGGTTGTTAAAAATCCGGGTTGGTTTTGGGTTTGAGCTGCCGACCCGATTTCAACCCGCAACCCAAAAATATTTTAAAAAAAGAAAAGAAAATATATTTTCTTATAGTTATGCGACATAAGTCTTAATATATCAATCAACTAAACATTTATGTTTGATGGTTTTATATGTTATGTTATATTGTCTTGGTGATTTTGTGTAGAATTTGCATTGATAGTACAATATTTCTAATTTTGGGTTATTTCGATTTCGGGTTGATTTCAGGTCGATTTCAGGTTGATTTCGGGTGTAGGGTCAATTTCAGGTTGATTTCGGGTTACCAAGTCGGTTTCGGGTTGAGGTGAAACATGAACAGGTCAGGTTCGGGTTGTAGTCAACCCAACCCAAAACCCGAAATTGACAACCCTACGTCACATACATCAGTTGTCATATTAACTTTTTATATTTTCTCTTACTTACTTTTTCCAACTTCAACTGACAATTGACATCAGCTCTTAGTTCAGCTTTGCAAAAGAATAGGGCCTTAGTAGTCTCAGTCCAGTCAATAACTGACTAGTCTGTTTTGTTGACTGCATTGTCTTTTTACCATATTAATTTTAAATTGTTGTAACTTTTAATATAGAAGTCTAAAATGAAAAAAATTATATCATTGTTCAACTAAATTCAATCTCTTCAAAACAAGACCAGTCATGGATATGTTTTGACAACTTTAACAAAAATTATTTTTACATATATTCGTTGATAAAATAAAATGATTCATTAATTTTGTACTATGATTCATTAAAATTGATATTATGATTCATTAAGTAATAAGTGGGTGAATTAGATCACAAACTCCGGAACCGATAAAAAATCATTATTGTTTTGTAGTGGATTATTATTGTTGTATGGTGTATTTTAAACCTTATTTGATGAATCATGTATTTTTCATACATACCATTTTTTTTTGTGTTGTATTATTGTTTGAAATTTTTTATTTTTATGTGTTTACGATCATACACTAAAATGAAGATATGGTTCATTAATTTTGATAATATGATTCATTAAAATTGATATTATGATTTATTAACTAATAAGTGATGAATTAGATAACAAACTTCGGAACCGATAAAAATTATTATTGTTTTGTAGTGTATTATTATTGTATGGTGTATTTTAAACCTTATATGGTGAATCGTGTATTTTTCATACATATCAAATATTAGTTTGTGTT
Organism: Limonium bicolor; assembly: GCA_023374045.1. Taxonomy (NCBI): domain Eukaryota; kingdom Viridiplantae; phylum Streptophyta; class Magnoliopsida; order Caryophyllales; family Plumbaginaceae; genus Limonium; species Limonium bicolor. The sequence continues at coordinate 8,201 of JAIOTZ010001025.1, forward strand.
ATATTTTTGTGTAAAAAAATTTATTCTTATATGTTAGCGATGATACACTAAAATGAAGATATGATTCATTAAAATTGATATTATGATACACTAAAATGATGTTATGTGTTTACAATGATACACTAAAATGATGCTATGAATCATAAGTCATTGATATAGATGGATATATACTTGTAATTAATATAAATGTTTAAATTCTCAAAACATATCCATAAGTGGTCTTGTTTTGAAGAGCTTGAATTTAGATGAACAATTGTATAATTTTTTTTTACATTTTGGACTTATATTTTAAAATTACAACCAATTGAAGTTAATATAATAAAAAGCAGTCCAGTCAACAGTTGACTGAACTACTAACTCATCTCTGGCGTACCAAGTATCACGTGAGCCTGCACAGTCTACACGCTGAGTTTGCAAATGGCAAGTTAAGTAGGGGAGGCGATAAGTGCGAAATATAAAGCCTTTGAAGGGTTTAATTTGCCTATTATTTGCAGTGGTTTGGCTAATTTTTTTCACTTATCATGTGTTTTCCAATGATTTATGTTTAGATAAGAATTGATGCATTTTATGTATCGAATGCATGTAAAAGTCGTGAAATTGCATTCTTCACTTCACAAGCTTCGCAACGCAACAAACGGGGAGCAAAACGAAGTCCAAACGAAGAATATAGGCCCGAAACAAGTTTCACTCGTCAGGATACTAACATGTCTGAGCATACGTTCGAACTTGTATTTTCGGACAAAGGTCGAAACTTCCTGAAAATTTGTCCTTACATGAGTCCGAACTTCCAAGTTCGGACACCGCGTACAGAACTCAAAAATATGCATTTTTAATAGTTAAAATTGCCTATTGTTGTTATAAAAAGTCACATACGGTTGGGGGAACAAAACCATTCACGTCGGATGCCTCAAACGAGCCTTGCACCTCTCAATCTAATCACACCATCGCCACCTCTTCATCATCTTCAACCTCCAGCCGGCGAGTCTTCAGATCTGACAAGCACAGCAAGAGCAGGAGTCTTCTCCACCAGATGATTTCTCTTATATCTCTATTTGTTATTTCTTATAACATGTTAGGCTATGAAGGATTTACTCTAAGATATGGTTATTTGTAGCTAGTTAATTTTGCAATTACTTATATTGCGTTGATAAGAGATTTTATTTCTTGATTGTTTAGATTAAAGTTCAAGTTATGTTTTTTAATAGATTTCATGGATTTGTTAATTAGCTTTTGAATCTTGTTATGATCTCATCGGTGATTAACAAGATGGTCATATTAATCTATTGTCTGTGGAAACTAGATCTGATTGATTGTGTTGTCCTTCAGGTGCTTTAATTCTGGTGAAGAATCAAATTGGATTAATTAGGTTTTCCTTCAAGTTTGAATAATTCTTTGTGCTTAATCCATCTAAGTGTGTTTCGCTAGAATCTTGATTAGATCTTACGTGTTCTGCTAGATGAGCTTCCTGTGATTAGGATTTAAAGCAGGTAAGATATTGAAGAATTTAGCCAATCCATATCTCTTTTTAAATTATAGACGTTTGCATAATCTGACTAGCGAAGAACAGCCTGAACCCAGCGTTCCGCTCACTCATATCATTTTATCAGTTTTATTATATTTGTACATTTATTTTCGTATTATTTATTTAATCTTAAAAACAACAAATAACCCCTTGATTTCTAGTTTTCTTAGGATTAGACTTATTTTCTTCAAGTCCCGTGGATTGACACCCGGTTGCTTCGATTTGATATACTACTGTGACCGGGATTTTCGCAACCCGACAGACTTTTTGATTCATTCATTTCTAGAATAATTTATTCAGTTTTTAGTATATCAAAATCCCTGTTTGCAGAAGCCTAGGGTGTATATCAGTCTGGGATTACTTATATAAAAATTCTTGTACAACCAACAATGAAAATTTGTACTTACATATATATGTAGCCAAAGATAGCTACATTTAATGTACAACCAACAATGAAAACATGTACAATGAAGAAAACTTGTATAATAAACAAGTATACTTAAAGTATTATTTGTGTGTACAATATTTGTTAAGTAACGTACTTGTTTTATAGATGTAATGTACATGTTTTCTCTACTACATGTACATGTATTTTAGCTATATTGGCTATGTGGGTAATGGTGGCCACCGAATCCGAATCTACCCGGAACCGGCGAATCTACCCGGAACCGGGCCGGAACCGATTCGGAACCGGAACCGCCCCCTTGCGAATCGAATCCGAATACAAGTTTTGAGATTCGGGACCGAACCGGGACCGGAACCGGAACCGCCCGGAACCGCCTGGATTCGCATCGGATTTGGAACCGTGGAACCGGAACCGGAATCGGAACCGGTGGAACCGGAACCGGAACCGCCCCGGAACCGGTCAAAGTTACCGATGGAATCACCACTTAGGACTTCTATTTGTATTGTAATCTTTTAGAATGTATTAGTATTACTTTCTTTCCATGTAATCTTTTAAGACTCCAAATTGAAATCATGTAACCTATTAGTAGCTGTACTCTTTTTCCTATTAGGGTTTTCCCAATGGGTTTTTACCTAATAAGGTTTTAACGAGGCAGTGAATATATAAAAAATCCGCTTTGCTCTTTAATTTTACAAATTCATACAAAAATTTAAGTCTTTGGTTCTTACACTTTAAGATTATAAACTTGAGGAATAACCTAGCTAGGAGTAAAGTGGACGAAAGAGCAACGTGTGCGCGCAAAACGGATCTAAAATCGGAGTTAAAACGAAGAAACTGGAGCCGATCGAATCTTTCCAGAACCGGTCGGAACCGCCCCCGAACCAGAACCGCTCCGGAACCGGTCGGAAACCGTTGATTTGAGCGAATCCGAAGCGAATACAGAGTTCCGGAACCGGAACCGGAACCCGCCCCGGAACCGCCCAGGACCGGTTCCGAATCCGAATACACATTTTCCGGAACCGGAACCGGTGGAACCGGAACCGTGGCCACCATTATTGTGGGTGTAGCCAACATGTTGTTACTTATAATATGATCTATAATTTGTTGTTTTGTTAATAGTAATTGGCATATAACGTAGTTTGACTATTATGGTATTGGATTGTGCTGAACAAAAAACAAAGACTATTATAGTATATGAGTTTTAGGTTACTTAGTTGGATTACAAAAGAATCTGTAGACACCAAAAATTCTCACCCCATAAAGCAAATTTCGAAATAATAAGAGGGGTCGTCGCCTTTCTTTTTTTCAAACATATTAGCATGCGTGCCGTAACGAAATCGTCATTTTATAACCTTTTTCAAAGCATTTCATAAAAACACGATTTTCCAAAAATGAATTTTCAAACAATAATCCGGTTTCAAACCATCCATCTTGTTTTTATTACTTATCTTTTATTACATTCCTTTTATTTGATGACTCTCAAGAGAATTGCAGAATTCGTTCAGTTCAAATTCAAACTCTAGTATTATTTCTTGCGTTATAAATTGAGTTTTATTGTAGCTTAACTGGTTAGAGCTAATGGGGGAGTAATCGATGGTCACAAGCTCAACCCTAGGGGATGCAACATTTTGTTTATTTTGCAGTCGTGGGTTGTCACCCAGTCAAGCATGACCTTGGATTTGTCACTGGCCATATGCGGTCCATCACATCCGGCCCACTCATTTCAGCACTCCAAATAAAACCCATGATCAGATTAATAAAACTAACTCCTCCAAAAAAAAGACACCAAGCTATGGGCATGTTTGTTTTGAAAGAGCCGATAACGACATTACAGTATGGTTTGGTGTTGGGAAGAGACTATAACATCCCCCAACAATGTTTTCTGCATTCGTCCTCTATATCGAAGTTGAGGAGGTCGAGAATGGCGGACTCCCTTCAAAACCCGATCGCCGCTTCAATCCTCCGGGAGAAGAAGGGACCCATCGCGAAATCACCTCCCTCTCCATCGTGAACCACAGCCACCCGCCGTCGGAAATTACCACCAGTTTCACACTTTCTCCACCACCACACTTCTCAGTCGAATCGCCATTAACCTTAGCCCTAGAAGAACGACCGCCACCAAACACTATCGCCATAACCATCACCACTGCAAAACACGACATCCTCTTCGTTCGCCACCAGAAAACAGGCTCGGCCCTTCTTTCTCCTCCACACTCACGAACATCCACTGCCCTCAAACCCAAGATCCCGTCGACATGTAGCGAGAACGCGACGATCTTTTCTTGGGAGAAATTCAAAACCCTGAGATTAACCACGTTCTTCTTCTTCTTGAGATGAAAACCAGAACCTCCATTCCTGGGGGCATCGACAATTATCTCTAGTTCTGCTCACCCATCCTGGCGAAACTAGAACATGACACCCCACACCCTCTTCTAGTCGCTATCTCACAAAAACAAATCAAGTTCTGCTCCTCTCCAGCCCATCACTGCGAACCCAGAAGATCTCCGCCTCTCTACCTGTTCTGTCCTTCTTCACCCTGATTCATCTTCATGTCCAAATTTATCCGGCTCCCTCTCCTCCATCCTCGTATTCTTTCGCTGTTCTCTTCTCTTTCCTCCTCCAGAAAACGAAGAAACCAGAAAACCCGAACTCAAAGTTCTTCTCCTTCCTTCCCTTTTTCCTTCAAAAAATCGATTTCAGGAACTCGTTTTACATTTCCTTTTCTCTCGTGCATCACACCCTTCGCCAAATGAGCCCGAGGAGGGATGGCTTACACACTGCCGACTCCACCGTAGGATACTGAGACCCCCCGGCTCGCAATTTCACGAAAAGACGCACAGCTCAACCCCGAGTCCTCCTATAATTTTCAGTTTATTATCGTTCATTACCATTTCGTTTAACTAAATTCAGAGTTTTTCCTGTTTTTGTTCTTGCTGAGGTGAACACGAATTCTTGCCACTCGTTAGTGTCGGGGAGATGTTATTCTCCTTTGTACGTCCTCGCGAACCAAACGGGATTCGAAGCCTCCTCGAAATGCCTCTAGGGTTTGCCCTTTTCAGATTGGAGATTGATACTTCATATTTTGTTTCTTCATTTGCTCCTCTCGTCTAGTTTTTTCGATTATCTGTCCTATTTGAGCTCCTTATGCCAGACTTCCGCTCAATCTGAAGGAGATTGCTGATTTGAACTTGCAACCTTGTTATTTTTAGGATGTTGGCATCGTCTGTTTAGGTCTATGTTTCTGATTCTAACCAAGCCTGCGAAGGGTTGTGCCGTTGAGTGATAGACCTGACCCATGATGGAATCGGGACTTGTTCATTTCTGTTTTTTTGGATTTCACCTGCATCCTGTCTACCTTTCATATTCTCTGTTGATTTGATTATATTTATGAACTAACTTGCTCTGTTGCTTGGTTTGTGTTCTTTGGCTCTTCGCAGGAGACACTTACCCTCCTCTGTATTCATTGTGGTGTGAAACCATCTCTGTTCTGCACATGAGACTTAGTGTGTAAACCGTTTCAGAGATACTTATTCCGACCCCAGCTCACTTTGGTTTAAGATTTAATGTTGTCTTTCCTGTCTGATTTACTTATCCCGTTTCGTTGATCTGCCCTTGTTATCAAATGGTGAATTCGTTTGTGTTTGAGGGTAAACTGAATAGGTTTGCGCCTGCCGAAGGTTGACTGTCAGTGGCTGTGACTTACAAGGGATGATCTTTAACGGGAGAGTTCCTTGTCTACATCATGGTATCTGATCTAAACCCTATTCTGTTTAAGGCATTCCAATGACCGTACTTGAGTGATTCGATTTATCTGTCGATTAAATGTGATTCACCATGCTACCTTCTTTAGTTGTCAGTTAATCAATCTGCTATCAACTTTTCTTATGTGAACTAGACGTCGTGCATATGAGGAAAGTTGTATTTGTTGGCGTATGACCTAGGGCTATCTGTAACAAACTCGAACTGGTGGTGCTTGTTGTTAATTGCCCTCGCTTCAGTACTTTGTTTAAGCTGCAAAACTGTCATAGAATCGGACTTAGGCAAACTTGGCTCGTAAAACTGGGGTTTAAGGTAAGCAGGAAGCAGTAAATGAAGCGATTTCTGATAGCTAGGTTGATATCTGATCAGTTGGTGATTCATGAGATTTAGTGAGCTTAGGTGGAGCCCCTACTTTGATATTTGAACTTATTAGCTCAATGTGGTTAAAAAAAAAAGAAAAGAATGAAGGATTTAGTTAGGAAAGGAGCAGTAATTCGTTGTTTTTTTTTTTGTGACTCAACATGTGGGATTAGAAATCTGCTGTCCAAATTTCGGTTGCTCTTCGACTGTTGCTGAGTCTTTGAAGAAGATAAAAAAGGGGGATTCCAAGGGTTTCATTATTGTTTTCTGTAAACTTTTGCTTATCTGTCCATCCGGTTCATTTCTTCATTTTGCATTGATTTCATTGTAGTTTATCATTGTTTCAGACTTATATACTCTCGATTAATATTAAGCCCTAGTTATTAGACTTTAGGACCAAGCCTTAGGATAGTGGGTGAACCCTAAGATTTAGGTGAGCCATGGTCCCACCTAATAAATTGGATAAACCCTAAACCCAAACCACACCTTATTATGTTAATAAAAAAAAGAAAAGCAATCCATTTCAAAATTCAAGTCCAAGATCAATTCAAAATTGGGAAGCCCATTTCAGCCCAAATAGAAAGGCCAAGGCCCATTTCCGCCCAAATAAAAAGGCCAAGGCCCATTTCAGCCCAAAAATAATCTTCAGCCCAAATAACAAATTAGGCCCAATCCATGTGTGGCCCACCTTGAAAATAAGATCAAAAACCCATTTCAAAACACAACCGACCCATCAAGCTCGATTCAAGCCCAATACGACCAGTGGCCCACCTAGGCCCAAATCGGCCCAAAAGCCCAACCAAAGCCCAATTAGGCTCAAAACCACATCAAAGACCCACTGGGCCCGTTAAACCCACTTCAGCCCAAATAATAATAATAAAAAAGGCCACTTCAAACCCGATTTGATCCGCGAGCCCATATCTGGCCCAAACATATCTCCGCCCAACAATCCCGTCTCGGCCCACGACCCAAATCTGGCCCAATTCGGCCTAGACTTGACCCAATGCAATTCAGCCCATTAACCAAATTGGCCCATTTAAGCCCAAAGCTCAAATAAAGTCCAACTCGGCCCAAAAGCCCAACCAAGGCCCAACTTGACCCACAAGCCCAATCAAGGCCCACTCGACCCAAATGCCCAACACTAGGCCCAATCCGAGGTCCAAATCTGGTCCACTCTCAAACCCGGCCTAAATTCAAATCAGCCCAAATCTGGCCCGATTCCATTTCAAGATCAGTCTAAAAATCAACCCAGCTTATATTAATGCCAAATTCAATTAAGATCCAAATTTAATCAAATTCTAATCCAATTCCAATCAAATTCCAATCCAACATGATTCCAGATTCATTCAAACCCAAGCTCATTTCATCCAGTCCACACTTAGTTTGTAAATGTTATTCAAACTTCAAAAAACCAAAAAAAGAATTTCAAACAATCATTTTATTCAAACTCCATCAAGTTTTCAAAAGAAACCAATTTGTGGAATTTTTAAAGGAAAAACTCTTCTCACATCATAGAAAACTCTTCTCAAATGTAGAAAGTTCTTCTCACATATACAGAAAGTTTTCTCCTAAAAATATTTCTCAAAATCAGCGTTTCTTCATCAAGAATTCCGAACAGCTTCAAAAGTTTTTTCCAACTTAGTTCAGATAAACCGTTTCCAGGGAACAAGAGATGTTTAACATTTTCAGAACGTTTTCTTCTTTGTTAGACATCACTTGTCTCTCTTCTAAATAAAAATCCGAGGCGGGGCACTGGGGTCATAACCTCCCTTGTCGCAGTCTGGATCTCTTTAGGCGGGGCATTAGGGTGACAAACCTCCCCTAATTGCAGCCTAGATTTCTACAAGGCGGGGCGCTAGGGAAGTAACGGCCTTCCTAGTTGCAGCCGGGATTTTAGAATCGTCTAACTCCCTTCCACTCGATTTCAATGTTTTGATTTTTTAACGTTTTAAAACCCGGGAGTTAGAGACGTTATTAGGGTTCGACCGAGGACATCTCCTTCATGGTGTTTCTCTCTGAACCCTACTTTTCGACATAAATCCATTGCCCCATCTTTCGAGCCTCGGCACTTACCATTCATTAAGTGTCGTGCTCGAGGGGGTACATAGGGTAATCCCTCAGGATTATCCGCCCTTTTACAATAAAATGATTTTCCCCAATCGCTTTCAAACCTCAAATTTAAAAAAACTCAGGATCTCTATCCAAATACCACTTGCCTCACACACTCAAATCATCTTCAAAACTCCAAATCACTTCATACCCAAATCATCATTCAAACTCCAACTCGCATTAAACTCAAATCCTCTTACAAATTCCAACTTCATTCAAACTTCCAAAGTCTCACAGGCCCGAGCGTCTCATAGACTTGAACATCTCACGAACTCGAATGTCTCACAGACCCGAGCGTCTCACAGACTCAATCATCCTGAGACTTCAATGTCTCACAGACCTGGGCGTCTCACAGACTCTAACCTCCCAAAACCCGAAACGTCTTGAAACTTCGAACCCTTCTAAATCTCAAACACTACAAATATCCTCAAGCTCCACAAACATCAAAATTTCCAAAACCCAAACACATCTGAACTACGTAAGGTCTGATCTCAACAGGGAATTGAGTACGTAGGCAACCCACACAGGGTGCGACCCCACATCGAACAAAAATGCCATTTTTCACTCAGCCATCTCACCTCCAAACAACACCGTATTGTCTCACAGACCCGAGCGTCTCACAGACTTTGTCATCCAATGATTCGAATATCTCACAGACCAGAGCATCTCACAGACCCGAGCGTCTCACAGATCCGAGCGTCTCACAGATCCGAATGTCTCACAGACTTCGACATCTCAAGGTTTCAAACGTTTCATAGACCCGAGCGTCTCACAGACTAAAACATCCCATACTTCAAACATCCCAGGAGGATTCAAGCATCTCCTAATAACTCTGAACTACGTAAGGTCTGATCTCAACAGGGAGTTGAGTACGTAGGTAGCCCATCGAGGGTGCGACCCCATTCCAAACAAAAAACCCCTTTCCCCCTCTAAGGTGTTCTCCATACCTCTCGAAACTCTCAACCCTTCAACCAAACTAACTCCAAGACCAGCTTATTCTTCAAATCTTCTAAGTCATCTAATCCTCAACCCACACTCAATCCTATCCTTTGGCTTTTAAATGAATCTCTCTAAAAGGTTTTGAAAGAAGGTAATCCTGACAATTGGAGACCGAGGTTTCCTCGGGCACCAATCCGAAGTCGTGGTCGTTGCCACTTCTGAGGGGTGTAACCCAGTGCGAACCCAATATAGAATCTCTGCAAAATGACCAGATAAGTCCTATCCATAAGCAACAATCTTAGAGTCAATTAACGGTTCTTAGAGCCCTTCTCCTCCCTTCCTAGTTCTTTAGGTCAAACTAGGTGGCGACTCTAGTCAACTCCGCCTTATAGAGGCATAAGTCCGCGTGGAGCCCATTGAGAGCGGGTGTAGTGCTCACTAGCATTCCCCTTATGCTTTCTGGGAAAGACGGACGATTTAGTAGGTATTTGAGGGATGCCAGAATAACGGGTTTTCACCCTCCACAGAATGGCATTTTAGGATCTAGGCTTTTTAGTCAGACCATATTTAGATAGACCCCCCCCCCCATACCGAAAAATCACCCTCCACCCCTTTTTTGAAAACTAAATATAATATCGTCAAAAATGAGAAACATGAGTTGTAAAATATCAGTGATATAGTTATTTGATCATAAAAAATCAGAAACATAGCCTTGTGGGGGGAGCGAGGAAGAAACCTTTAGTTTGAGATGAGAAGAAGAAGGGGGAAGTAAAATATAACAAGTACAAATGGCATTATAAACATGAATAAAACTATCCTGAGCAAGAATTTTGGGTGCAAGAAATGGAAGACTTTGCATGTACTTGGGGTTTCTCAGCAAGATTGGAAGGAATAGGAGAGAGGTCATGAATTACATCAGAAATAGAATATAAAAGAGGATTCAAATGTGGTATAGGAAGGTCTCCAAAACGGGCCGCACTCTCTTGATTAAAAATGTTTTGCAAGCTCTGCCCACGTATGATATAACGGTCATGAGGATTTCTAAAAGCCTATTGTAGGAAATCCAATCATTGTGTGCATTATTTTTGTTGGAAGGGAATGATAGAAAAGGGGAACTCATTGGAAAAACCGGAATATTAGTGTAACAACACCAGAGACGGGGGTTAGGATTTTGGGAGCTCGAATATTTTAATCTAGCGATGCTTGGAAGACAATGCTGGAGATTCTTAACCAATTAGGGATTGTTGGCAGCTCGGGGTCTGAAGGAAAAATATTTCTCATATTGTAACATTCTCAAAGCATGATTAAGTTGTAAACCCAGCCATATTTGAAGATAGAGTTATGGGGCAATTGATCTGATAGAGAAAAGGGCCTGGAGAAGTGTAGGAAATGAGAGTAACATTAGCATTATTGAAAGATGTATTATTGGCAAACCTAGTGGAAAACCTTATGTGTGGTGTATTCCGGAGAGAATTAGAAATGACACCCTAGTCCAGTTTCTTATTGAGTTAAACTCTAAGTTGTGGAAAGAAGTCATGAAGGAATGGTTTGGGGGGGAGGATGCATATCTTATTTTAAACACGTAGTTGGGGAGGGTGGATGAAGAGGATGGTTGGCTTTGGGGCCCCGAGAAGAGGGGAAATTTTATGGTTAAGTAAGCTTATTGCCTAGCTTGATTGCAAATTGAAGGAAAAGGTCGTAATGTAGTTGCTGGAGGGCAACCCTGGCAATAAGATCGAAGCTTGAGTCTTCCTCTAGAGTCTGGAAACTTTGTGGAAGTTAGGGAACAGTATTCTGGCCATGTAAAGGGGAGATAATGAAACAATGTGGTAAGAGTGATGATAGATGTCGTTTTTACGGGGGATGGAAAAGTGATAAGGGGTGAAATAATGTAATTACAGGGTATTTATCACCTTCATTCTATTGGTTTTGACCTATTCCACCACTTTATAGAGTATTTGTAAACACCCTTATAAATTACGCTCCTAATACGATATTAACTAAACGCAAACGTAGCAGAAATAAAAGACGTCACAACGGAAAATTAAATTAAACGTTAATCCGGGTGTTACTCGCCATCATCCGCTCATGCGAATAATGAAGCGACTATCCTACAGTCAAATCCAAATTAATACAACCACTGTGATGACGGGGATATAATTATCTCAACTAGTACAATTCATAATCTCCAAAAACGACTAGTGAGCAAACTACTTATCTTTACCAACAGTTTTCAAAAACGGATTACTAAAATCCTTGGGTAAAGTCGAGAAGTCAAATGCATAATTAATTCCCCAAAAGTCTCCCGCTCTCGCGTGTCGATCTCGAACGATCATGTACCTGTAATGTGGTGCCTTAAAGGCTCAGCCAACTGCTGGTATGCTAAATGTGATCCTAGACCCGTTTAGGCCACTTAGGTCGTTTTAGCCGTCTTGATTAACATGGGGTTCTACATGCTGTTCCGGTTACATGCTCATAACAAAACTATAAATACAGAATTTAAACATACAACAGGCACTCAACAAAACACACATCAAGGCATGCTATTAGGATAATCAAAATCGAATAATGAGCACGAGTCAACAGTTAGTTGAGGTCCAGTTAGTCTCACTTGTTCGTTTCCACCATATGAAGCCCCGCTTCCAACAACTCACATAATCATACGGGTGTCATGTTAAGGACAATTCCCCGTTTACCTCACACATTAATATTTTGGACAGTAGTCGGTGCCAACTACAGTGTGTAGATGGGCTCACTTATCTACAGTGGTAGATGTCCATTAGGCCGAAGCCTTGGTGCCAACGGTAGCACATTCCGACGACGATTGTATCCGGCTCGTCAGATAAACAAGAGTAGACCCCAAAGGGTGTTAGAACTCTAGTGATTACTATGCAACCTGCTGGACGTATGCATACCAGGATATAGGAACATTGTTTAATTTAATTATCACACTCTCATGAGTTAGCGTATTTTAATTAGTCTCATGGAGATTCAATCTCGTTTTGGAGAAAAACACATTTTTATTGGATGCCCTATCGGGTCTTACACACAACCTAGAAGTCTGCTATGTGATGTTCAAAGGTCGAGTCTTCACTCTAGATAGGGATGTCAATCTTGACCCGAACCCGAAAAACCCGACCTGAAACCGACCCGTAAAAAAGCCGGGTTCGGGTTGAGATTTTTGACCCGAAATGATTTTCGGGTCGGGTTCGGGTTGGATCATTGAAACCCGCGTCGGGTTCGGGTTGAACCCGCTAACCCGTAACCCGAAAAAAAAATTAATTAAAAATAGAAAATATGTTATATTTAATGACTTAATTAGTATTTAATGATTAATTTATGACTAAAATAAACATTTAATCGATAACATATGATTATATGTGTACATAATAATTAATTAATATTATAGTGTTATATTTTTTATTAAATAATAAAAAATTTAAAAAAATAAAATAAAGTTTTGAAAAAACGGGTCAGGTTCGGGTCAACCCGCTCCGGGTTCGGGTCAACCCGCTCGGGTTCGGGTAAAGAAGTACAACCCGCTCCGGGTTCGGGTCGGGTTCGGGTTGACCAAAACTATTTCGGGTCGGGTTCGGGTTGAGCTCAACCCGACCCGAAACCTGATTTTGACACCCCTAACTTTAGAGACGGTTAATACCGGGTCTCTAAACTAAGTTCCTCACTTAGTATGTTAGGAGTTGTTTCACTCACAAATAGATTTCAGAGTCTTCCTGAAAGTTCATACACAGTTAGGGTGATAATCAGTATCACATGTCTACGACGTACGCGCACAGTTAATAAACGCTTTGACGGTCGGTAAATAAACGCATATAAACGCAAGCACAACATTATTTATCTGACATGCAAGCACACAATTATGTCCGGAACCCAAGGAAACTTAGGGCTTTCAGACCACATTTACATACCGTTCACCGACAATAACGCTAAGGTGATGAGTCACGCCTGTCCACTAGTGCTCCCGAACTCGTATCTAGCAGCCCGTACCTCTGTAATATATTGTTCTAACATCAGTGTCTATATCACGAGACTGCTTATCTATTACAGGTAGGTTCTAATCTTCACCCCGTAGTTAACCCTTAGTCGGTTGTTCGTTTAACTCGGGTTTGTTATTAATTCTCGTGATTACGGTTTCATGACAATTTACAGTTTATGTATAGATAGTATTCGATACTGTAATAATATCCAGTACGAAGGACTTATTCTCCTAATACTCTTGTATGGTTATTTGTTTTACATGTTTACGTACACACACTTACATGCGTGCATGGCTAATCTCATATACACTTATTTATGCATACATAGAATATGGTTTATTATCGTGATTCACTAAGCCAAGTTATATCTTCACTTACAGTAGTATAATATCTTGTGTGTTGGTTAATTAATTTACTTGGCTAAGTTGTGTTGGTTGGTCAACGTAGTTTGACTTGGTCAACGTTTCAAGTCAATATTTCATAATAGTCGATATTTATTTATCGCTTTATACCACATTACTTTGTATTATAAATTCATAATATAAGAACTATAAGTTTCCCACAATGAATTCAATTCTTTATTCTTTGTTAGATACACTTGTACTTAATTGTGTTATTTACTTACAAACCTTTTACAAGGCTTACTTAATATGTACGAGGTATTTTACACATTATCATAGCCCTTATATTATAAGGTTTCTAACCATGCGTTATACTCCCCAACTTTCTAATTTAATTCCACCATTTTTATGTGATTGTTTATAAGGTATATACACACCATGATGATGTCCTTATAATATACTTCTCTTATATTTTAATATAATGTCACATTATATCATTTTAACCTTATAATATATTGTTCATTGTTTATGAAAATTCCATATTAACCATATACTTTCGGTATTCTAAATTTCCTCCCCTTTTATTTTGATTATTTACAAAACCACCCCAAATATTATTTGTTGTTACTTTTTCATTCATTATTTAATTTTAACCTAAGGTTCCAATACCTTATATTATACAAACATATATACATATATATTTATATTCAATTTGAACAGCAGCCCCCTTTTTTCCTAGATTTAAACATTACCCCCATCTTTCTTATTATTTACATATTACCCCTCTTTATTTTTGTAAGCTTACAATTTAATACCTAAACTTTATATTATACATATTAACTTATTTAATTCCAAAAATTCCCAAACTAGTTTTGCAAATTTCCGAACAGACCCTAGGTTGTTCTAATATTGTTTTCCACCCCTAGGCTTCGGTTATTTACATAATAATCCCATAAGTTTTATAAATGTTACATTTTAATACTTAAACTATATATTATAACCCTTAGTTTATTAAATTACCAAAATCAACCTAAAATTCCCCAAAATTATGTACAGACCCTTACTGGTCATATTAACCTCATTCCAGCCCATAACTTTCGAAAATTACATAAACACCTCAAATAGTTTTATAATTTTCATTTTTAACTTAATACTTGATTTAAGTTACCAAATCAATTACTTTTTTTTTCCAACTTGGTCAAACACCATATATGGTCAAGGTTGACCCTCCAAACACTCCTTTGACCAACATTTATCAGTAATTATGAAAAACCACTATTACTTCTCTAGTTATACATATAAGTGTTTAAACTTCATAAAAATTATATTTTATGTTTTTAAAATTCCTAAACAACCCCCATTCGGTTTGTATTTATTATTTAGCACCCTAAACTTTGTTTATTTACGGTTTTGCCCACGTGGCAAGTCTTATGTTCATTTTAACATTTATAAAGTTTATAAATCATAATATAACTTTATATTTAACTTATGCTACACCTAAATTCATCATTATTCATCAAAAATGTTCTTAGGTGAATATGTTCACTAAAAATACATCTTTGCACCAGAAACTTAAATAATACATTTAATCACCCAAAACTTAACAAATAATATTTAAAGCCTTTAATAACTATATAAAAATGGCCTAAACACATGCCTTAAACATAACATAAACATAGTCATAAAATGATTAAAATGCCCACAAACTATATATTATACACGGCCTGTTTCAGATTTTTCTCTTAACTCTTAAAAATCATTTTTCTTTCACTTTTAACTTATAAACTGGACTTTAATAAGTCATTAGCACCTAGATTCACCAACCAAACATATAACCATTATTTCCTACACATTTACAAGGTTTAAACAGCACCTATACCATTACACATTCTCGGCTATAATATATACTACAAGATAATAGTCTTTTAAGCCTTAAAAATGGTTTTAAGTGTTCTTACCTTGTATTAAATCAACCAAGGAGTCCAAGAAGCTCCTATATGCTCTCGATACTGTATATATACAGACCTTAGGTTAGATTTTATTTTATGACATTTGCTTAACTATGAACAAGCTTTTAAAGCTTAATTAAGGATTTTACCTCTTTGAACTTTGTTTTTCCTCTTGGAAATTAGCTCAACACTTCATGGGCAGCACAACGACCATTCGGCCACATTTAAACCATGAACAAAAGTTTAGTTAGTGATGTTTCCCAAATGACAAGTTTAAGGAGTTTTTAAGCAAGATTAAGGAGAGATTTTACCTTACAGTTTTGGGAAGTGTTATGTATGGTTCTCGGCCACCTAGTACAGTAGTAAGAGTTTAGTTTATGTAGGAAAAAGGATGGAAGAGATTAAGGCTTGAAAAGCCATGGAAATCCATGATTTTACCTTGATTTGAAGCCCTTTTTAGATGGGTTTTGGAGCAGCTCTTTGGCTAAATGAAGAGGGCTGGAAACACCCTTCAAATGGGTGTCAAAAGGTGTAGAAAAATAGGTAAGTAACAGATCATTCTTGGACTTAACACTTAAGAGAGGTAAAAAGGTGTTTTAAGGCATTTTTCCTTACCTTAAGGTTCTTAAGAGGTTCCCCTAGCCCTTGGGTTGGTCTTGGACGTGACTTGGGTCCTCCAAGGGTGTGTTGGTGCCTTAGATACAGTAAGAAGCATTAAATTCGGCTATATACCCAAATAGAAGATTTAATTCCTTATTAATTAAGGTAATTAATGTTTGGGGTATTTCAATCTACCCCCCTTAAAAAGACTTCGTCCCGAAGTCATCTAAATCGAATCGATCACGTAACTACTCAAGGTAGCTTCAATAATATCTATGAATCCTGCCTATCAGTTCTAAGGTCTCGGCACTTCCCCGAAGTGTAATCGATTCTATACATCCACAAATCACTCTAATCACCACAATATATATATAATGCCAGTCACGAAGGACATAAGTGCATAATCATCCAAGTGCTTATAGCACATACATACCATAACACATCACACATCACAAGTGCTTGAAGCACATACACATCATGAAACAACACAAACACAAGTGTTTGAAGCACATACATGTCGCAAAACAACACAAACAACTAATTACACCAAGAGGCTCTACCCCCCTTAAAAAGGGTTACGCCCCGTGACCCCCAAAGTATCTGACAACCGCTATGAGAAGAGCGTTGGATACTTTTCTCGCATGGAGTCCTCTAACTCCCATGTCGCCTCCTAGATCTCATGGTTCGACCATAGAACCTTGACCATCTTAATGGTCTTGTTCCTGGTCTCCCTAGTCTTGGAGTCTAAAATACGGATCGGAATCTCCTCATATCTGAGTGTAGGGTCTAGCTCGAGTCTCTCGGGCTCCAAAACATGTGAGGGGTGAGGCACATATTGCTTCAGCTGGGATACTTGAAAAACGTCGTGCACTCTCCCAAGCTCAGCAGGTAAATCTAACCTGTAAGCTAATGGGCCCACTCGCTCTGTGATCAGGTACGGACCTACGTATTTGGGGCTAAGCTTGCCCTTCTGCCCAAATCTGAAGATGCCCTTCATAGGCGAAACTCCAAGGAAGACTCGGTCGCCTATTGCAAACTCGAGATCTCTCCTTCTGTCATCAGCATAAGACTTCTGTCTGTCAGCCTTCATGTTCTGTCGGATCTGCAAGACATCATCCCTTACTTGCTCAAGGTAGTCAGGGCCTAAGCAGATATTTTCACTGGCCTCGTCCCAGCAGAGAGGTGTTCTACATGGTCGACCATACAACGCCTGAAACGGCAGCATCTGAATGGATGTGTGGTAGCTGTTGTTGTAGGCGAACTCAATCAAATGTAGTCGATCTATCCAGCTGTCCTGGAAGTCCAAGGCACATGCTCTCAGCATGTCCTCTAGGGTCTGGATGGTTCTTTCGCTTTGACCGTCCGTCTGTGGATGAAAGGCGGTACTCAGCTTCAGTCTAGTACCCAATGCCTCCTGAACTTGCCCCCAGAATCTCGAAAGGAATCGAGAATCTCTATCTGACACAATAGTCTTAGGTACCCCGTGGTGCCTAATAATCTCTCTCTAGAAGACGTCCGCTAACTTCGGGACCTTCCAGGTGTCCTTGATGGGTATGAACTTCGCCACCTTAGTCAGTCTATCAACAATAACCCAGATGGTGTTCGCACCTCCCCTAGTCGGGGGAAGGCCGACTACGAAGTCCATGGACAAGTCCTCAAACTTCCAACAAGGAATGGGCATAGGTTGCACCAATCCTCCTGGCCTCCTGTGCTCGAACTTGACTTTCTGACAAGTCAAGCAGCGGTTTACGAACTCCGCTACATCCTTCTTCATACCACTCCACCAGAAATGAACCTTCAGGTCCTTATACATCTTCGAGGAACCTGGGTGGATGGATAAGGAAGAGCAATGAGCTTCCTGCAGGATCTTCTCTTTCAAGTCTGGGCTCGACTCTGGAATGCATAATCTGCCACTTATTCTGATCAACCCATCGTCGCTGAGTCTGAAGTCATATTTCTACCTCTGGAAGATACCGTCAACTAACTGCTGTCGTATGGTCTGTATGTACTGGTCGCCATCCTGGGCACAACGTACTTCATCGACTAGGCTGCTGCTAGCTGACATTGCACATAAGGAGTGAGCTCTCCTACTCAAGGCATCGGCTACTACATTAGCCTTGCCCTCCTTGTACTTCAGGTCGATGTCGTAGTCCTTCAGGAACTCGACCCATCGCCTCTGCCTCATATTCAGCTCCTTATGTGTGAAGAGGTGCTGAAGGCTCTTATGGTCAGAATAGATTGTTACTGTGACACCATATAAGTAGTGACGCCAAATCTTCAATGCAAATACCACTACGCCTAATTCCAAATCATGTGTCGGGTAGTTTTCCTCATGCTTCTTTAGCTGGAGGGAAGCATAAGCAACACTTTGCCATGCTGCATGAGTACACATCCTAGCCCCGTGCCTGATGCATCACAATACACCTCGAACCCGTCGGTCCCTTCAGGGATAGTCAGTATGGGTGCCGACGTCAGTAGGTCCTTCAGTGTCTGAAAAGAGTGCTCACAATCATCAGTCCATATAAACGGTGCATCCTTCTTCATCAAACTTGTCATGGGTTTGGCCACTTTAGAGAAATCCTGGACGAATCTCCTGTAGTAGCCAGCCAAACCTAAGAAACTATGGATATCAGTGACCGTCTTTGGTCTTGGCCAAGTCTTGACCGCCTCAATCTTCGCCGGGTCAACAGATATGCCACTGGCTGAAATGATATGCCCAAGGAATGCCACACTGTCTAGCCAAAACTCACACTTCGAGAGCTTGGCGTAGAGCTGATTCTCTCTCATGATCTCCAGAACCCGTCTCAGGTGTATCTCATGGTCCTCCTTGGTCTTAGAGTAGATCAGGATGTCGTCGATGAACACTACCACTGAGGTATCTAATTGCTCTCTGAATAGGCGGTTCATGAGGTCCATGAAAATAGCTGGGGCGTTCGACAATCTGAACGGCATCACAGTGAACTCATAACGCCCATAGCGTGTCCGGAAAGCCGTTTTCTCAATGTCCCCCTCTGCTATCCGTATCTGGTGGTATCCCGATCTGAGATCTATCTTCGAGAATACCGAAGCTCCTCTAAACTGATCAAATAGGTCGTCAATGCGTGGAAGAGGATACTTGTTTTTCACAAAAACTGCATTTAACTCACGGTAGTCAATGCAAAGTCTCATACTAGCATCTTTCTTCTTCACAAATAGTACCGGTGCTCCTCATGGAGACACACTCGGTCTGATAAAGCCCTTGTCCAGCAAGTCCTCAAGCTGAACCTTCAACTCTCTCATCTCGGCTGGAGCCATCCGGTAGGGCGCCTTAGCTATAGGCCCCGTCCCCGGTACTAAGTCGATGAAGAACTCCACCTCTCGCACAGGCGGCATGCCTGGCAACTCCTCAGGTCACAGATTAGGGAAGTCAGACACTATAGGGATGTCCAACTCCATCTGCTCCTCATGGCTCAAATCCTAGACGTAGCATATATAAGCTGGCTGTCCCTTCCTCACCTCCTTCATCAAGGTCAAGGCGGATACTAACTTGAAGGTCGGTTCTTTAGGAACACTGCGGTAGGAGACTGTCTTGCCACTCGGGCTTCTGAGTAATAATCTGTGCTCGGCACATTGTAATCTGCCCTTGTGCTTCTGCAGCCAATCCATACCAAGGATGATGTCGAAGACTAACCCTCTGAACTCTATCAGATCGGCTGGAAAGGTCTCGCCTCGTATGCTGATCTGTAGGTCGGTGTAGCATCCCGTGCATGCCACTTTCTCCTTCGATGGTAGTGCAACTGAGAAATCTGAGAGTGGCTCTAGGGTCAACCCCAACTTCGTCGCGAAGGAAGAGGATACAAAAGAGTGGGTTGCCCCTGTGTCGAATAGGATTGATGCATCGGTATTGTTTACAGGGAAGGTACCCGAGGTTTGGGATTTAATATTAGTATCTTGGTCTAGAATTTCTTAAGTGGGAATTGTTGATTTGTTATGAGTCTTACCCGTAATGACATTGCCAAACTCCTTGGCCTGGGTCATATTGAGGATATTGAGGGTACCTCCCTTCTCGGGGTCATGGCCTGGATTAAGGAAATGGGTATGAGAACGACGTTGAAAAATATATTCAAAAGAACTCCAAGATGTCACTTTTATTAAACCACCAAACATTACATCATGCTTGCATACATAACTCACAACTTGCATCATTACATCAAAACTCCCTAAAGGTCAAATTCAAACGTCCCGGTCGGATATGGGTAGCATTAACTAAGGCTGGTGGTGCGGTGTTCAACTTGATCCGCTTGATCCCGTGGTATACTAGTCTTGAATCTCCACCAAAGATCAATACATCTCCTAACTTCAGGACTAGCTTGTGTGCTAAGTCCATTCTCTTCTGGTCACCATATAGGAATTCTGCTTCATCTCCAATGGAGAACGATACCACTGGGATCCCCTTAGAAATGGACTCGGGTGACTCATCCCGGTCCTGGTGCAATCCCAATCGTCCTTCTTTCTCGTAGAAGTTCATAATGCAGGTGTCGGCTTCAATGTTGGGAATTGGATCTTCTTCCAGCTGTTGCGCGGTCTTCATCGCCTCTTTCACTAGGGTCCTAAATCTATCGGGTATCCTAGGTACTCTCACCCCATCTAATTTTCTAACCTCTTGATAGGTCCGCGTTTGTGGATCCCAATCTCTACCTAAGCACATCATTTGCAATTTCATCTTTGACCCACTAGCATAACCTGGAATGTAAAAGCCTCCTAACCCTCTACCCATGGTTTTACACTCATCTATGATGTCTGCTTGTTCATCGAGGGTCAAAAACTACTTGAGTAGGATCATGCCCGGTTGAATGACTTGGCATTTCTCATATGGATACTCCTGTTCTTCGTCGGTGTGCAAAGGTGACCTTGGTCTTGAAGGTATGGGGTAGCAAATATCAAAACTACCTAAAAGGTGGGAACTCCCCTAAGATAAGTTTTCAACTAAGTTGATTTAATTCACAGAGCATGGTATTAAAGCGTTTAACACACAAACATGCTTTTCACACAATCACGTTCGGCCTTAAGGATTACCTGGAGCGCGCTGAGCACTAGCCTCAGCGCTTGAGGCTACTGCAGAATTGAGGGTCGCCTGACCCTGAGCTACTCCCTTCCCCTTCTGGTATCTAGTATCGGTCGGAGTCCGGCTAAGGTGAGTAGGCTGAGAGGCTCCAGATCCTCCAACTGAGGTCTTTTGAGAAGCTCGGGAAGCATTGTAGTTTCTGCTGTCTGGATTCACATAGCATTCATAGTCTTTGTGCCCCTCCTTCTTGCAGTAGCGGCACTCCACCTTCCGCCCGCTACAGTCCACGCCCGGGTGGTCCTTCCCACAGTGCTTGCAGTAGTAATGGCGTTGGGGTCGGCCGGTACCTATTCACAGTACAACAACAATCAGTAAGGATATGGTTTAGGAAATGAGGGTTTACAATTAGAGATGAGAGGCAGGTATACTTACACTTAGGAGGCGCTGATCTCAAGGGCTGCGCATCAATAGGTGGGGCCGTCAATCGAGGGACCTGCTCCTTGGCCTTCTGGCCCTGGTAGCTAGACTTCCCTTTCTTCTTAGTGAAGAGCTTCCTGTTACAGGTTTCGGGTCAGCAATCATTACAAACAAATTAGACATAACATTTTAATTAATCAGAGTGTTTTTCTTACTTCTCCTTCTTCTTGCCCCCGCCCTGAGATGCTCCTCCAACCTCAGACTCGCTCTCAGTATTCTTCCTCTTCTTCTTACCAAGGATCTCATCCGAGTCTGGAGTACCAGCTCCGTCCTCGAGGCAGCATCATTGCAGTCCTGAAATTTCACTGAAATACCCCAAACCTTGATACGTTGTTTAACTATTAAACTATGGTATGTTAAGGCTAAGAAGTGCCTTAGAAACGTTACTAATCAAATTAAACCAAGATAAACACAATAAAGTACCATTAAGGCAATTAGAGCAAAAACGTGCTCTAAGCTTGGGATGACCTTGGTTAAGACTCTAAGAGCCTACCAAGACCTCATTTACATGTTAATGAACATGTTAAACCAATTACTAAAGAAAACCAAGCTTGGAAACAAGTTAAAACACAAAATGTGCTTAAAGGAGTCTTAAAGCACATTTTTGAAAAATTGTCTTCGAAATGGGTTTTGAGTGGATAAATGCCCATCATTACTCTTAAATAAAAATGTGTACTACTTAGTATCACATTAGGAAGTCCAAATCAATGGGAAATCAAAAATTTCAAAATTATGTGCACTAATTTGTGAATAGTGCTCAAATAGTGCTAGTTTAAGACATAAGTCAACATAAGTGATTAAAGGGTCAACAAAGCCATAAAATATCCTCCTAACTAAAGAGGGGGCCGGTTTTCAACATGGTGACTCACCACCATTTGCTAGTTAAATAAAGAAAGGAAGGAAAAGGAAGAAAAAGAGGAATTACCTTTATAACATAAAATATCTCTTAAAAGTGTACTCTCTCACCTCATTTTCTTCATTTCCTCTCATTCCCACCTTCCTTCTTCCTTCATCCTCCCAAGCAGCCGGTTTTGCTACAGCACCTCTACCATATCCAATTTCATTTGCTTGTAACTTCCAACTCCAAGCTCCAAATTCAATTCCAAGACTACCTTTGTCTTAGTTAGAGTAAGCTCTTCATTTCCATCTTTTCAAATCTCCAAGAACTCAACTCGGTGCCATGGAGAATCTCCATTGAAGGAGGAAAGACTCATCTTTTTACACCTTGTTGTTCTCCTTTGCTTCAAGGTAAGGAAAACCAAAGAAAATCCACATTTCCTCTCATTTCTTACATGGCCGAAAATCATGATTGATGGTGCCTTGTTTTGCTCTTTTTTTAGTAGCTTGATTCAATCTCCAAAGGGTTAGAAGGAGTCCTACCTTACTTCCTTATCAAGCTCTCTTTCAAATTCCAAGGTAAATTCCCATTTTAGTGTTTTAAAACACTTGTGTAAATCTAGGGTTTATATATGAGTTTAAGTATGAAGCTTAATGCTCATTACCCTTATGTGTGTATGGGTTAGAAGATTGACAAGTGACAAAAGCTCCTTGCCAATTTTCAATCAAGAAAGAACAAGAGAAAACAAGGGAGAAAATCTTGAAGAAAAGAGGTAAATAACCTAACTTAATGTGGTTTATGGACCTTAGGGAATTGAGCTTTAAAATACTTAATAAGCTACCTAAGGAGCCAATGGGATATGAGTTAGAAAACTATCAACAAGGAGGTTATTAAGGGCATATGTGATGTTGTGTGTATTTGCAGGTCAAAGGCAATTGATATGTGTGAAATTCAGTGTTTAAGATTAATGCAATTTAAGGGCCTAAGAGCCATCTTATTTAAGGGCCTAAGTGCCAAGCAATTTAAGTTTATGCACTATATTGGGATGTAGTGTAGTTTATGGGTATAGTTGTGTGTAAAGAACATTCCTTGTGAAGATGAATGTCTTTGTTTGTTTGAAGGTGAAAAACTATGTGTTTTGGTGTAAGAAAGTGCTAGTGAAGCTATGTCAAAATTTGGTGAGTGAATAAGAAGTTTTGGGTGTTTAAATGAAGTTTGGAGACCCAGTTATACTAGGAGTTGTTAAGGGTTAAACTGTGAAAGAAAATGACTTAAGGAGTTCTTGAGTGTTTAAAATGACTTAGGCATTGTTTTGGAGATTTAGAGATCAAATGGGTGATTTGAGATACACCAAAGTCATGGTGGGAGTGTGTTTTGGACTTATGCAAATTTTGGTAAACAAGAGGAAAATAATGTCTTGTAAAGGAGGAGGTAAG
This sequence comes from Limonium bicolor, assembly GCA_023374045.1. Lineage (NCBI taxonomy): Eukaryota > Viridiplantae > Streptophyta > Magnoliopsida > Caryophyllales > Plumbaginaceae > Limonium > Limonium bicolor. The sequence continues at coordinate 31,976 of JAIOTZ010001025.1, forward strand.
AACTTGTGGAGAAATCTTAAGGAGATTGTGTAAAGGAATGTGTTGGTGAGAAATGATGCTTGGGAGTAGATGTAATGGTGGTGAGAAAGCATTTTGGTTAGTTGTTATCATAGGTATAAACCACCACTTAGAAACTTGAGGAAAAACATTACAAGTGTTAGAAATTTTGTAAGAAATTGAGCAAGTGTTGAGGGACTTAGAAAATGAGTTTGAAGGATGGTATATAAAGGTTTTAGTGTGCCAAATGATGTTAAACACATTAGGAGGCTTGAGGAAAAGTTTGGAGAAAATTTGACAAGTTTTGGAGAAGTTCTACAGTAGACTGATGAGTGTCCAAATGAGCATGTTTTAGGGGTGTATTTCATATGTTTAATCAACACTTTTCATGCTCATTTCTCCACTCTAGCTTGTTTTCCTCTAGTTTTGTGTTTCATTGGTGTTTTACACATTTATTGTTTAAACAGGAGGAGTAACATAGCTAGGAGTAAAGTAGACGAAGAGAGGAACGTGTGGGCGCAAACGGATCCAAAATCGGAGTTAAAACGAAGAAGATACAACGTTTTGAAGTTAGCCTGACTCCGACCGACCTTATGACCGACCTTGCAAGGTCGGTCGGGTCCAAATTTTGCCCAGATTTGTGTTTTTGCAAGCTACTGGAATCGACCAACCTTACGACAGACCCTGCAAGGTCGGTCGAACTTAAAAACGCGCCCGAAAATTGCTACTGACTCCGACCGACCCTAGGACCGACCTTGCAAGGTCGGTCGGGCCGAAAATTAGCCCAGATCTGCATTTTAAAACGGGGAATTTGGGGGAAAACTTCCCCATTCTTCATTCAGTCGAGTTCCGCCCCAAAAACAGAGAGGAAGGGTGATTCTAGGAGAAGAGAAGAAGAAGAAGAAGAAGAGAAGAGAAGAGAGAAGAAGAAGAAGAAGAAGAAGAAGAGAAGAGAAGAAGAGAAGAAAGAGAAGAGAAGAGAAGCTCACCTCCTTCCAAGCTCCATTAATGGCTACTTCTATCCCTTGCTCTTTTATTTTCTCTCCTATGGCTGTGTAGAATCATTTGTAGCTAGGGATTGGGGATTTTGTCCCAAAATCCCTAAACTCCATTGTGATCTTGAACTCATTTATGGTTTTATTTTAGTCTTGAGCTGAATAGATGATTATTGGTGTTTATGATTCTAAACTTGTTGCTCATGATTTGAGTTGTTAAGGGTTTTGCTCAATTGTCTTCTATGTGTTAAATTGGTTGGTTTGGCCTACCTATTAGTTTAGCATTATTGTGGGATTCTATCAAAATGTTATTCAGAGATAGAAACCTAAACTGTTAGAGACTAAAACGGTGTACTCTGATTTCGATGATTTTGAGATTAGACTACATTGCAACTTTAGTGGAACTTGAGCTTAGTGCTATCGATTGACCCGGGGCTTAGCTGAATGAGAAGTCTCGATTAAATTGGTTAGGATTAGTAGGCCTAGATTAGGTTGCTAATTAATTAAGCGTTCCCGTGGTTTAGCTATGAGTTCGAGGTTCGACAATCGGTAGTAAGGGGAGGACGGGTGCAAATATCCATCCCGGGCTACACCTATCCTAGATAGTAGTTAGTTTAGTGTTTATTGCTTTTCTTTATTTCTCCAATTACAACCCAAAAACCCAAAACCCTAATTTACATTTATGCACTTTTGTATATATCCTCTTGCATTACTAAGCTTATAATTAGCTAGATAGTTACGAAGTCCCTGTGGATACGACCTTGTTGTACTACAATGATTGGGTTCACTGCCCATAGTTAGCAAGATAGTTTCACCACTATTTTGCTCAACAAGTTTTTGGCGCCGTTGCCGGGGACTTCGGTCCAACTATCTGTTTATTATCTGTTTAGTTTCTGTGCATATTTTTCATTTCCTTTATTTCCCCCTTTTGTGTATAAATTTGTGTTACTTTTTTTAGGAACCTATCTCTGATGGATGGTCTTGATGATCAAGCAGAAGATTGTTACGGCTACACCTCTGGAGCAACCTACGACCAATACATTGATTGTCAAGGGTGTGGATCCTTTCATATGTGCCCTCCTTGTGAGGATCTAATCTCAAGATCGGAGACTCTCATGGAGAACCGGTTCTTATCTGTCAATCCAAACCCCACTGAACAAGACATCAGTCGATGGATCAGGTGCCAAGAGAGTGGAGGAGACCAGAAGAGTGCTTATTGTTCTGAGATCACGGCAAGGGTAGATTCACCCACTCTGGAGGATCTTAGTGCTAGAATGAACACCATCGACATGAACCAGCTCATTACACTAGCTCGAAGGGAGCAACAACCAGAGAGTGAAATGGTCCATGAAGTGGAGCAGCGGACTAAGGAAAAAGACCTCGACATGAACCAACTGAAGCTCTATGCCAAATTAGTAGAGATGAACGCGATGATGGAAGGTCTACTAAACCTTGCATCGCAGCAACCGGAGAGCGAAATGGTTCATAAAGTGGATCACCTTACTGAGGACTTGAGTTGCTCTCTATCACCTCCCCCGTTCGAACCTGAGCAAACGTCATTCAACCATCTGCCTGAGTTTGAAGACAAGCCATCAGAGGACCGCTTCCACCTTGACTTCATGGAGTCTCCTCCCTCTGAAGTCAACTACCGTTATTTCCCCTCCTTCTCTGTGCTCCACCCAGAAGATGAGGATGGATACATCCTCAACCTTGAGGAGGAGGAGATGCCGCCTCCCTCCGAGCCATCAGAGGAGAGTGCTATAATCAACTTCAAGGAGCCACCTCCCTCTGAAGTTGATTTTCATCAAGGCTCTTCCCATGAGCCTCACCAAGAAGTTGAGGACATTTACATCCTCGAATTTGAGGAGGAGGAGGAGCCATCAAACTTTGATCTTCACTTGAAGGATCAAGGCCCCCACCCGTGCACTAATGAAGTTGGGTGGAAGCTCAACGTACACCCGCTAAGTGTGGAGGCCACCTTCCCATTTGATGGGACCAAAGATTGAAGACAAAGTCCCTCCGGAGTTCTCCCTGCACCGCTCACTGAAGATAAGATGTTTACATCCTTGAATTGAAGAGGAGGCTCCACCACAGTTTGATCCTCGTACCAAGGATCACCCACCTCAACACTTCCACCTGATGAACGATCGGTGGAGTTTACACTTTCACATCCTAAGTGTTGAGGCCACATTTCCTTTTGATCCGGGTCGTTCTTCATTGCTAGATGATGCCCAACCCACCCGTTGAAGCCGACTTCAACGTTCATATTCGATCCTGGATGACTTCACGGTGGTATGGTCTAGCCAAAGACCTTAAAGAAGGGCCGCTTACCGGGAGGCAACCCGGATTTCATTTCGTGTCTTGTCTTTTAAATTCTGTTAGTTTAGATTTTGCATTGTTTTCAATAATGGGCTATTTTGGCATTCTTTGGACTTGCCCTTTTACGCCCAATTGGTGGCGTTTGTGTTGTGAATATTTTGGAAACAGGTAAGCCCCTCTGAAAAAGGGATGGAATTAGGAACACTTACAAAGGAACCTCTGGCGAAATTTTCCAAGAGGACCTTCATCTCCAACGATTGAAGGTAGCACCTCAACGACCCCTCCCACTAGCAATTGTGCGGGCACCCTATCTTCCATCGCATCTTATCGGGGAGTACTCGTTTCACCCTTTAATATTTCCCACAACGACTCCACTATTTTTATTTCCTGTTTTTGTTTTCGTTCTCCTTTGGTTTTGTTTTTGCTAACCCTTAACTCCAGTTGTAGTTTGGTTGCTTCTAGTGTTTTATGCGGGTGCAACTTCCAGTCCACACCGCAATCAAGCTACGCTACTTGAGGCTGAAGCTCAAGTGTGGGGGAGTTCTACAAACTGATAACAATAGCAATCTCAGGGGAGTACTAGTTCCTTTTAGTTTTCGTTCTCTTCTCTAATTTTGAATCTGCAAATCTGGGGATAGCTTCTGTGCTATACTGTTTGTTTGTGTCCCGTGTGATTTTCCTTTTGTCTGCTTCCCGCAAAGGTCTTCTGGAACCTTCCCCGGTTTTGATTGGTGAACAATGGGGACATTGTTCAATTTAAGTGTGGGGGAGTGACCTTTTCGGTGAATTGTGTGCTTAAATGCTTAATACTTCATGCTTATCTTGCGATTGTCCAAAATAAAAAACTTGGACCCTTGTGTTGTGAGTTGTTCTCATTAAGAACAAATACTGTTATGAATTGTGGGATAAATGCTTAAATTTTTCATTTTGATTGCTTTTGAGGAGCATTTTACATGCGGTGTGGCCAAGTGATCTTGTATGGTTGGATTTTTATTGCTTTGGGGTTCCTTCTGTCTTCTTTCTTAGGGATTGCTAAGGGGTGCTTCTTTGTGAAAATCCATCAAGGGACTTGTGAGACGCCATTGTTAACCAACAATGAGAGTTGAGTGTTCTTAAATGCAAAGGCTTGATGCCAAAATTTTATCTTCTCATCTCTTATGCAAAAGTGAACAAATGCATAAATCTATTTTTCCTTTTGTTTTCTTCTCAATGCCCATTCTTGAGAGAAGTTGGACATGGTAAAAGCTCTCCAAGTCACCTAATCTTTAGAACTTTGAAGCACTTCGGTTCATACCCCGAAACTCTAATTTTGTTTTGCCCTAAGCACACCCATGCCACCACTAAGAGATGGTTCACACTCCTCAAAGGTTTTAATCACTTTTTGCTTCTTCTTTTATCCTACAATTCATGTTAGTGTTTGTCAGTCTTGAGCATTCCTTACTTGCATGGGTGCTTGGTTTTGCTTGAGGACAAGCAAAAAGGTAAGTGTGGGGGTGTGATGAGTGTCCAAATGAGCATGTTTTAGGGGTGTATTTCATATGTTTAATCAACACTTTTCATGCTCATTTCTCCACTCTAGCTTGTTTTCCTCTAGTTTTGTGTTTCATTGGTGTTTTACACATTTATTGTTTAAACAGGAGTAACATAGCTAGGAGTAAAGTAGACGAAGAGAGGAACGTGGGCGCAAACGGATCCAAAATCGGAGTTAAAACGAAGAAGATACAGCGTTTTGAAGTTAGCCTGACTCCGACCGACCTTATGACCGACCTTGCAAGGTCGGCCGGGTCCAAATTTTGCCCAGATTTGCGTTTTTGCAAGCTACTGGATTCGACCAACCTTACGACAGACCCTGCAAGGTCGGTCGAACTTAAAAACGCGCCCGAAAATTGCTACTGACTCCGACCGACCCTAGGACCGACCTTGCAAGGTCGGTCGGGTCGAAAATTAGCCCAGATCTGCGTTTTAAAACGGGGAATTTTGGGGAAAACTTCCCCATTCTTCATTCAGTCGAGTTCCGCCCCAAAAACAGAGAGGAAGGGCGATTCTAAAGGAGAAAAGAAGAGGAGAAGAGAAGAAGAAAGAAGAAGAGAAGAGAAGGGAGAGAAGAGAAGAGAAGCTTACCTCCTTCCAAGCTCCATTAATGGCTACTTCTATCCCTTGCTCTTTTATTTTCTCTCCTATGGCTGTGTAGAATCATTTGTAGCTAGGGATTGGGGATTTTGTCCCAAAATCCCTAAACTCCATTGTAGATTCTTGAACTCATTTATGGTTTATTTTGGTCTTGAGCTGAATATGATAATTATTGGGTATTATGACTTAAACTTGTTGCTCATGATTTGGGAGTTAGGGTTTTACCCAATTATCTTTATGTGTTAAATTGGTTGGTTTGGCCTACCTATTAGTTTAGCATTATTGTGGGATTCTATCAAAATGTTATTCAGAGATAGAAACCTAAACTGTTAGAGACTAAAACGGTGTACTCTGATTTCGATGATTTTGAGATTAGACTACATTGCAACTTTAGTGGAACTTGAGCTTAGTGCTATCGATTGACCCGGGGCTTAGCTGAATGAGAAGTCTCGATAAATTGGTTAGGATTAGTAGGCCTAGATTAGGTTGCTAATTAATTAAGCGTTCCCGTGGTTTAGCTATGAGTTCGAGGTTCGACAATCGGTAGTAAGGGGAGGACGGGTGCAAATATCCATCCCGGGCTACACCTATCCTAGATAGTTAGTTTAGTGTTTATTGCTTTTCTTTATTTCTCCAGTTACAACCCAAAAACCCCAAACCCCTAATTTACATTTATGCACTTTTGTATATATCCTCTTGCATATTTACTAAGCTTATAACTAGCTAGATAGTTACGAAGTCCCTGTGGATACGACCTTGTTGTACTGCAATGATTGGGTTCACTGCCCATAGTTAGCAAGATAGTTTCACCACTATTTTGCTCAACATAGACCGACCTAGGGGACCGACCCTGGCTGGGTCGGTCGGAGTGTAATATGGCAACGACAATGTTTCTGGAATCGACCGACCCAGGAGGTTGGGTCGGTCAGTGGGTCGGTCGGGCTAAAAACCCTGAATCGAAATGTTTCTGGAACGGACCGACCCAGAGGGCTTTGGGTCGGTCGGAGTAGGCTTGGGTCGGTCGGACAAAAATCAGTAAGCCCGAATGTTACTGTAATGGACCGACCTAGGGGGTTGGGTCGGTCGGCCCATACTTGTTAAAAAAAAACAGAAAAGAAATGTGGCTTATGTAGTAAACCCTAGTGGGTATAATGAGGATAATCAATGTAAGTTTAATTGTAAAACATGTCATGTAAGTATGTAAAACACTTAGTAAAATTGAAAGTTAAGTAAGGTAATTAACCGACCTTATTAATTATGTAAAGGGGTTGCATTCAGTGGAACTCGAACGCAGCCGGGACAAAGGTATGGTTTTCTTGCAACCTGTGTTCTACTGGATTACACCGGCTTGTATGCCAACCTGTTTTTCTGTGTGTTTGCCACCTTGCAAGAATAAGCATGAAACGAGTTTACAGTAATTCATTTATGTGACGTAGTTGGTTCCGATACCGTTTAACCTCAAATATGTGTTAAACCTTAGCTAACCCACTCTAGGATCACATAAGAGATCGGTATTCGGATTTAACGACCCAAACCATGGGAACGTTCTAACCACGACTATGTGTGAGTTAGTTGTGTGTTGTTTGTGCGTGTAAGTATGTTTAACTCCCTTGTGTGTTTAACCCGGTTGTAGCACCGTATGGTGTATGGATGTGATAGGTTCCATAATGGAGCTCTTAACTATATATATATTGGGGGGTGAGGAATCCGGTCGTTCCGGTCGCGCGTTTGTTTGAGGGTTGATGTCTACAGTTGCTCTAACTCCCTCTCTGTTATGTTATGGTTGTTTTCCTTCTTGGATTACTACCACCCGCAAGCCCAACCAAGGCTTACCTACCTGACTATTATTCGGGGCTAGGGGGATTATGTACAGTGTGAACGGTTCTATATTGAGACCGAAATATCTAAGTAAAGTAAATGTGTACGGTGTGTTTGGAACTATATTATATCCGACGCATCTTAAGTAAGTATACGTTCTCCAAGAGGAACATTATAATTATTGTGTAACGAGCTTAACATGGGAATAGAAAGATTCTCTAGGCTCCAAAGAGATGACTAACTCTCGTCTTGGGGTAAGCCCTCACGTGACTCTCCCCGAGTTATGTTGTATGTACATTAAAGTGTGATATGTATTTTTATGTTGAGTATGTTGATCATGGATATCAACCCCAGGTTATCATAAGAGGAATTTAAGTATAACCCGATGAAATGGGTAAGTGTCGTCTAGTGAGGAGTTAGCTCCATTAAGGTAGAAACCCTCAAGGGTTAAAGAACACAATAATGTGATCTAACAAGTGTTGATGTGTTGACTGAATTGTTCGAAACCTGTTGTGTGAATGTGTGTTAAATACACGTGTGTTTTGTGTTATAGTTCTGCATGCATGATTTAAGTATAACCAACTGCATGCTCAGACGACAATTAGTTGTGCGTGGCCCGGTAGCATGCGGGCTGCACGATTACCATACCAGCAAAGGTGCTGAGCCCCTAGGGGGGTCACCCTTTTTCCTTTCAGGTACAATGGAGCTGGAAGCCGTTCGAGAGTAGGACAGGGTAGTTGTTTGTACATGGGATAGTTATTTAATTACTTATGTATTGTAGGTGTAGTTAGACCGAAACTGTTATCGACATTAATTTGTAAATACTCGGTACAGCTGGAATGTAAATGTATATGGATTGTTGGAAATGGAACGGGATTGTACTGTGTTGATGCTCGGGAATCTGGTCCATCAGACCGATACAATGTAAGGGTATTAGCCTTGTTAGCCACGTGGGTGGTTAACGGCGTGTAACACCAATGAAATAAGTAAATGTTGAGTTGTATTTTCCGCTGCAATTTGTTGTTAAGTATGATGTTCGTAGATGGGGTGTTACACATAACATTATAATTAATCAAAGTGTTTTTCTTACTTCTCCTTCTTCTTGCCCCCGCCCTGAGATGTTCCTCCAACCTCAAACTCGCTCTCAGTATTCTTCATCTTCTTCTTACCAAGGATCTCATCCCGAGTCTGGAGTACCAGCTCCGTCCTCGAGGCAGCATCATTGCAGTCCTGAAATTTCACAACTAGGTCTCCGAGTAATCTGGGTAACTTGTTTAGGTAGACATTAAGGTTACATTCTCTCGTACCTGAAGGGTAGTATAGAGGTTGGCACTCATGGCCGTCTGGATACGAAAGAGAAGTCCGCCCCGGAACCTCTCAATCTTGACTCTATCAGAGTAGTCTACTCCAGGAATGAAATTCAGTATGCCAATGAACTTGGCATAGTACTCATCAACAG
>JAIOTZ010001026.1:0-17500 GCA_023374045.1 Limonium bicolor
AAACCGCCTTTTATAGGCCGTGTTTTTTGATATTTTTTCCACTAGTGAAGCATTCTCAATCTACTTCTCAAATACTTCACTCCGAGATTCAATACCTAAGTGCTCATTTCATTGACTTTCACTACTTTCATCCATTACTTTCCATTATCTTAAATATTCTAGCTAAGGATTACAATACCTATGAAATTCAGTTGTCCTCAATTTACTTCCAATGACTTACCTACGAATACACTACTCATGGACTCCATTCATATACTACTCTTAATCAATTCGTACTATTTCTTTAAGGGCTACAATACTTGTGGAGCTCCGTCCACAACTCATTCTCAATTGTCTTCCACAATCACGAAGGGAACTCAATTCCCTCCAGGTTCTACATCGGTAATCGGTTATCATTTGTGCTATGCACATTATGGTTTATGTGTTTTATTCATGAGATTTACATTAAGCGGTTTTTGCTCTACCCCCTTAAAAGGGATTACGCCCACGTAATCTACCATATGTTATTTATTGAACATTGGTTCATTTGATTCGGGCACTCTGAAGCATTTTAGCTTCCCTACGGTCTATTATATATGTACTCTGGTCAAAGGTCTTAACCATACTAATGGTTCAGTCCTTGCGCCAAGAATTCCTATATGAGTTTATTTAACTCATTATTAATTCGGTTCTAGCCTATCGGCTTCAAGGCATTAATAGCCATTCTATTATACTTACTAGGTACATTATTTTCTAGTTAGGGCCCACTAGCTTCTGCTGCGCGACCCTGATAACTCGGGTTACTCACCCTTTATGTTATCCTTAATGTGCGACACATCGCCTTTTTATCCCTCTATTGTGGGAATAAGGTTTACTAATAAGTGTGGTATTCTTTTACCGTGTTTGAACTCAATGAGTTTTAGATTGTAACCAGCTCTCTGGTAATCTTTTATACATACTATTCGTACTCCCACGATTATTCACTAAGTTCCTACGACTTATTATCGGGTGAGGTTAAGTCACTACTTAGTTGTAGTGCTTCCTCTGTTGTCAGTAGCTTCTGAATTATAGCAGTTTCCCTGGTTCAGTACAAGTGTCCTTTGCTTGTATGACCTTGCATTTTCTATGCGTCGGTCGTTATGACTTTCTTAAGTCTTCTTTCACCTTTTATTCCACTGGAATTCACATCTCGTGATCGTTAGTGTGTTTTACACTCTTCGTGCTTCTTTGGCCTTAGGCCGCACGGTTCATTGCTAAGCTTGCTTAACTGGCTTATGCCATGTTCGTTGGTGAAAGAAAGGTTTACTACGATTTACATTCTCCATATTCCTAGCTATTCCACTAGATCATTAACTACACAAGTGCAATACCAAAACACTCAGTCATACAGAGTGCAGAGGCGTAAACGCTTGACAGTAATTCTCTTATGTGATAGGAATGAATATTTATGCCTGTCATCTTACAACTCCGTATCATTGTCTACTACTTTCTCATAGCGGTCGCTTGTTGCGCACCGTATTCTTACTCGCTATACAACATCAGTCTTACGGTCTTTGTTACTGTGGTAGCTTCTCTTTACTCATTGCCATTGTTGTTGGCACCATTTCTTTATGGTGTGAATACACTGAGGGTTTCCAATGTTCGTGTGTATGGCGGTTGTCGTAGCGTACCACAATATTACTATCTTCCCAATATGGAGATGTTTTATAGCAATATAAGTTTCATGTGTAGGTTAGCTTACCTCACATTATCTCATTCATGATACAATTTACCAAGTATCTTGCTTGATACTAGATGAAGTAATTTGTCGGGTTACAAGCTCTCTTGTGCGTCAGTCATTCATGGTGTGCAATGTGCACTCACATCGATTGTTTTTGACAATTACTATCTTCCCAGTTCTGAGCATTGGTGATAAGCTCTAGCTGTGTAGTTTTACCTTTGTATGTACATCACCGGAACATCCCAAGAAACTTCAAGGGTTTCCTGGTCCCGTTCTCCAATTGAAGAGTGATCCATCACTGATAAGTTAGAGTTCTTGTTGAGAGGCTTGTTTCCACTCATTGGTCTCCTGACAAGTTTCATTATGTTAGTGTTTACACAATGGTTCACCACATGCTTGGGTGCATATGGAGTATACTTACTCCTTTAAGTTGTAATGGTTTGGAATGTCTTTTCCTTGTTCCATCGCCCCTTGGCAATATCTATATGCGTAGGCTTTATTGTTATAGTAGATGGAAGCCTTATCTAAGGGTTCACATCTTCACCACATTGGTGGTCTTTAGTTAATGAGGGGTATCTTCCCTTGCGTTTCCCGTAGTGTCCAAGTGTGAAATAGGCCATTGTTGGCATTATTACGATTCCTATGCCTCTGTGTTACTATTTCTACAGAAGGCATGAAGGGAAATTAAAAACTTCGTCAACTGTATACTAGAGTGATGTTCTAGTGACAGTGACACTAAGGTAGCCGTTACTCCAGGCCACTCATTATGTTGAGCTTAAATGAGATTGTTCATTTGTCGATCTATTTGTTGTATGAAGCAATATCTCTTGCGAGCCTTGTTAGAAAAATGGTGTGGGTTTTGCAACCGTTTAAGCTTACATAACGTACTTGGTTCATGGCTTTTAAGCCTTATTGCTGCAAGCTATGCTCTTTGCAAGCTGCTTATACATTTTTCCACTCCTTGTATACCATTATAGGTTGGAGGTATTATTGGGCTCCATGGCAAGTCGTGACATCACGCTTCCGTTCATAGGAGGCCCTTTAGGCAATCTGGTGCTAATCAGTGCCCTTGTAATTTAGGGTATTTCCCGTTAAGTGAAATTTCTTTGGTGTCTTAACCGAGTGTTCGTTCTAGCTTTCGTGCTTCTATCATGACGCTTTGTTCGATTGTTGTTAACTCAGACACCCTTCAAGGATTGCTCTTGGGTGTTGTTAGTTACGCCATTACATCCGGCTAAAGTTTGTGACATGTTTGTCTACTATACCGCCTTGTGGTATTGTATTTGAATTGTCCCTTTTTGGGTTATAACGTCTCCCGCCTTGGGTAGACTGTTTATACTCCTCCTAGTGTTTAAGACTAGGTTTAATATCCTCTTCAATGATGGATTATACTTTGTGGTAATCTTGTGATTGCTCTTGGGATCTTCGTCCCGTTTGTTGAGCATCATTGTGTTCACATTATGCGTTTGCCTTACTGTGTTCAGGCTGGGTATACCTTCCAGCTGTCATGTATTTGCTTGATGTCTTTGAGACATATCTAATGTCTGTGCTTACTGGTCTGTGATCTTTGCACTTCCTAGTCCTCATTCCTTATCTTCAGATGGATTCTCTGAGTTCCTTGTACTTATTACTTAGCTGAGTTCCTTCTCCTTGATCGTCTGCAGTGTCCAGCTATTCTGGTTGAACTTACTGATGGTCCATAGAACGGAGTTGACTACTTCCCGTGTTTCGTACACTACATGTATACATACGTGGGGTACCATGTTGATACGTTACCACTTACCCGACTATATGTCAGGCCCGCAAGCTCCTTCGGAGTGCGGTCGTCCCACATCCCGTATTTGGGTACACTTGTAGTGTTCATCACACGCCTAGGTGAAGTATTCTATTGTCAACTTCTCTAGTATCATTCTATGATACTCACCGTAATTCTGTTGGTTTGGTTTTAAAAGTCCATGGTTTAGAAAAAGGTTTACGGTCTTGAAAGAAAATTTGGGTTTTAAAATTGTAGTTCGGTGTCAAAAGAAGTTCTTCATGGCGTAGCCATGTTTGAGGTCTTGACCAAGTACAGCTTCCTGCTGACTTGTATGTCATTGTATAATGGTCGGGCCGTTAGGCCTTCCCAAGATTTCCATTCTTCTAGTTTTTAGGATGTGTAATCCTGTAGTCGCTTCATTGCAGTCACGGTACATTACTATGTACCGGTGGTATGTTAGAGTTCCTCTACATGTTCCTGTTCTTACTGCACTTGTCGTGGCCAGTGCGTAGTACTGGTGATTTTTGGGTAATCCTATTCCGGTCTTGGTACGGTTTCCGCTTGTATTTGATAGTCTTGTTGACTCTTCCCTTGATCTTATTGATCTATGTTTGGGATACTCAATCCCTTAAGTGACTTCTCAGTTATCTTGACATGGTCGTCGTTGATCAGGATATTTCTCCAATCCTTGGAGACTCCCATTTATTCATCTTATGTTTTTCCTTGTGGCTCGTTCCCACTAGTTTACCGTGGTTATTGAACCTTAGCTTGTTTAGGCACTACTCTTGTAGTCCTATCGGTTCATATCCTGTGGATATCCTTGTAGCTGTGTAAGCTATGTCGGCCAGGTATTGAAACCTTTTGGCGTTGAAGTTTCGGAGTTAACCACTCCTGACTATGTCCTTAGTCAGCTGGCATACCGTTGGTGGTATTACTTAGCTATTACTGTCCCGTAGACTTGTGTCCCGGGTTTCGTTATTGTTCTTCCTTCCGCGCTGGTGCACGCTTAATGCTTCTTTTCCCTGTGGGTTGATTAGCCAGGTTTCGTGACTGCTAAGCACGTCACCCCATGCTGTTGTAAGTTGTAGTCTCCTTATGGTTGGAGTGTTCATTCAGCCGCTATTGAGTGCGGGTATTGTTATTCATCCGGGATCCATCTCCGGGACTTCCAATTCTTGGAATCTACTATGTGTCGGTTTCTTGTTTACCGTGTGGTGGTTTCACAACTGCCAGATCGGGTTTTCCTGAGTATGAGAGGACTTTCCTTCTCTCTGGAGTTCTTTCCCAAGTTATACAGTGGGTTTGTGGAGGGCGGGTCTGGTATTGTAGGTATCCGGTACTCACCGGTAGTTCCTAACTAGCATATCTCTAATGCTATCACTCAGCCCTTAGCCCTAAGCTTCTAATTCCTAACTCGGTATTTCCTAAACTTGGTATTTCCAGTCATCAGAGCGAAGTATCGCTCTGATACCACTTTTTGTAACACCCCTACCGATAATACCGTCATTACCGTCCAATCTCCTTATACATCCAACTCACGCAGCGGATACATACTTACACAACGGTGGGTGATACCATGCCATTAGCCACCCACGTGACCAACAAGGCTACTACTACTACTACTACTACTACAGCATCGGTCTGATGGACCAGAATATCCGAGTGCTACACAAATAAAATCTTCACTACAATTACCAATCAAGTACTACAACTTCCCATTCAATACAATACTCCATAAGTTCAATACAATATATTACACTGAGTTTACTAAGATCCTTATACAAATACAACACCTCTTTCAATTTCATAGATACTCATTAAGAGTCTAACCACTACCCATTACTCACAAACTACTTACTTCCTAAGTACAAGGGGTGTACCACTTAGTACACTTCTACTTTCTGTTTCTAACTATCCAAGTGTAGCCACCAGTCTTTTACCTTGACCATATCCGCTTCGGGTACCTGCACACTAAAAACGTTGCCCCTAGGGGCTCAGCTTTCGCTGCATATGACTTCCGCATACCCCGCGTACTAGCGAGGGTACGCCGACCACTTGGTCGAATACATGCTATTCATTTTACAGATACATACATACATGCTCCATACATACATATATGCTTCATACATACATACATTTCAATACATACAAGGTAGTCCATACAAGACAACTGGTTCTTACTTACCTTTCCTGGAATACGCATACACAGTACATACTCAATACATACGCAATACATACACATTACATACCAATACCCAGTACATGTTAGCTCCATTTGTCCACCCGGGTTAATCGGGTGGAGATTACTCTTTTACTAGGGGTCAATGACTTACACCAGCCAAAACCGTTACTCATACAATACTTTACTTTACTTACTACTTACTCAAGTCAGTCGTCGGGACCTCCGGCCCGGGGACTACTCTGTCCCACCACCGGGATTTACTTGGTTCACTAATCCAGGATGCTACCCATTTAAGCGGTTTGGGCCGTGGACCAGCTTAAGAACCAGGAATCGGATCCAACCTCTTGTGTCTCCTCATCCTCACGCGTGGCCGAAACTATATCGGACTTCTACTCATTCCAATTTACTCAATACTTACGTTAGAAGCTAGGTAGTTAGGAATTAGTAGAACTCACACATCCAAGCCACACAACAATTCAATACTCTCATACACATACATACAAGGTATAATACATTACGCAAATACACTACAAGGTGCATACACACTTCATAATCATCCATTCCTTTCATGAATTATACAAACTAGTGTTCATGACAATATAAATCGAGAACAACATAAACAAGCACAAGTAAGTGCAATATAGTCCGATTCATGCATTTATCTTATTTAGGTGATCAAATAAGCACACAAATTGGGGTAACCAGGTTAGGATACAGAGCATGAAGAAATCATACCTTTTTCTGAATCTACTTTACCGGTGTCCTCACTTCCTTCGGTCCACTCTTGTTCCTCGAGTCTTATTCTCGAACCAATGACTACATGTCAAATGGTTCCATTAATACTAAGCATTACAATACATACATACTTACTCCCGTACTTACCCCGTTATCCCGCTATTTCGGTTTATCTTAATGTTCGTATACTTACAACTTTCTTAATTACCTCTCCAACTTTTATACCTTTAATGACCCTTAAACATCATTAATTAAGTACTAATTATCTTATACTAACATTACCATTCACTTCCTTACCTCAAACCCCATTTAATAAACTTAATTTTACAAATTTTGGTTGGTCCGGGACCTTGTCCGGGTCCTTAGTCCTGGACCAACACTGGTCCTAACTCTCGGATGCATTTTCTATTATGGTCCGAGGCATTATCCATCTCTTAAGTCCCGGACCAAACGGTGTCTACACTCGGCTTAATTTTCACTATGGTTCGGGACCTTGTCCCTATCTCAAGTCCCGGACCAGGCACAGTCTGCTACTCTCGGGGTGTTTACAGGGGGTGGTCCGGGTCTTGGTCCAGGACCTAAGTCCCGGACCATCACTGGTCTGTTACATATTTTTTTGCATTTTTTCCTATGTTCAATTCCTTTCTTTGCCCAATAAATTTCCAAATGTTCCTACACTTAATCCCACATGTTTAAGCACCTAATTAAGCTTCTAAACATGTTCAAATCCATTACCAACTCATTACTCCTTTTCATACCAATTCACACACATATTTTCTACATTTGCACTCTAGCACTTACATTATTTCTCCTAGTTGTGTTTTGCTACAGATTTTGGTTCCTACCTCCTCCATACATAATTTCATCTCCTAATGCCACTCCCAAGGCCTACAATGCATTATCTCACCTCTTCAAGTTCAACACTCATTTTACTAGGTCTTGCACATAAGCTCTCCTAGTTTCTCCAATACATTTCCACCCTTTTTGCTACAGATTTTACATCCTTTCATTTTCTTACTACAACTACTACTCCATAGCTACTAAACATCTCTACTAACTCCAATGCATACCTTGGTTCTCCCATTCACCAAGTCAT
This sequence comes from Limonium bicolor, assembly GCA_023374045.1. Lineage (NCBI taxonomy): Eukaryota > Viridiplantae > Streptophyta > Magnoliopsida > Caryophyllales > Plumbaginaceae > Limonium > Limonium bicolor. Next base: position 7,469 of record JAIOTZ010001026.1, read on the forward strand.
CCATTAATGCACAATTCCCACTAAAATTTTGTCATAGTTCACCTACTTTTCTTACTTATCCACACACATACTTTCTCACCAATTTCATTCCTTAAACTAGCCACACCCTTACAAGGGTCCTACCAGCAATCAAAGCAATACTCATTACATCATTACTCCATCAAACATCAATACCAATACTCATACACAATATACTTGGCTCTAAGGCCTACAATTCACTTACTAGTTCACAAATACTCAAAACTTCATAAAATTCAATACTAATACAAGATTTTGGGTTCCTTAGGTAGTTTACCTATTCCCATTACTCTATTGCATTAATTTTTAGCATTTAGAAAGAGCTCTCACCTTGAGCTTTTAATTTCCTTCTTTCTTTTCCATTTCTTCTCCTTCTCTCTTTCTTGCACAAAATCGGTCACATGGGGAATGGAGTTGCCAAACTCCATTCCCATCACCCAAAGCACACAAAACAATTGTAATTAAAATACTAACCCTTAGATTAATGCTAGTTCATTGAAATGCTTAAATCAAATTTCTAGGGTTTACCTTTGGAGTGTTTTAGGAGGGGTTTATTCCTTGGTTCAAGAAGGTGATTCCACCACCATTGCAAGGTTGAAATTATGCTCAAAATAGAGAGATAAAATAGGGTGTTACATAGGGCAAAAATCGGCTATGAAGGAAATGAAGAAAATGTGAGTTTTTCATGTAGATTTTTACCTTAATGGAGAGAGGAGACTCCAAGCTACCCATTGATGCTATTTTATCTTTGAATGGGGAAAACCCATGGAGATTAACTTCCTCATTTTTGGATTTTGAAAAAAGAGAAGTGTAGAGGATGATGAGGGGAGTACGAATATGTATTTTACATTTGGAGCTCACATGGAGGTGGAGCATGGAGGTAAAGTGAGGTAGCCATGGATGGTTGTTGAGCTCTCAAAAATCGCCAGCCACATGGGGAGAAAGAGAGATAATCGGCTGGGAAGGGAGGAAGAAGAAAGAGAAAAGAGAAATGAGAGGAGAGAGGGTATGTGACGCACTTTTTACTTTTTACTTTTGCCTCTTAATTAACTAGCTAGTATGTGAGTGTGTGTGAGGGCTTTTGACTTATTAAAAACCGGCCCCCTACTGTTATACTAGTTGGAGTGTTTTTTCTTTTACAGAAAACGCTCGTTATTTTACCTAGTTTCGGCACTATTCACTAACCAGGCCCGTTTTCCAGAATTTTCTCGTTTCTTTATTTTTATTGGTTATTAAGCTTCCATTAATGCTTAATTATAGTTATTTAATGATTTATAATTTTTACGGGTTCGTTTGACCACTTAAAGTCACGTTTTCGAGTTTTCTCGAAAAACGTGCGCTAAAACTCTATTAGCGTTTTATTACATTATTCGGGTCCGTTTTCTTCGGGAGTTGTTCCCATATATTATTTAGGCATGAATAAGCCTTTATAATCCATATAATACGCTAACCGAGGTCTCATACCTCCTATGGTTATTTAACGCTTATTTAGCGTTTTTCGTTTTTTAAGCGTTTCTTTATTTCTTTTGGATTTATTTTTCCTCACCAATATTACTTAAGCATTATTAGGCTCTTAAATATGGATTAGAATAGTTTTAATCAGTATATTTAAGTTCGGGGTATTTCAATTCCTTTCGGTAAGCTCTTCCAAAAGGTATCTGTAATACTCTCATCCCACATCGGGATATGAATAGTTAAGTTATTGGTTTATAAGGGTACATATGAGTTGACTACAACAACAAGGTCTTCTACTTTCAAGTCCACGGAGGATAAAAAGCTTAAAAGAGGCTAGTTTCAAGCCCGAATGGATTGAGAGCTAGGTTGTTGGACAGTTGCCCATATGGGATGTTACAAATGGTATTTGAGCTGACCCGGGACCGTGTCGGGATGGACTACCTGACACCTACCGAGGATGTCCTTGGGACTTGGATGTTAGTCTTGCGACAAGGACATCACTTTCTTTGAGTGGGAGTATGTAATACCTAGACTTGGAAAAGGTGACCTGAACAGAAAAACTGAACCGATCCAACCCGAACCTGATTTTAAACCAAATAGTGTGACCCGAAATGTGACCTGAAAATCCAAACCGAAATTTGGAATAACTCGAATTAACCTGAACCGAATCCACCCTAAGGCTTTGTTAAATCTAAATCTACTATAGTCATTCCAACCATACAAATAATCTTGAAACCAAAAACAAATAATGGAGAATTAGACATTTAATAAGTGGTCATTGCTCACAAATGATATATATATTGGACATCTTCAATCTTCAAGGATCTAAAGCCTTGTTGCATTAAAACATTCATAAATTGTGTTGTTTCCCTTCCCACACATAGATGTTTTGCTACAAACTATAAATTTTTTTCTTTAAGAAAATTTATAATACAATTTAATATGTATCATTACGATTTTATAATACTCTACTAATTTTGGTTTTAATAAAGTTAGGTATTTTTATGTTTAGGACATGATACTTGAGAATGGTTTAAACTTTGATGAAGTTTAATTATAAAACTTAAAACTTTTTAGTTGAGATATATACTAACCAAGATTGATGTGTATATGCCTAAAGAAAATTACGTAATAAAATGACGAAAATAAATATTCTCAATGGTAGACTATTGTGAAGCATGGGAAAGATTAGCATTTTGGAGCATGAATAATCTCTGCCAGATTATTTCATCTACCTTGAAAACATAACCTAAAATGTTTTATAGACAGAGTAATACGTATCAAAACTACTTTATATTACTCTATATTTTTTATAAACTTAGGTTTATTTATCTTTAGGACTTAGGAATGGTTTGAATGTTGATGGATGGGTGTGGGCGCATGACGCTTGCGCAAGACGAGGATGGATGGGTGCAGGCGCGCGACTCTTATGCGAGGGATGAGAGCGCGGGGTGTGACGAGCGCGGGACAATATGAGGCACGGTGTCGGCGTGGGTAGGGTACACTAGGCGTCGAGTGCCGAACACTAGTACAAAAAAGGTCTTTTGAGGCACTCATTTAGAGATGGTTTCTTCTATAAGACGTTTTATGCTTCAAAAAGTATCTACGCAGGCGATTCTCAAAAAATACGCCTCCAAAGTAGTCATTTTTGTACTATTGAGTCTTTAAAGGCGGTTTCTGTGTGAGTAACCGCCTCTAAAACAGCGCCTGGGTTTTTTGTATATTTGCTTATAGAGGCGGTTTCTCACAGAAACCGCCCCTAAAAGAGTCTCTCCATTATATATATAGAGGCGGTTCTTATAGAAACCGCCTATAAAAAAGTCCCCGTTTTTTATATATATCTATAGAGGTGATTCTTAAAGAAACCGCCTCTATAGATTCGTCTTTGTCTGAAAGAGTCTATAGAGGTATGTTTTTTTTTAAAAAGAACTACCTTCAAGTGTATTAACTTTTGTAGTTTTAACTCATTGTTATTCTTATTCCATTACCACAAATTATATACAAGAATACTCTTTTAACTCCATAAAGGATAGTAAAATTTAAAGGGGAAATTCATGGACTACTACAAAATATTGGTTAATTCACAATTATTACAGTTTTTAAAAAAGCTTTCCAATAGCACAAAAAATAATTTTGATTCATCTGATACCATTAATTGCTAACCCTAAACTTTTTAAATTCAAAATACTCTAAATGTTAATATACATATTTCACATATTAATACTTTTAATTAACAAAATACCAAAAATAACAAATTGGAATAAAACATTAAACACCATAAAATTGTAGTTTATTAATGTATATATTTATATATATATATATTGGCTAAAATTGTGAAAAACAAAACATTATAATTATGAAAACATTATAAGTGTTAAAAATTTTAAAAAGTAATATCTATTAGACACAAGCTAAAATTTGATTTAATGTAGTAAAAACGATAATTTGAATTTATTGTATAGTTTGTATGTGTATGTTTAATCAAATTCGTGGCTTCTATAATATAATTTTTTCATTTTTTAATGTTTTTAAAATTATTTATTTATATATATATTTATTATTTTGTACAAATATAACCAATATATTAATATATTGAAATTTTACACGTTTACTTTTTTAATATTTTATTAAATTTTGTAGTACTTTATGAATTAAAATATTAAAATTAATATTTTAAAAATTAGAGTATCATTCTTTTTTCAATTTTGTCTACTTGTAATCAAATTTGTATTTCTATATAAAATATATAATTTTTTTATATAAGTTTTCATGATTATATATTTTTTGTTTTATACCATTTAATCCAATATATAAATCATATGTTTCATTTTTTATTATATTGTCAACGTATATAATTTAACTACATATCTGATGGTTAATTAGCAACGTATCGTGAAGTTACTATATATATACCTTATTTGTTTCTTGTACAGTGTCTGTTGCAACCAGGGGGTGAACAATGTGCCTACTATGTAATGAGATACATGTATGTCATAGTTGTAATGTTTTCTAAGTGCAGTGATCCATTGGAAAAGGTATAAAATCTTGATATATCTTAATATATTTAATTTGTTATGACTATAACTACAACAGGTAAATGTATATGTTTATAATTATTACCTTTTCTCGTGAAGGTTATTCTTACAACTGTTGAAAGCTACTGCGACGAGATTATCAATTGGTTCACAGAAGAGTTAGCATAGTTATTTACATGTACACATTTTAGTATTGGGGTACCAACAACCTTTTGTGAATCATTCAAATTGTGGGCTGACACACATGGTTCACGGATGATTCAAAATTTTAGGATCAATTGTAGTATGTAGATGATTTTGAAGATTTGTTTTTGCCAGGTTTTATAAAGGAGATAGTTATGTAATATTATTTGTATTCATTGCTAATAGGAAACATAATCGTGTGTATAAGTGTTTAGAAGATCAAACAATGTATAAGTGCTTCTGTATTAATCGTAATGTGTATCCTGTACATGGCACATGTATATATACTACTATATCATGTTGTTAAGATAAAAACAGAAAAGATTTTATATCTAGTATATCTAAACAGAAAACAATTAAGTCTCCTTAAACTAACGTATGGGCTTATTCCACTAAGTTGGGCCTAAGTGTGGGTATTGAATTAATAATCCAATACCCCCCCGCAAGCCGTAGGTAACCTAAGTTACTAAGGCTTGTCTTGGTGGCTCCCATTCATGCCCATGCGTTGTATGTGCTCTCGATATCTTGCTCCTGGTAGAACTTTGGTCATCATGTCAGCAAGTTGTGTGGTCGTGTGTGTATAGGTTAAGTCGACAAGACCTTGCTGGATCTTTTCACGAACAAAATGACAATCAATCTCAATATGCTTCGTTCTTTCATGGAATACTGGATTGCGTGCTATGTGAATAGCAGACTGATTATCACACTTAACTGGTATTGGTGTAATGTTGGTCACATCAAGCTCGTGCAAGAGACGTGTTAACCAAGTTAGCTCAGCGGTGACACGTCGAAGTGAACGATACTCTGCTTCAGCGCTAGAGAGAGAGACTGAGCCTTGTTTCTTAGTCTTCCAAGATATCGGACTATCTCCCAAGAAGATATAATATCCAGAAACTGACTTTCTTGTGTTAGGACAGGCCGCCCAGTCGGAATCACAATATGCTAAGAGTTCCATTGTCGTATGTGTGCCTGCAGTGAGAACGATCCCATAATTGACGGTCCCTTTCACATAACAAAGTGCATGTAAGGCAGCTTCCATGTGGATATCGGTGGGACGTTGCATGAACTGACTAAGGTTTTGCACCGTAAAACTGAGATCTGGTCGTGTATTGGATAAGTAGTTCAACTTGCCCACGAGTCTTCTATAAGTAGTAGGGTCACGCAGGTAAGTACCTTCATCTGATAATAATGGTTTCCCAACAACCATGGGGCCTTGTGTAGCCCGTCGCTGTTGACAACCAAATTCCTGAACGAGATCCAAACAGAACTTACGTTGAGATAGAACATATCCATGCTGTGTAGGAAGAAATTCGATTCCCAAAAAATAACGCAAGACTCCCAAATCTTTGATCTTGAAATTCAGATCAAGAGCACGTTTAATACTATCAATTTCACTCTGATGGTGTCCCACGACCAAGATATCATCAACATAAACAGCCAAGAATATCTTTCCACTGCTGGTCTCTTTGAAAAACAATGAATAATCATTCTTCGATTGGAAGAAACCGAGGGTTCGCAGAAAACTGGCCAACTTGGAAAACCACTGACGGGAGGCTTGTTTAAGCCCATATAAGGATTTCTTGAGTAAACAAGCTTTGTTATGCCCATCAACCTGTAATCCATCCGGAATGCGCATGTACACCTCTTCATCAAGATCACCATGTAGGAAAGCATTGTTGACATCAAGCTGATGTATGATCCATCCCTTGTGAAGTGCTACAACTATAAGGGCGCGTATAGTTGTAAGCTTAACAACCGGAGAGAATGTTTCATTATAATCAAGGCCATGACGCTGAGTATATCCCTTCGCTACTAAGCGTGCTTTGTATCTCTCCAAAGACCCATCTGATTTGAGTTTCACCTTGTACACCCACTTGCAACCTATGACCTTTTTTCCTCTAGGTAAAGTAACAACATCCCAGGTGTCATTTTGCTTGAGAGCCCGTAGCTCATCATCCATGGCCTTCTGCCAATGATCATGACAGGCTGCCTCTTTATAACTAGTGGGTTCTCTCATATCCTGTAGCAAAGAGGTAGAAAAAGCACTTGATAACAAGGCTAAGGAAGAGTGTGGCTGGAGCTCAGTAAGACTTTCACACCCCTGTATCTGATTGATAGGAGTTTGGGAAGTCTTATATACTCGTTCATCTAGAACCTCTTGAAAAACCATGTTGCACACATAGTCACGTAAGTAACCCGGCTTATGACTTTCTCTGCTAGATCGTCGAACCTGTGTCTCTTCCTCACTTGGTGTGGGAAGGGATGGTTCAACCTCTTCGTTTACACGTGGCTGACCAGCTTGCTCCGTACGAACAATAATCTCCTCATCAAACAAAATTGGAGAGTTATCAGTACTATGTGTTCCCGTGTCTGCAAAAGGTGAACACCCATGGTCAACATGGTTTACAACATTTGTGGTGTACGGGAAGATATGTGTATGAAACTTGACATCACGACAAACTTCCACACTCTTATTTTCAATGCCCAAAACCTTGTAACCTTTCTTCCGTGGATCATTACCAAGATAAATACAAGCCTCTCCTCTTGGGCTGAACTTATTCTCTTTGGGGTGCACTATGGTCTTATAACATAAGCACCCAAAAGGTTTTATCTCCTCATATTTGACTGCTTGTCCGTACAAACTGGAATACGGTGTCTCTCCTTGCAAGGCCTTTGTGGGCAGCCTGTTGATCAGATAAGCAGCATGTAAAATGCATTCTCCCCAATAAGCGAGAGGAACATTGGACTGGAAATATAAGGCTCGTGCAGTCTCTAGCAAATATCTATGCTTTCTTTCTACCACAGCATTCTGCTGAGGAGTATGAGCACATGTAGTTTGATGCACTATTCCTTTACTGAGGAAGAAATTTTTCCCTTCGTTTGAACTACCTAGTTCTTTTGCATTATCCGTGCGAACCACCTTGATCTGTGTCTCAAACTGCCTCTCAATCATGCGAATGAAATCAACTATAACTACCCAAGCTTCTCCTTTCTGTCGTATGAGCTGAACCCATGTGGTTCTGGTGAAGTCATCAACAAAGCTAACAAAATACCGGTACCCGTTATATGTGTCAACCTTGAAAGGACCCCATACGTCAACATGGATCATCTCGAATGCCCGTTTTGTTTTTATAAAAGAAGTACTAAAAGGCAAACGCTGAGCACGACTTTTATAATAGACATCGCAGGCAAAATCAACTGGCAAATCAGACTCCTTAAGTAAACCAAGAGTAACGAGTTTTCTTAATGGCACGTGACCAAGTTTAACATGGAGATCTTCAGCTTTACAAACTAAACTAGAACTGAAACCGATTTCTTCTTCCTCGCAGCCACAACGAAACCCAATTGTTTTCCTAACGGGCTTGTCGATGCTCTATCACCAATGGACCGTTGCCCCATTCCATCTGTTCCGGCCCACTGCTTACAAAAACCAGGACCCGCACCTTCCAGATCCAGCACGAACAAGCCATGATGGATGCGGCCCAATCTTTTATTCTTCTTTGTAAAAGGGTCCTGTACAAAACATTCACTTCCGTCAAAAATTAAGGCGCAGCTCAAATCCTCTGCATCTTAGTTAGATAGTGCCAATCCAACACAAGTTTTTTATTAAACTTTATACATACTTCGATTTTTTAGTGATATAAAATCTATTTTTTTTTTTGAAAAATTATTTTCGAATTTAGTTTTCATTCTTTATGCAATTGAATTTCTTTATTACATTCTACAAATAATTGAATTTTTTTAACATACATATTGACAAGAGTGTAATGAACAACTATAATTCAATGGTAGATAGATCTATATCTATTTGGGTTGCTAACTCAACGGTAGAGTATTCGGCTTTTAAGTGCGGCTAGGATCTTTTACACATTTGGATGAAGCAAGGATTCGTCCACATCATCGGTAGAGTTTGTGAGACCACGACTGATCCTGAAAGTAATGAATGGAAAAAAGAGCATGTCGTATCAATGGATAATTATGAGATTGTTTCGTTCTTCGAAACTCCCTGTTTGGATTCTTGGAACGATACGAAAAAAATTCAAAGTTAGGTTGATTAAATACATGGATCGAGCCTTATGGCTCTAATTGGAGGAAAAAAAGCAACGAGCTTGTGTTCTTAATTGGAATGATTACCCGCCTATATAAATGTTAAAAATATATTGGTGACTGATGCGGGAAGCTTTTTCTTGGAAGTCTATTATCCATTTTTTCGTGAATCCTAACTATTAGTCATTTCCCATTTTAGGGTGTAGATGAATGTGTAGAAGAAACAGTATATTGATAAGGATACTTTTCCAAAATCAAAAGAGCGATTGGGTTGAAAAAATAAAGGATTTCTAACCATCTTCTTATCCTATAAAGAAAGACCAATTAGATGGAAAAAGATAGCGAGTCCGTTGATAAGTATATTTGTCTCCGAGGTATCTATTAGTTCTCATCTCTATTAGTTCTTACAAGGATACCTTGTTTTGACTGTATCGCACTATGTATCATTTGATAACCTAAGAAACCCCCTACTTTTACTTTTGTTTCGGATCTTTTTTAAATGGAGCAATTCCAAGGATATTTAGATTTATTTAGATCTTGGCAAAACGATTTCTTATATCCACTTATTTTTCAGGAATTTATTTTTGCATTTGTACATGATCATGATTTCAATTTTGATAGGTCTATTTTGTTGGAAAATAGAGGTTATGACACAAAATATAGTTTATTAACTGTGAAACGTTTAGTTACTCAAATGTATCAACAGAATCATTTGAGTCCTGTTAATGATTCTAACCAAAAAGAATTTATTGGACACAAGAAAAATTTATATTCTCATCTGATCTCAGAGGGATTTGCAGTCATTGTGGAAATTCCATTTTCTAGGCAATTCTTAATTTATCGAGAAGAAACAGAAGTCAAAAATTTGAAAAATTTACGATCAATCCATTCAATATTTCCTTTTTTAGAGGACCCATTTTTACATTTAAATTATGTGTTAGATATATTGATACCTTACCCCGTTCATCTGGAAATCTTGGTTCAAAGTATTCGTTACTGGGTAAAAGATGCCTCTTGCTTGCATTTATTGCGAGTCTTTCTTTATGAGTATCGTAACTTTAATAGTCTTATTATTCAAAAGAAATCTGTTTACAAATTTTTAAAAACAAGTAAAAGATTCTTCTTGTTACTATATAATTCCCATGTGTGTGAATATCAATCCATCTTCGTTTTTCTCCGCAACCAATCCTCTCATTTACGATCAACATCTTATGGAGCCTTTCTTGCACGAGTATATTTCTACGGAAAGATAGAATATCTTGGAAAGGGCTTTACTAAGCCTTTGAAAGGGATC
>JAIOTZ010001026.1:22500-40684 GCA_023374045.1 Limonium bicolor
TTTATCGAATTTGAAAAAGAGTCAGAAGAAATGGTTCGATTCTCTTATTTTGATTTCTCGAAGCGAGAGATCCATGAATCGGGATCCTGATGCATATAGATACAAATGCTTCAATGGGAGCAATAATTTCCAGGAACATTTTGAACATTTTGTTTCTGAGCAGAAAAGCCTTTTTCAAGTAGTCTTCGATCGATTACCTATTAATCCATATTGGATTGATTGGTCTAAGGTTATCAACAAAAAAAAATATTCTAAGTCACTTTTTTTGTCAAAATTGATTCTCTTTTTGTCTAACTCACTTCCTTTTTTCTTTGTGAGTTTAGGGAATATGCCTATTCATAGGTCCGAGATCCACATTTATGAATTGAAAGGTCCGAATGATCAACTCTGCAATCCGTTGTTAAAATCACTAGGTCTTCAAATCGTTCATTTGAAAAAATGGAAAGCGGAGGATCATGATACTTCCCAAAAATCGAAATTATTGATCAATGGAAGAACAATATCACCCTTTTTGTTCAATAAGATACCGAAGTGGAAGTGGATGATTGACTCATTCCATACTAGAAAGAATCACAGGAAATCCTTTGATAACACGGATTCCTATTTCTCAATGATATTCCGCGATCAAGACAATTGGTTGAATCCCGTAAAAGCATTTCATAGAAGTTCATTGATATCTGCTTTTTTAAAGTAAATCGACTTCGATTCTTGAATAATCCACATCACTTCTTCTTCTATTGTAACAAAGGATTCCCTTTTTATATGGAAAAGGCCCGTATCAATAATTATGATTTTACGTATAGAAAATTCCTCAATATCTTATTCATTCGCAAGAAAATATTTTCTTTGTGCGGCGGTAAAAAAAAACATGCTTTTTTGGAGAGAGATACTATTTCACCAATCGAGTCTAACATATTCATATCTAACGATTTTCCACAAAGAGGTGACGAAAGGTATAACTTGTACAAATCTTTCCATTTTCCAATTCGATCCGATCTATTCGTTCGTAGAACTATTTACTCGATCGCAGACATTTCTGGAACACCTCTAACAGAGGAAGAAATAGTCAATTTGGAAAGAACTTATTGTCAACCTCTTTCAGATATGAGTCTATCTGATTCAGAAAGGAAGAACTTGCATCGGTATCTCAATTCACCTTCTGAGAAATATTTACCATCCGCAAAGAGGAAAAAACGGAATCTTCGTTCAAAGAAATGCATTGAGAAAGGGCAGATGGATAGAACTTTTCAACGAGATACAATTCTCTCAAAATGGAATCTATTCCAAACATATCTGCCATTCTTCTTTACTTCGACAGGGTACAAATATATAAAATGTCTATTTTTAGATACCCTTTCAGACCTACGATTTTTCGATATCTTTGCAGACCCGCTATTTTTAGATACCCTTTCAGACCTACTATGTTTAGATACCTTTGCAGACCTACTAAGTAGCAATCACAAATTTGTATCCATTTTGAATGATATTATGCAGAGATCAGATAGATCATGGCGAATTCTTAAGAGAAAATGGCGAATTCTTAAGAGAAAATTGAAGACAAAGATAAGTGAGATTTCTCTTAAGTGTTTACATAAGCTTCTTCTGGAGAACGACGAAATATGGGAACTAATTGATGAAACATTTCGTAAAACAATTTATGTCAAGAAGGAATTACCATTGATATCGACAAATCGGAGCTCGCCAAATGTTCGGGAGTTACTCTATTCAATCCTTTTACTTCTTCTTCTTGCTGGATATCTCGTTCAGATATATCTTATGTCGGTTTCCAAAACCTCTAGTGAGTTACATACAGAGTTCGAAGGGTTAAAATCTTTGATGATGGAATCATACATGAGTGATTTGGAGGACCTTCTGGATGCGTATCCTAGTATACCTGAACCGAATTCTTTCCGGTTCCAGTTCCAATGGAAACGCAAATTGGAAAAGAATTTCCTTGGATTTGCTATGGACCTAGTCGACAACCAAATACCGTTTTATATCCTCCGCATACAATATTATGGGGTCTTATTTATAGAGATGATATTTTTCACTCCCATCGATCTTCTCATAAATTTCCTACCAAATTTTTTCATCGATCGAATCACTTTTTCGATAAAGACGAGATATCTAAGTCATAGAAGTAAAGAGATCTATTCATGGATAATAAAAGGAGAAAGTTTGAAGACTCATGATAAAATAGAATCCTGGATCTTGAGCACTGATTGGATTTTGGATAAACCTAGACATTCCTTGATGCAGTCCTGCACCTTCAGTACAGAAAAAGGGATGAATCAAATTCTATTGGGTCTGACTTATAGTGATCATTTATTCAAGAATGATTCTGGTTATCAAATGCTTGAACAACCGGGAGCAGTTTACTTACGATACTTAGTTGACATTCATCAAAAGGGTCTAATCAATTATGAGTTCAATACATCCTGTTTAGCAGAAAAACGGATATTCCTTGCTCATTATCAAACAGGCTTTTATTCAAGACTCTGGTATGAGGCTAATAGTTTTGGTTATGCAAAATCAAAACCCTTTTCGCTCCGCCTACGCCTAGCCCCCCCTAAGGGTATTTTAGTGGTAGGTTCTACAGGAACTGGACGATCCCATTTGGTCAAATCCCTAGCGACAAACTCCTATCTTCCTTTCGTTCCGATAGTTCTGGACAAAGCGCCTGATACACTCTTTTTTTATCTTGATCAGTGCGTCGATCTTGAGGAATTTGACGATGCGTTGGTGGAGTTGGATGTTGATTGTATTGATTTTAATAAAGATTCTGAGGAATATCTAGATGAGTTTAAGAATGAGAGTCTGGATAGTGACGGTATTGATGATGATGTCGATCTTAACTGGGAGCTGGGGGGGCAAGTTTTGGTGGATGATGGGATAATTAGGCGTGTAATGGGGCTGGAACCCGACCCATATTGTATCTACATAGACTTCCAATTCGCAAGAGCAATGTCTCCTTGCATAGTATGGATTTCAAACATTCATTATCTGCATCTGTATTTGGATCAGTGGGACTCCCTCGCTTTAGTATTGAACTATTTCCCCGAGGATATTTTCTCCAGGGATTGTGAAAGACGGTCCACTACCGATATTCTTGTTATTGCTTCGACTCATATTCCCCAAAAAGTGGATCCCACTCTAGTGGATAAATTCATTACATGCATTAAGATACGAAAGCTTCTTATTCCACAACAACGAAAGCACTTTTTCACCCTTTCATATACTAAGGGATTTCACTTGGAAACGAAAATGTTCCATACTAATGGAGTCGGTTCCATAGCCATGGGTTACAATGTACCAGATCTTGTAGCACTTAACAATGTGGCCGTAGCTTTTAGTATGTTACAGGGTAAATCAATTATAGACACTAATACAATTAGATACGCTCTTCATAAACAAACTTGGGAGATGAAAGAAAGGCCACTTCCATTTCAGGATCGTGGGATCATTTTCTATCAGATAGGAAGGATTTTTGCACAAAATGCATTTATAAGTAATATAAGTAATTATCTTATAGATCCTATATCTATCTTTCTAAAGAAGCAATTATGGCACGACGGGGAGGCTTATGTGTACAAATGGTTCTTCGAACTTGGAACGAACATTAAGAGATTAACGATACTTCTTTATCTTTTCAGTTGTTCTGCCGGATCGGTCGCTCAAAAGCTTTGGTGGCCTGTACCTATACACGTAGAACCCACTAAAAAAAATTGGATGAATTATCAAAAAAATTGGATGCAGTCTTTTAGCTTCCTTGAGAATGATTCTCACATCGTTGAGGTCCTATTAGAAGTAGAAGTCGCTCTGGTGATATTGTTCGGGATAGAAAAAGAATCTTTTTCTAATGATCGAGTGACATCCCCGCATCCTTTCTATAGGATGCAAAGTGCAGTTCGTTCTATCACGGATATTGAACTTCTCTATGAATCGGAGTTGGTAGGAGAAGCCCCCATCCTGCACGATCTTATGCTGGAGTTATTCGATGAAATAGCTTGGTCTCCTAGAATGTGGCAACCTTCGGACTTTATATATGATTGTATCAAAAGGCCCGCTTTATCGGAATTTCCTTATTGGGCCCGGAAGAAGAGGGGGACGGGATTGCCTTCTTGGTCCCAGTTCAAGGATGATGAATCTGATCAAGATGATGAATCTGATCACGATTATGATTTTTATGATTTTGATCACGATGATCAATCTGATCACGATGATCAATCTGATCACGATGATGAATCTGATCAAGATGATGAATCTGATCACGATGATGAATCTGATCCCACTCGTTTTTTATTTGATTATTTGAATGAACTGGCAAAAAATCGTGATACTCTAGAGAAGTATTTGGAGTACTTGCGGACTGGAATCGAAGACGATCCCCGTATTCCAAAGACAAAATATTATGTCTCTTACAACTATGATCTAGAGGATGACGATGCTCAAGAGGATGGGCTTCGAGAGTATTATTTGTCGTTATTGAAGGGTGGACCCAAAGAACAACTCGTTTTTGTTTTGCGAAGACGCCAGTTCTTTTGGGACCCTGGAGATCCACTCTTTTTCCTATTCGACTTCGACAATGAGACCCCTGTCTCTCTGTTTTCACATCAAAAAGTTGCGGAGAAGTCAAAGAAAGAGATATCCGATGGGCTTTTGGCGACTGCCGAACGAGGACTCTATTTAAACGCGGGTGGTTTCTCACGCAAAAGAAAAGAAAGTACTTGCAATTTTTGATTAATTTCCAGAGACGTAGATGGGATAGAACCGCTAGTTTCTTATTAGGTAAGGAATCTTTTCGTTCTAATATTCAATATGAGAGTTATCAGTATTTATCAAATCTGTTCCTATCTAATGAAAGGCTAGTGGATCAAATGAGAAAGACATTGTGGAGAACATTCTCGCGACCGTGTAAATGGTAGCATTCTTTCTCCAAATGCCCACTCTTTTTGCAGTAGCCGCACCGCTGCCTCTGAAAAACAGGTTTCGAATGTGTGACCTCCTTTTTTACAGTGGCTACAGCTCATTTTCTTCTTGTCGTTGTCGACCTTACTGCTAGGGTTCTTGGAGATGGTTTCTGTGTGTGCAGGTCTGTGGGAGTAGAACGACATGGCGTCGTCACTTGTAGTCTTCCCGCGTTGTTCTTCTTCCTGGACCACAAGCGAGAAGGCCTTCTCCAATTTCGGCGTCTCCGACATCGCCAATATCTGCCCGCGAATAGCAAGGTAATTCCGGTTTAACCCCATCAGAAAGTGAACTAGCTTTTCTTCGTCTGCCGCTTGCTTGATTGACTTGTTTATCCCACACGTACAATTACCGCAAGTGCATCTCTTTGGCGGCCTAGCTTGATCTAGCTCGTCCCAAATCCTCTTCAATCGATTATAATATTCCGTTATTGATTCTTCTTCTTGCCTCGTTTCTCCGAGATTTCGCCTCAACACGTGAACAAGGGCTAGATTGTTCTGTTGATAGCGTTCACAGAGGATATCCCAAATTTCTTTTGGGTCATCGCTGTACCTCACGCAATTGAGCACATCTGGACCAAGAGAGTTCTTGATCCAAGACGCCACCAGCGAGCACGATCTTTCCCAAGCGCAGTATCGAACGGTATCTTCTTCTTCTGGAATCTTGATTTTCCCAGTCACAAACCCAAATTTATTTTTGGATTTAAGCGCTGTTATCATATCAAATTTCCACCCTAGAAAACCTTTGCCGTTGAACTTTGCCACTAAATTAAGACCGGGATTCTCTGCAGCGTGTACATACAGTGGATCATTGATGTCGATGATGCTACCACCTGAGGAAGACGCATCCTTCTTGGCTGCGTTCGCACCATCTTTCCCGTCTCCATCGCCCGCCATATGCGCAAGAAATCACCACACCCAGAATAACACCCGCTCTTGATACCATAATAGGAAACATAATCGTGTGTATAAGTGTTTAGAAGATCAACAATGTATAAGTCTTCTGTATTGATCGTAATCTGTATTATGTACATGGCACATGTATATATACTACTATATCATGTTGTAAAGATAAAAACAGAAAAGATTTCATATCTAGCATATCAACAGAAAACAATTAAGTTTCCTCAAACTAACGTATGGGCTTATTCCACTAAGTTGGGCCTAAGTGGGTATTGAATTAATAATCTAATACCATTAATAATCAATAATTGCTAACACATTGATAAAGAGTCAAAAGTGAGATAGTCGAGTTGGTGAGCTATACTCCACCTGAGATAATAGGTCACAGGTTCGACACTCACATCCCCATAGTTTGTTTATTATGGTTATACTTCAAAAGAACACCTTGATCAAGAGATTGTACAACATTGTTTGCCTCTAAAGGGTACCACTGTAGAGATAAATAGCCTCTTGTAGAGCGGTTTTGTTTGAAAAAACACCTCTAAAACCATAAACAATCGCCTCTAAAAGCCTTTTTTGTACTAGTGGAATATGACAACAATTCACAAAATTTAATTTATACTTGTTTGGTTTATTATGGTTTACTGAAACTTCAAAAGAACACCTTGATCAAGAGATTGTACAACATGTTTGAGCTGACTGTCTTAAAGGGTATCACTATAGAGATATAGGCTCTTGTAGAGGCAGTTGTTTGGTGAGAAAACCACCTCTAAAGACCATAAACAATTGCCTCTAAAAGTCTTTTTTTATACTAGTGGAATATTGACAACGAATTCACAAAATTTTAATTTATACTTAGTCAATACAATTAATAAATTTATAGTTAAAAAATCATATACAAAAATTGTCATCCAATTTGATTTAGTCTAACCAATACACAATTGCAGCCTTGATCAAGAGTAATACTATATTAAAAGATTTTAGAGCCGCATACAAAGGTTGCTTAAAATTCGTATTTTAAAATTTTTGTCAATCAAACTTAACCTGGATAAGTCACCCAAATTTGACCTATTACCCAACAAAACCAAATGATGCAGAGGCTAACACAAACTGAAAGCACCCAAACCCAAACTCAACAAAACTGAAGTCACCCAAATCTAATTTAAACCAGATAGACCCAACCTGATTCAAACCGAACCGAATAGTAAATATCTATAAATTGACCCGAACCAAATGACCCGAACCGAGTGACCCGAATTGCTAGGTCTACTAATACCCCTATCCCACATCAGGATAATAGTAGTAAAGTTATTAGTTTATAAGGATACATATGGGTTGACTACAACAACAAGGTCTTCTACTTTTAAGTCCATGTGAGGATAAGGGGCTTAAAATAGGCTAGTTTTTAAGCCCAAATGGCTAGAGATATAGGCTGTTGGACAATTGCCCATATGGGGTGTTATAGTATCACTACCCATTCTTCCGGAAATAATCTCCAATCATCAAACTTAACTCTTCTGAAAGGAGTACCACTAAGGTTGCTTAATCTTAACTACCATGATATCTTTTAGGTATTTTAGAAGGTTCCATGTCCATTTTTGTAAGCCAATGGAGGAGACCCTATGGACATGGTCAAATGAGTGGGAACAAGCGTGGGACTTTCCAACGCACTTACGCACAAGGCAGGCCACACACGGGAGAAGTGCTTCCAGAAGCACGGGTTTCCACTAGGTTGGAGGAATAACAAAGACAAGAAGCCTCAATCTAATAGCGTTGAATAGGAGAAAGAGAGCTCCAAAGATCCTATTGGGGGGTCACTGGCAACTGAACAAGTGAATCAGTTCTTGAAATTCATTAGTAAGTCACAAACAAGCAACAAGGAGTCCCACAATTCTAAGTCCAACCACAGGTTTGTTGGTAAAGATTTATTCCTCTTTGTGTCTTGCGCCCCTTATGATGCTCATTTGATATTTAATGCATATGATAATGCTAGGTATACTGGCAAGAACTGAATAATTTACAATGGTGCATTTGACCACATGTGTGGCAATTAATCTATGTTTGATGAGTACTATTTTCTTGATAGAACACATATTGTACGGATGCCTAATGAGCACCCACAAACGGTTAGATTTATATGCAAGAAAGAAGTGAAGATTAAGGAAGTTCATAGAAGGTTGTATATTATGGATACTGATTATGTCAAGTCTCCTAAGTTGTGTTTTAGCTCACAGTTTCATGATGATAATTGTGTAGGTTAAGGTTTTGATTGTAAAAATTCTTTGAATTTTTTTGGTCTGAAATGGACCAAATTAGGCTATATCAAATCGTATTATTAATTATTATCATGAGGGATAATACCTACATGAGACCTTATGATAGAAGGAAGGCATACATCAAGGAAAGAAACTCCAAACTCAAACTCATAGGAAAGTTTTACCACACTATCAACTACAACATTGGCCTTTATATTTACCCACACAATAGAAACCTCCCAATACTTTTTAATGAGATCAGTACATTTACTAATGAGAGAGGAAAGAGGCAGTTTCTTAGTTGGATTATTTGCAGCAGAGTAATTCAAGTAGCTGAATCAGATTCAAGCTTAATTATTTTGTATCCTTTATCGTATGCGTACTAAAGACCTAGAAAGCATGGCCAAGCTTCATTTTCTTCAATTTGAAATATCACCAATATTAACACCAATTCCACCAACCCAAAACCCCTTATTATCTCTTAATATTTCAGCAGTTGTATCCAAACTTCTCTTAGGATTTCTAGAGCCATCAACATTAATTTTTATGTACCCTGGTCTTGGTGGTCGCCATTTGCTGCTATTGTCCATACCATGTGTAGATTGAAAGCAAAACTGTGTTTAAGATTTCAATGTGGAGAATGATTTATCAATAGAAAATGCATTCTTTATTCTCTTACATAAATAATCTGCATATGGCTACCTTTAAAAACCGGTTGATTTCTTCAATACCAAAGGCCATGAGAAATCATGGTGAAGAGGATATTCAATGTTAGCTTAATATTCAACATCTACCTTTTTCCAATGTTAGTAGCCAACCAATTAGAGAAATATTGACTGAAGAACATCCCAACTCTATTTGCAAGAATCAACTTGTTCCATATATATATACTATAAGAGCACAATATCTTAGAACATGATTTGTAGTTTCATGTTGACCACATATGTCACACCCACTGTCAAAGGTCAATCCCATTCTCCATAATCTATCATTAGTCATTAATTTTCCTAGGTTAAAAAAATGGGAAAAAACTTATACCTTTCAGGACATTTAATCTTCCAAATCGAGCTTGTTGTAACGTCAACTCTCCATCATGTTCTTGAAAGCATTGTATAAGCAGATTGTACATAGTATTTTTCCTATTTTATCCCCTCGCCAAGATAGGGAATCCTCATGGCTATTGAAAAAATAACCTTACCTCTTAGTTTGTTGATAGATTCCATAGACATTATGTTCTCCAGTTTGTTCCAATGCCAGCATGTTTAAATCTCCCGGTAGATCCTAACAGAAGCTTCTTATTGATTTGGCTCAATATCCTCATTAATAGTTCCAGCAATTGGACTGTCAAGGAGCCATAATTTTTTTAGAAATTTATCTTATTCCCATCTCCAAGAGTCCATCAGTTGTCGCTACTAATAATAGCTTTAGTCTTCATAATAGCTTTCCCAACTTTTGAACCTTGTTTTCTAGTTCTTTTCTTGTATTTTGCCTGAAGTACCCTTGTCCAGAGGCTATGGTTATCAATTTTGATTTGCCAAGATAATTTACATGTTGTATTAATGGCTCTTGCATTTCTCAAACCAAGACTGCCATATTTTTTTGGTCTGCAGAGAACTTCCCTAGCCACAGAATAGAATTTACTATCCCCTTCTCTATGGCCTCATATAAAGGAGCGATGTTCTTTCAATCTTAATGCATACATGACTGGGTAGCCATTGAGAGTGCATAGTATAGGTATTAATGGAGAATATTGATGTCTTTTCCAAAATGACTCTCTCGACAAAAGAAAGAGATTTAGCTTTCCAACCAGCTAGCTTTGCCTTCATTTTATCATTCAGCTCTTGGAAATGCCAAATTCTTTGAATCTTTGTCATTTCAGACTTGGGCACTTATCTAGAAATAAGATATTAAATTTGGGTCATATTAGTGCACTCATTTTAAGAAATCATATTGTTTGTGAACCTTGTTAAAGTCACGAGTCATAGGCTCGCTTTCCCTTCTAGTTCAATAAAGACAAGATGTTTTTTGATTTGATGCATGTAGATTTATGTAGTCCATATAATTTTGGAGTCCCTATTTTCTCACAATTATAAATGACAAGAGTCATGCCACTTGGAAACATCTTTGCAGTTTGAAATTAGATACTTTTAGTCTCATTATAAATTTCACAAGCATGATTGAAAGGTAACTTAATAAAAGGGTAAAGTGTGTGAGTGACAATGCCAATGAACTAGGTAGTTCTAAAATAGGGATTGATTATTTTAATAGGAAATTGTGTTGTGGAAAGAAAACATAAACACATATTGGAGACAACTAGGCCCCTGGTGTTTCATTATTCTCTTCCTAAAAGTTTTTTTAGGGGGGGGGGGGCATTCTTACAGCTACTTATCTTATAAATAGAATGCCTCTCATTAGCATTGATGGTAAAATTCCCTTAGAAATTATCTACGGAGACCCAACTAATCTTTCCTTAAGTGTTTTGGGTGCCTTTGTTGTGCTAACATTAACAGAGATCAGCATGATAAGTTTTTTCTAAATATTCTAAGTGTGTGTTTCTTGGTTATGCTCAAACAAAGAAAGGTTACAAACTTTATGACTTGGATAACAGTGAAGTCATTACAGTAGAGCCATTGTTTTGTATGAAAATGTGTACCCTTTAAGGAAAATATAAGAATTCTATAGTAAATGACCCCAATGATGTAGAGCAGGATAAATTGTTGCATGAAGAGGATATATTATTTCCTATTATTGTTACAAACCCTACTAGAACACGTCTAAGTCTACCTAGCCAGAACAGTCACAATGAGGAAGATGATATGAGACAAAGTTGTAGACAAAATGTGGAAATGGATAACGTTGTTCCAATAGAACCTACCAATTCAGAGAATTCCAGCAGTGAACTTACAGAACCTGAACACCAAGACATCCATGTGGAGCAAGACCTCAATCTCAGACAGCTAGATAGAAGTAGACATGCTCCTAAACAATTGGAGGACTACATTGTTAGATCATCCATTTCTTCTAAAAAGGATAAGTGTTCCTTAAACTATTCACTAGATTGTTTCTCAACTAATTAAATGATAGAGTTGCAGCTACTGCAAAATATGTGAACTTTTGCAGCTCTGATTTTGATCCAAACTTTGTTGTTTTTTATGGACATAATAGCATTATTAGGCTAGATTACCTGAAACAGACTATAAGGGTTGTTATGTTAAAGAATAATGACCACCATAGTTTTATAACCAGTTCGATTAAAGAAACAGAGCCTAGCTGCTATGAAGATGTTGTTAAAGATACTAGGTGGAAAGAAGCCATTAATGCATAGTTTTATCCCTTGAGAGGAATAACACATAGGACCTTGTAAATCTTCCACGGGGAGAAAGACCGTTAGTGCAAATGGGTTTACAAGATTACGTGTAGGGCTGATGACAACATTGAATGGTTTAAGGCCAGGTTAGTCCTAAAGGTTATACATAAAGATATGAGATTGACTACATGGAGACATTCTCTTAAGTGGTTAAGTTCAAAACTATTAAGGCTTTAGTTATCACTGCAACTAAGAGAGATTGATTAGTTAGTCAATTAGACATAAATAACGCTTTCTTCACGAGGACCTAGAGGAAGATGTTTGTATGGAAATACCCCTAGGTTATAAGGATGAAAAACATAGAAGTGTTTAAATTAAAGAAGTCTATTTTCTAGTCTATCACCCGGTTCACCCTATTGGACTACATTCGCATTGGGGATCAGCTCTGGGTGGATAGGTTCTAGTCCCCTCCCAATAGCCGTTATTAAAGAAGTCTTTGTATGGCCTGAAACATGCATCACGGCAGTGACATCACGAGCTAAGTATTATCCTTAACAAAACTTGGTTTTTTGTTCAATCTCTGAAAGATTGTTCATCGTTCACCAGAAATGCTAACGGTAAATCTCACTTTTTATTTGTCTATATATGATATATTAATAGCCGGTGACGATTACAATCTGCTTTGTTTTGTTAAGGATAAGCCTGATTAATGTTTTAACATCAAAGATTTGGGTAAGTAAAATCTTTTTCAGAGTATGCAGTTTGTTCACACAACAGATTGTGTAATTCTGTTGCAAAAATGGTATTGTGAGGGTTTATTTTAGGAGTTTGATTGTGCTAATAAAAGGGTTTTAGTCCTCTTGATACTAGTTTAAAGTTAAGAAAGAATGAGGGCAAAACTCAGAGGATCCTTCTTGGTACAAAAAGCTGGTTGGAAATTAAAATTAGTTACTTGTCACGTAGTAGACTAGACTTAGTTTTATCATTCAGATTTTGAGTCAATTTCTAGAATCCCTACTGACATTCAACTTAAGGATGCTATTCATACTCTAAGATACATCAAAGGCACTATAAACCATGGCTTGTTCTTTAAATGGAAGGATTTAACTTTAACTGCCTTTTGTGATTTTGACTGGGCAGGTTGTCCCAACACAAGGCGCTCAATAAGTGGTTACTTCATACACTGGGAGGTAGTCCACTCTCTTGGAAGTCTAAGAAACAGACAACAATCTCTACTCAACTGAAATAGAGTACGGGCGATGAGGAGTGTGAATGTTGAGATAGCGCGGCTGGATTACCAGATTAGTGCAATAGCTTGGTGTAGAAAGACATTCTTCCTGTCCCACTCAAATGAGATAGTCAAGCTGCGATCTACATTGCGAGAAATCAAGTCCTACATGAGAACAAAACATATTGAGCTTGATGTTCATTTTGTTTAACAGAAGCTTTAAGAAGGGATGATAATTGTAGAATTTGTTACCTCCAAGGAATTAGCGGATGTTCAGACTAAATCTCTCCTTAGTGGAGCATACCCTGTACAAGTGAAAAGGATGGGTTTGAAGGTTGATGCAACGTAGTATATCAAGAGTAGATTGTTACAGTTCAAGGAGCTAGCTTTCAAACCTTATCAGTTCTCCTTGTAAGGTTAGAGGGGGCGTGTTGGAAAATGTTGTAGTTTGTTGAGTTTAGTTTTACTTTTCTGGTTAGTACTTTGTTAAGTTATTATTCCTCTAGAAGGACAGTTTAATTAAAAGCTGTAACCTAGGTACTTATATTGTAAGTAGGCTCTCTGGTTCTGTGTTCTTTTAGAGTGTGTTCCACCACTATACTCTTGACTTAGTGAATGAAATGCTCTCTTCAAGAAGAGTTCTTTCTTTCTTGCTCTTTCACTATTGTTGTGTTTGACTGCTAGGCATCTTAAGTAATTTGCTCACTACATCACTACCTCATGGCAAGAGAAATCTAGTAGCTAGGTCATAGAAGAAGTAGAAGAGACCAAAAAAAAAAGGAAAGTAGCTAGTGAAAGAGGTGGGAATGACAAAACTAGTGTAAAATATAGATTCCATGGTTTCATCTTCTTTTTTTTTTGGCATATTTAAGTCACAAATTTGATACACGGAGGAAATGTGTAGTATAATCTAGCTATGCCGCCATTCATGACCCTTTATTTCTTTCCCACACACTGCCTTTTTTTTTTTCATCACTAAGACAAAAAAAAAACTGCGCCTTTACTTAAACGGATAACTAAGACAAATCGGCAAGCATGTGTATCGATATAAACGTCGACGACGACATATATGTGAAAATTAAGTAGATGGATGAGTAGCACCTACGTACTCAAGTATTCACGTTATCAAATGCGACAAAATTAACTTGTTGTTCCCCTTAATTGCTAATTGAGTATACGTACCACCATACATGATACTTCTCTTTTAGAAGCAAATTACAAACATGATTAGAGAATAAGTAATAAAAAAATATATATATAAGTAGAATAGGGAGTTGTGAAAATTTAGCGTAACGAACCATAAAAGGAGGTTGATGAATGATGACCTATCAAATATAGAGAAAGAGAGGGGAATTAACCAAAGCGAAGCGAAGAAGATCGATGTTGCTTGACGCAGCATTTGGGTGTGCAATTTGCAATTAATTGGAGTGTTTGACCCATCAAGAGTGTCGCTAGCACGTGGTCGCTCATGCGCCATTTGAGTGCATGCTAAGCTCTCTCGCTGAGACGTTAACGTATATACCTACTACATGCATAACATAACATAACATATACTAGTATGTACAAGCTACATATTTTTGTTGTTTAATTATGTTTCGTTGCTTAAGCAGCGAATTTAAGTAATGGCTTGTACGAATTCTTAGGCTAGTACGAAATACGTTGTTGTTGTTATCTTTTAAGGATATGTACGTGTTACTAAAAAAGTGGAACCTTATCTATAGTCATAATAGTGGTACGTGTAGGGTAAGTCAAAAGGTAAAATTTAATGAGCTTCCCACCGTAATGGGTTAGGTTGCGTTTTGCCTGGTGCTTTTGGGGACAACAAGTACAAAGGAGTGGAGAAAATTAAACAAGAAACACTGATCCTTCCTTGAATGGTAAGTGAAGTAAAATTTAGATAAAAGAAAACAGGGACGTCAAAAAAAAAAAAAAAAACTAGCTAGAGTTAGGATTATAACGTCCTTATATAATCATTTAACTAGGTTTGATGCGGGATATCAGCTGTGTTGATAAGTTTCTTGATGTGAACTCCTTTTCATTTATTTTTAAAAAGAGAAAAACTTAACTCCTATATCTTCGGCAAAACAAATAGCTCACTCTTTTAGATAAGTCTTGTTAATTTGGCAAGCAATTATTGAAAACTAAACAAGGGAAAGTTTTTTTTTTCTTTCTTTTGAAAGTATAGTATATCTAATAACGTGTTAATAGGATACATATGTAAAGGACATAGACCACGTTAGACACAACGTAGCAAGCTTGCACAACCTAATAATGCTGACAGTTGGACCCAAAACTGAAATGAACTGATAGTTTTTTGCCTGAGGTAATTAAAACTTCAACTATTTACAAATTGAGCCTCATAGGTTTTTGCTATAGTAACGAGGCTAAGAACAACCATCCCATAGAAAAAATTACCATTCTTTAGATTTTTCTACTTATTTTATAGAACCTGACCATCCAGTATGTGAACTCACTAAAGAATAAGAAAAAATTACCCTCTTTATGAGAAATTCATATTTTAAAAGGTCATATTACTAGGATAAACTTAAGATTCAAGAATCTGCTAATACTATTCAGGATCTTCAGAAAGGCTGAGTGACTTTAGAACTCTCATTGGAATTCTAGATCTGTAACATGTCACTCTACACCAAAGCTTAGGAAGAAAAAGACTAAGCCACTACCAAAAGCTCTTTTTAACCCACTTACTTCTGTTCGTGAGATTGCTACTGTTGAAAAACCAAAGTCGTTGAAGAAAAATTCGCTGAATCAAAGCCTATTAAAACAAAACTTGAAACTCTCACTTGTGCCCTCAAAAAGGTGCAGAGCGACTCTCTCAAATCCATGTCTGCACCTTCGTGGCTTCCTGACAAAAATAAAGTCAATCATTGTCAAATGGCCACCCGGCCGAATAATATTTCTCGACGAAAACTTCAAAGAGGAAAGTTTGCAAACAAATTTAGATGGCAAAGAAGTATGTCTGACTTCCTCATATGAAGATCTATGGTTATTGTGGTTAAGATGGTCAGTCACACAAACTTGTCTGTACGAAACTATGTCAAGATATGTCTTTTAACATCTCACTTATTCTACTATTGTTCATGCATGAGACTTTCATCTTCATCTAAGAAGGGACCCAAGTACGTATGGGTTCCCAAAACTAACCAGTAACATTTTGCAGGCAGAGAGACTGAGACAATGACTCTTGGTGTCTGGACAATGTTTGTTCAAGTATGACAGGAAACCAAGATAAGTTTATGACTCTCTCTGACCATCCAAGGGGAAAGTTATTTTTGGATACGATATGCACGGTGAAATCATAAGATTGGCTCCATTGGCACCCTCGTTATTTAAAATTGATAATGTTAACTTAGTTGCTGGTTTAGGACATAGTCTTTTAAGTGTCTCTCGATTTGTGAATTCTTTAATCTACTGTTATTCTCTTCGATTATTGAAATATTTGATGCTACTACTGGTGACATCAAGGTAATTGGGAATAAGTAGAAAACTTGTATTTGATTAACCACTTAATTCTTTAAGTGATATGGATAACTCTGTCGAAGCGCGCAACACAAAAATCATATTTGGCACGCCAGCAGAGTCATGCTCGTTGTCGTTGTTTGGTATATTGATACACAACCTCCGGTATGAACATCCAAGCAGACTCTTCTATGGATCCTATTGTCAAAATCAAGCAGCTTCTTTAGTGAATTATCTGCATAAAGCAAACAGACTTCATCTGTGAATCATCGGCAGAAAGCAAGCAGACTTCGTTAGCGAATCTTGTGGCAGAAAGCAAGGAGAGTCGCTACGCTTCAAGCACTCTGAAGACTGCTGCATTTTTTTTATCAAAATGTTACCATTATGTCAATAATACCAGCAAAGCTCATCAATTCTCTAAATTCCATGCTCGCACTAAATTTATAGACTTGAGTTCTCATTTTTTACTAGATGTGGAATGAACTTAATCTAATTAAACTAAGTTTCCACAGACTCTAGCTTGCTATTCATCACCATGATTGCATTTGAGCTCTTTCGTACACACCTTGGCATGACTCGCTCTGACTGAGGGTGGTTGTATCTTCTCTCCCCTCTGGAGGCGGCGTCTGATACTCAGATATTTCTCTAGCACCAGACTCTCCTTGGTTAAGGAGTTCAACTAACTTTGTCGACAATTTTGTTAAAAACCCGCCATTTTTCCTTAACAAATTCAACCAAACCCACTGCTACTTCCATGAAGCAAATCCACTACCATAGACACAAACATAAAACCCCCACATCACCATCTCTGAAACCAATTGCAGCTTTGCCTTTAATCACCCAAAACAATCTCCCAACCTTAAAATCACTCGTACTCTCTCACCAACTCAAAGCCAAAAAGATCCTTCGAACAAGACACACATGTTATCCCAACACCCAAAACCATCTAGCTCCAATCATATTGCTCACGGCTGATCTACATTATGATCTCTTTTACTGCCTGAGTCCATCACAACCCCTTGCCTTCATTCAACCACAATTAATACTACTAGAGTCGATCTTCCCAATACACCAGAGTCGGTCTGACCAAAAATCCCCGTAGATGAAGTGGATTTCCACAAAAAAAAAAAAAAGAAAAAAAGAAGAAGACAAATCCCATGAGAAGTGAAAACCTAGCAAGTTAGCATCGTCTCTTCAACTTATATCATCTAAAGAAGACTCTTGCTCCGGCCACCACTCACAAAAGTGGAAGTAGCGTGACATTGGTTAGCGCTTCCGCAAGGTTGGCTTGCGCATTTGGTATGAATACTTTGGTCATAAGCTTCACTACTATGGTGTTAGCCTCTAGCATCTCTTGAGATTCAAATGAATTGGTCAATACCAATATGCAGACCAAGTCCTAAACCCCATTTCCTAGCCTACACCCCGTTCCCCACATAGTCTCTCGATGATCCCCTACCCCTTACCATACTTCAACCTATTTCAGACTTTGTTTATCTTGTCAATGTTTTATCAAACTTTGGCGGACTCTGTATGTTGTCTATTTAGCCATGTTATTGCTTCTAGATGTCAAGCAGACTTATCCTATTTTACCAGATGATGTCAAAAAGGGGAAAGCAGTGAATCCCATTCGAAGTAAGATGAATTAATGTTTTCCGTGGTGGAGACATAACTCAATTATGGTTTTTCCCTACTTGATGGTCAGATAAAGTGGAATTGTTTAAGTTTAGTTTAATTCTATTATATTCTTACTTATTGGTTTATGTTAAATTTATTTGCTCAAACTAAGGGGGAATTCATCAAAAAGTTGGTTCTTCCAAGCTGTTTTGCTTGTATATCTTTTTCTGGGTTAACTCGTTGCTACGAGATTCACTCGAGTGTTTTTGACATCATCACACAAGGGGGGGGGAGGGGGGATATAATGTGTGAAGTTGTTAAAGTTTTGCTAAGATTACCAAATAGCTGACCAGCAAAAGTCGGCCTAAGAATTGATGCAACAAAATTAGGAACAGGTGAGAGAGTCTGAGTTTAATGGATAGTAACTTCA
>JAIOTZ010001027.1:0-40623 GCA_023374045.1 Limonium bicolor
ACACCTCAACTAGATACACATGATTAAGTAATTACCCTTAGGCGGGTAGGAGCGTAGAGGCTTCGCCGCATACGCATACGTGAGCTTCAGTGGCTCATCAGCTGTGGTGGTCTGGGCTTGGCCCTTGTCACCCTGGTACTGACTCTTCTGGGGCTGAGGGTAGGGTTTCTTTTTCTTTCCTCCCCCATACCCTTGCTGACTCTGGCCCTCGTTCGTGGCCTTGCGCTTGTGCGCATTCTCCTCGTCCCTCAGACGGACGGTAATTTCAACCTTAGCAGCGGCATGATAGCACTCCTGAATTTTAGGATGTCAGTCATGCCCCGCAAAACAACTTACCAACTCACATTAACATTCACTCATGGCATAAATTGATTCACAACATGGTACTCTAATTACCTGCAAGGTAGTATACTCAGCTGGCCCCATCCCGTAGCGGAGACGGTGGCTAAGACCATTGTAGAACCGGTTCACCAACACTCGGTTCGAGTACCCAAGGTCTGGTAACAGGTGGATAAGGCCGGTGAATGCGGTGTAGTAGTCATCAACCGACATCTTATCCCCCTGCCTCAGACTGTCCAGCTCGAGGCGCTTGGCCTCCTGCACATGTACAGGGTAATACTTGGCTCGCAGTAGAGCCGTGTACTCCCTCCAACCAAACTCAGGATCAGCTATCCTGTCCTCTCTCACCAACTTCCACCAACTCTGTGCCGAACCCTTCAAGTAGTAAGCGGCAAGACGGACCTTAGCTTCAGCAGGTACTGCCAAGGTCTCGTAGGCGGTCTCCAGCTCGGAGATGTACGCCTCCAGCTTTCGAGGGTCGGTCTCCCCGTTGAATGACGGCGGTCTCAGATCAGCCAACGCCTTGACCCAATTGGTCTCTCGTGGCGGTGGTGGTGGTGGCTGAACTCCGGGCTGTTGCCCTTGCTGTAATGCAGCAACCATCTGGGGTACCATCTGGGCTACGGCGGCTGCTACTGCCTCAGCCATGGTCTGTGCCGTAGTATCATCGCCCTGGTCACCCGTACCTCCAGTACCGCGCCCGCGGCCTCTACCTCGTGTGTCTACCTGACATCTGAATTCATATGAACATTTCATTAGCACTGTGCTTGCACATTTCGGTCCAACGACTTGTAGCATCTTCCCGACAACAAGGTAATTCCACACTTAGTTAGTGGTTAACCTTCCCAAATCTGTTCACTTAGGTAACTATGGTTAGGTTTCCTAACTCGGTATATTTCTAGCTCGGTATTCTAGTCATCAGAGCGATACTTCGCTCTGATACCACTTTTTGTAACACCCCTACAACGCCCCTACCAACTACTGAAATCGCAGCGGAAATAACCAACCAACAATAATTTAACGCTTTGGTGTTACAACGCCGTTAACCACCCACGTGGTTAACTAGGCAGAATAAATACAAGTGTATCGGTCTGATGATCAGACTCCCGAGCATAGATCCTAACATCCACATATATAATATAGCCAACAATACCGAGTATTTAATTTACATCACAACTACCAACTGTAAACATCCACCACTGTTTAACGAACGGTACCAAAATGTAATGCCTCGGGAGCACAGGCGCATCCCGGGCTCAACAACCAAAAAACCAAAAGTACATCAACGACCTAGGATCTAGAGCCACTCCGCTTCTTCGATCCTCATCCTGCAGTAAAATATGGAGCCCCCGAGGGGGTCAGCAACCTTTGCTGGTATGGTTAACGCGCAGCCCCCCGGGATACGCGCAACCAATTGTCATGATAACATGGCATTCATTTTAAACATCCAACATATATACACCATAGCATAGCAAGGGAAATTGCATAGCACCATAACAATACATAACACCAAAACCGGTTCACACAAGGAACCTTCCACCATAGTTAGTATACATAGTGAGCCTAGAGATTAATGCCAATCTCATGCTAAGCTCGTTACCAACCTCGTTACCGTCCAGTTATATCGAACGGTTAACTTATACCCAAGGTGTGTCGGATATAGTAATCCCAAGCACACCGAAACAACATTTGTATGCCCCTGTGGCCCGACGTGAGTCAGTAAACTAGCTTTGGATAAGCTAAGGGAAGGTAGAAACCAAATTGGAATACAACCTATACATACACCAAGAGAGCCGAACCGGATATGACATCGACTCCCGTCCTCACACGCGTGGCCGGAACATGACCGGACTCCTCACTCCCCCGGTTAGCACTTGTTAGTGATCACACAATATATTGTTAAGTCACACACAAGCAAGTGTTTAGGTCTTGTTAGACACACCAAGGGAAGGGAGTCACAATAATGCAACATTATAATATAACAACCGTAAACTCTTTTCATGCCTTAATCTTATAAGGTCGTAACACACAGAAAAGCAAAC
Source organism: Limonium bicolor (assembly GCA_023374045.1). Lineage (NCBI taxonomy): Eukaryota > Viridiplantae > Streptophyta > Magnoliopsida > Caryophyllales > Plumbaginaceae > Limonium > Limonium bicolor. The sequence continues at coordinate 2,382 of JAIOTZ010001027.1, forward strand.
AACACCCAAGCCGGTGTAAACCGGTAGACAACAGACTGCAAGAAAACCATACCTTGGTCCTTGCCTCGATTGGTTTCCTCCGTAGGTCACTCCTATACATAGTTAATAACGTCGGTTAATTATTTATTTAACTTCAAACTTACTAAGTATTTAACATGATTGTATGACATGTTTTAATGTCTATCTTACCCTAGGTTACCTTCATTATACACCCTAGGGTTAACTACATAAGTCACATTCTTTTCTGTTTTTTTTTTACAAGTTTAGGTCCGACCGACCTTACCGACCGAACTTACCCAAGTTCGGTCGATTCCAGAACACATTTCCGTCAAAATTTTCTACTCCGACCGACCTTGTAAGTTCGGTCGCATGTTCGGTCTATTCCCGAGAGTTTCTTCCCTTTGAAAATTTAGCCCGACCGAACTTGCCAAGTCCGGTCCCATGTTCGGTCGATTCCAGTAACTCAATCCGTACACAAAATACAAGCCCGACCGACCTTGCAAGTCCGGTCCCCAAGGTCGGTCCATTCCAGAAGCCAATTCTCGCAGGGTAAACTGGGCTCGACCGAACTTGCAAGTTCGGTCGCAAGTTCGGTCTGCCCCAGACCTTTGTTTTCCTTTTCTCATTCAACTCCAAACTTCACCCCATATATCCTAGTACACCCTAACCTCATTTGGGCACTTCAAACACACCTTAAGACATCCTTAAACACTCATAAAACTCATTTTCTAATTCCTTAAGCCTTTACTTATATCTTCACAAAATTCCTAACACTTACAATGTTTTCTCCTAGTCTCCAAGTGGTGTTTCATACCTATGATAACTACTATCTCAAAATACTTTCTCTTCATTTTAACATCATCTTTCAAGCATCATTTCCTACCATCAACTCCTTATGTCATTTCTTGAAATCCTTTTTCAAGTTCACACTTTCTCCTTATTTTACCAAAGTTTGCCTAAGTCTTTACCTAAGTCCAAAATGACTTTGGTACATACTAAAACCTCAAGATCATGCCTAAGTCCTTATTACACTCTAGAACACTTCCTAGTTCATCAAAAATTCCTTTAAAACATCTTGAACCCCTTATGCATTTCCTAAATTTCGACATAGGTTTTCCTAGCATTTTGTTACACCAAAGCACATTGTTTTCACCTTTAAACACCCAAGAACACTAAGAACACCAAGAACACTCTCATACACAAAACTCACTCAAATCTCACTACATTAAAATATAATGCATAACTTTAAATTGCATGGCACTTAGGCCCTTAAAATGCATGGCTCCTAGGCCCTTAAAGTGCTTAAATCATAAACACTGAATTTCCACAATATATATGCCTTTGACCTGCAAATACATACAACAAGACATATGTTCTTTTACTAGTCTCCTTGAGAACATTTACTAGGTCATTCACCATTTGCTCTTTAGGTAGTTTTAACAAGCATTATAAGCTCATTTCTCCTAAGGCATTAAACAACATTAGGTTAGTATATTTACCTCTTTTCCAAACAACTTCTTTCTTGTTTCCTTATAAAACCGGTAAGGTATTTGATTCCTTGTCAAGTTCTAAACAATATACAAACATCATAATGAGTATTCAAGCTTTAAGCTTCATCTCATTGTAAACCCTAATTTTACATTGTTTCAAAAACATCAATGTAGTTTTTTACCTTGATCTTTGAAGAGAGTTTGAATATCTATGAAGAGAGGACTCCACCTAGTCCATGAAAGGTTGGAATGAAGCTAGAACAAAGTCACACAAAGAGCTCCATCAATGCACATTTTCGGTCAAGGCAAAAACATGAAGGAAATGTAGTTTTTATTTGAGATTCCTTACCTAGAAGCAAAGGAGATCAATAATATGTGGAAAGACAAGCTCAAGCTCCTTCAATGGTGGAACTCCATGGCACCGAAATGGGGCTCTTGAAGTTTTGAGAAGATAGAAATGAAGAGCTTGATGAGAGGAAGAGAATGGTGGTGTTTGTTTTTGATTTGGTTAAGTGAGCTTGGATTTACAAGAGGTCAAAGCTTGAGTTTTAATGGTGGTGGTGATATTACCGTGAGAGAACAGCAAGAAGGGAGGAAGAAGAAGTTGGAACCGTGTGAAATGGAGGAGGGAAATGAGAGAATGAGATAAAACTTGCTTTTAGAAGATATTTAAGCCTTAAAGTAAATAGTACCTAGTTAGTCATCTTTATTTATTTAACATGTTAATAAGTGAGTGGTGAGTCACCACACTTAGGAAACCGGCCCCCTATAATACAATGAGGGTATTTTAGTCTTTGTTTGTCAATTTAATTACTTAATACAACATATGTTACAAACTAGCTTATAAAAATCACTATTCATAAAAACAAGGCACATAGAAGTGAAATTTTTGATTTCCCATTGATATAGCCACCCAAATGTGATATTATAGTACACATATATATTTAAGAGTAATGATGGACATTTAGCCACTCAAAACTCATTTACAAGACAATTTTTCAAAAATGTGCTTTAAGACTTCTTAAAGCACATTTTGTGTTTTAACTTGTTTTCAAGCTTGGTTTTCTTTGGTAATTGATTTAATATGTTCATTAACATATAAATAAGGTCTTGGTAAGTTCATTAGGTCTTACCCAAGCTTATTCCAAGCTTAGAGCACATTTTAGCCCATATTGACCTTAAGGTATTTAATTGTGTTCTTTATGGTTTAAATTGTTTATTAATGTTTCTAAGACATTTTCTTGTCTTGATAAATCATGTTTTAATGTTTAAACAACAACTAAGGTTTGGGGTATTTCAAATCTAGACTTACTAATCCCCTTCACATTTAGATGTAGAAGTATTACATTTATTTATTATTAACTATAGAAGATCTATTTGTGTAACATTTTATGTAATCTAATTTACAAATATTCCTAATTTTTAACTTATTAATTTCTTACCCAATTATAGATTTATATTGCGGTCATTGACTAAATATATACATGTATTTTAATACTGTTTATATAATCTTAGAAATTCAATGGTAACTCAAAACTCAATTTCAACCATAAATTAATACCACCAACTCATATAATATCTTAATTAGAATCATGTAGAGGTTTAGTTTAACTATTAACCAACTACACCATTATATGAATTTCTTGTCTAAAGATACGTCTAATTTTTTATTTAATTACTTACTCTTAGCCATGGGAATATTTATTAACTTTTAGGTTAATCGTTGGCTAATTATTACAAATTGATTACAAGCCCAAAGTTTAGCACAAATATATAATATATATCTTCTAATTAGGTTTCCCACAGGGAATGCTAACATTATCTCTTAATATTTCTATTATTTACGCATATATTAAGATTTATCCCAAAACATTCTTTAAGAAATTTTATTAAATTCAATACTTTTAATAACTCTTACACATCTAGTATTCACAAGCATTTTATCTGCTTAGTTTATACCTATAGGACAGGTATTTTATTTCTTGTAGTGATGCCTACATATATATTTTACTAGGATTACTTAAAACATTATTTATGTAGTTATATTGTATTTAATTATCTCTATTAACTTTTACACATATTTACATCTTATATATGGTTTAAAAATAAGGTTTTCCCTCAAGCTTTAATTAAGTATATTAACTTCCACATTATAAATAAATAAAAATGTAGACTAGTTTAATTCCTTGATTTAATATAAGTTTCTATTTATTTCTCTCATATAATATACATATATGTAACAATTTTTACATCACTTAAAGGTAATACCCAAAATATTAAAAACATACTAGTTATGTTAATTTAGGTTTTCTTATTTTTCCCAACCTAAAATGTTTTTATTAACACTATATCTTACATTTTGTTACATTAAAAACAACATATATTATAAGATAAAACTTTTGAAAATTTCCAACAACAAACAATTTTAAAACCACTTACCCTTGTCCAAAAATTCCCAAATTTAATATATATAACTATAACATTTTAGACATATTAAAAATTTTTATTTCATAAAAATATCTTTTCAATTTATCCATATAATTCCATAATACTTAAAAATTGCAAAAATTATAACTTAAGTTTAAAAACTCAAAACCCATATTAATTTATATCAAGATAAACTAGATTTATAAGGAATCTATGGTTAAACTTTCGTGCCAAAATACATTCGGGAAGGTATTTAAATAAATTCAACAACTTAGGGTTTATTTCTGAAATTAATATAAAAACTTAAACACTTAAACTTAAACGTTTTAATCTCGGTCGTTCGTTTCTTTTAACTACGGTCAGACGGCCGAAAATCGCCGAGTTCATCAGCAACCTAAACCCGACACCCGTGTACTAAATTCGAGTTTTCTCTCAATCTACATAACGAAATCGAGTGATTCTTCCTCCATTCGTTTCGAAATTAAATTCCGGTTCTAATGACACCGATTTCACCACTTATGATGCGGTATTCTGCAAAATCGAATCTGGGTTCGAAGTTAGGGTTTTTAGTTCGATTCGAAACTTAATTTGACAAATTCTCCTAATCTAACACGTAATTGATGAAATTGAGACATGGGTTTGACCGGTAATGTGATTACGAATGACAAAACGGAGCAATTTGATCAGAAACTCACCGGAGTTGCAATAACGGAGGAATTCGAATTCGAAATTCTGGAAAGGTTTGAACTTTCGAGCAGTTCACGAGGCCGACTTTGAGGATCTATAACTTGCAGTACAGATCGAGTTAGGCTATTTATGTGGGCTTAATCGAAAGAATAAACTTAGCTCTACATATTGATAACAAGAACTCATCCTAAATCGCAACACACAGAAAGAAATTAAAGTCGCAAGTTACGATTTAATACCTGCGGTTTCTGTATGATTTTATGTGCTGCAGAACCAGAAACTTTAGGCAACTATATCCTCCAAACGGTTGCGAATCAGACTTAGGCATAAACATGAAAATTGTAGCGGGATTAGAGATCTTCAAAACAAGCTAAAGAAATCAAATTTTAGTTGAGAGACGAAGAAGTTATGATCAAAAGAAAGTTACCTGAATTCGGTGAAAAGCTGGAAAACTGGTTACAGGTTTCACAAGTAGGCAACTTTAAATCAAATTTGTGGCTGATGTATAATGAATTAGGGTATGTGTGAGTAATGGTTGGACAGAGGACGTTTTGTAGAAGAGAATGAAAAAGACGGCATTGAAAAATAATGAGAGATGAGTGAGATAAGCCGTCTAAAGTTAGGGCAAAATCACTGATGGAAGTTCCAATTTTTATGCTAAGTGTAGGCGACCCGTGACGGTGTGACACGTGGCATATTTCAAATTTTTGGCTCTAAACTTCAATCTATCATAACTTTGGCTAGGATGATCCGTTTTTGACATTCTTTTTATCGATCTTCATGGTTTTCCATAACCTATTTATTGGTATAGGTTTCATGGGCTGGTTTGACCATTCTCAAAAAGTCAACCCTAGCAAGGCTTAAAAGGCTTTAGGGTTTCTAGAATTTTTTTTTGACTTTTATGTTTCAAACCAACGCTCCCAATATTTCAAAAATCTTTATAATATAATTGGAGTGTCTAGGAATTTTTCCAAAATTTATTGACTTATAAATCTTGTTATTAAATTCATAATACTATATAATAATATATAATAATTAAATATTCAATTGTATTCTTTAGAGTTAAATAGGAGGAATCCCCTAAAATAATTTTCATAATTCCATATAATATAATACTCATAATTCCATACAATAATTTAATATTCATAATTCCTTATACTAATTTAACATTCATAATTCCATATAATAATTTAATACTTAATAGTATCATAGAATGTGCAATAAACAACAAGCCATATATGAACAATCAAAGTTCAAACACAATGAACGACTTAAAAGTGTTCCCTTAATTAGTGAGTTAATCATTTAACTCCTTAAGTTATGTTTCCTCTTAATCTCAGTCCAACCTTATCTTACCTCAATCTTAATCCTTATCTCAGTCTTTAATCAAAAAACCTTCCTTTAAGTAGAAGTGGTTGTAACTTATCTCAAATCTTATCACAATCTTATCTCAATTAAGTCAACCGTTCTTTAATTAGAATGGCTGTTCCTTAATTCATTGTTTATCTTGTCGGGTCGAGTAACCCTAACCAATGAATTATCAGCTCCATTGGTTTACATAAACAATATTTGTTAGAATTAGTTGGGCATTTAGGTCGATCCCACCACACCATCTCAGTATGCCTCCCTCCTAAAACAAGAAGTCCGAGGAGGTCGAGTCTATATGTCGACTCTAGGCGACGAGTCCGAAGACAAGTCATATTTGGAAGACGGTATTTGTTAAGGATACTGACTTCCCCCAATACACATGTGCCGGTACCATTCCGAATTCCTCACTCCCCCCAAGTTCTAGTTAGTGAAAGCCTGAAAGTCAATGTTTTTAGTTAGCCTCTTTCGGTTACTAATAAAACAAGGCTAGGGAGTCTTCCTTAATCTCACACCATTGTTTACTAAACATTAGTTAGTAAGTTCTCAAGGTAAGTTGTGTTAGTGCATCACAATCGCACAACAAACATATATTCTGGTTGCATGCTTTATTGTTTAGTAGGCACACATAAACAAATAGCACACAAGCCGAGGGACACCTCGTTAGCAAGCAGGTCACAAGAAAACCACACCGTTCACCGTTGGTCGTTCGGTTGCTTACTCTCCTCTGGAGTCCAAATTCGCAAACCCTAAAACATTCATTGAATTGGGTGGTTAATTACTTTTAATTAACCTAGCATACTTAATCACTAATGAACTCCCACTAAATACCACTAAATCTTTGTAGTTCAAGCTTAACCACTTATGTTATTTACTTCTCATTTTACCTCACACTTGTTCACACCTCCAATGGCCATATAATTCCACCAAACAACTCTTAACAACCTTATAATAGCATTACCCAACAAGCCCCTTCATTTACCTCTTAAAAAGCACACTTTCTTTGTAATTTTTCCTGGTCCGGGACATGGTCCGGCTCTATAGTCCCGGACCAATACTTGCTATGACTTTCAGCTCTTTGTTTGCTATGACTTTCGGCTCTTTGTTTGCTATGGTCCGGGACATGGTACTTACCCAAGGTCCCGGACCAGTTCTGGGGTGTGCTCTCGGCATGTTTTTAGTGCTGGTCCGGGACTTTATCCAAGGACCAAGTCCCGGACCACATTTTAAACTGTCAAATTTTACAGTTTTGAACACCTTTCCAACCTTGTTCTTTTGTCCAATCTTATTCTAATCTTTCCCCATGTATTCACACATGTTCTAACACCATTTTAGCACTTAAAATCCTCCTAACTCATGGATCAACTCACCTCCAAATTCCTTGATCATCATTCAAGTTCTTACTAAATTCTTAACACTTATAACTTAATTCCTTACTCTTCCAACATGTAAATTTTGTCTAAAACTTCAGCTAACCATAGTATTTCCTTTCAACCAATATAACTACTCCTCAAACATCATTATTCATCCATCTTTCCTTTGCTAAACTTTCCAATGCTATCTTGCATCTCCATGCACAAATTTCTCACCTTTCCATTTGTTACTCATCACTCCTAAACTCTTGAACATTCCTTTACTTCTTTCCATCCTCTTAGCACCTTAACATTGTTCTTCATATACCTTGACCATGCTACACCCTCCTTAGTCATCTTCATCTCTTTTACTCAACTTACTCACCATTCTCATGATCATACACTCTTATACATTCCTAGTCATTTTCCTTGACACTTTCCAACATTCTTCTACAATTTTCACTTCCTTTACCGAACTTCACTCATTACCATCCAACTATAACCTTATTAATCCACGACTAGCATCTTCACCACTTACAGAAGCTACCAAGATTTCTCATTGCTATATTCTCTAGTTCATACCTAAATCATCTTAAAACATTATACACAATTTCCTCCAGATTTTTACACAAGTCTAACCATTCCTCATACTTTAATACCCCGGATCTAAAAATGGCGATTAAATTACCCTAATGTGATTATTAAAGGCCTAATGGTGCCTAGAGAATATTGGTGAAGAGAATAAAACCAAAAGAAAAGAGAAAATGCGCAAAACGCGAAAAACGCTAAAACACGCATTAAATGAGTAAAGGGGAAATATGATCTCGTTAGGGTCCGAGATGGATTCCTAAGGCTTAATTACGCCTAATTATTAAGTGGGAATAATTCCCAAAGAAAACGGATCCAAATAATGGATTAAAACACTAACGGAGTTCTAAAGCATGTTTTTCGAGAAAACCCGAAAACGTGAGTTAGGTGGTCAAACAGACCCGTAAAAATTATAGTTGATTAAATAACTATAAACAAATATTAATGGAAGCTTAATAACCATTAAAAATAAAGAAACGAGAAAATTCTGGAAAACGGACCCGGTAAGTGAATAATGTCGAAACCAGGAGACAAAATTGTTTAATTCGAAAAGATGAAAAACGACCCGGGCTACTAACAGTATGTGGCCGGTTTTAATTAGTATACACAATCACATTTAATTACCTTGTTAGCTTATTAAGTCACAAGATGACAAGGGAAATAAAGTAAAAAGGATGGAATAGTAAAAAGGGACTTTACTTACTCTCTCACCTCCTTTTCTTTCTTCTTGCACGATTTCCCCAGCCCTCTGCTTATCTTCTTCTTCCTCCTCTGTAAGCCATTGCCGATTTCAAAGAGAGCACACAACCTCCACCTTGTCCCTCCATTATCTTGCTCATTTCTCCACCAAATCACACAAAAATAGTACCGTTAGATTCCTCTCGGCAAGGGCTTCGTTTTCCACCCAACAAAAGCTTGAAACCTTCATCTTCATCTCCATGGAAGTAGGCCATTTTGGAGCTTAAAGAAGTGTTTTGGGTCTCCTTCATCTTGTTGATACTCTAAGGTAAAAATAAAAGCAAGAGTTTCATCCTTTCTAGCTTTTCCTTGCAAAATCAAAATTTTGCCCACGTTGAATTTTTCCCCCATTTCAGTCGGTCCTTCCTTGCCTTGGTGGAATGTTGGAATTTCATCCATTTGATTGCCAAGATATCCATTTGGACACCTGAAGGTAATCTCTAAGTTAAACCCTAAAAACTAGCTCTTGAAATGCTAGTTTTGTGAGGGGAGATTGAATTAATTAGCATGTATTGTGTGGGATGGGGATGTGATTGTACATAGCAATCTAGACCCTTTGTTTGGTATGGGAACAAGAAGAGAAAGAGTGAACAAGAGAAGAGGAAGAAGAGAAGAGAGAACCGAAAATTAACAAGGTAATGAACTCACCTTGAGTTGGCTTAGTTGGCTTGCAAAACAGATTTTTAATGTTGAATTGAAGATCTTATTTTAGGTAGTTGAGATACTACAATTTTAATGAGTAAAGAGGATGTTTTTAATGTTGCTTAAGTGTGGGAAATAAGCTTGAGACTAAACTATTACATATGTGTTAGCAAGGGGGAATTTAATGTGTTGTTGTAGTAAGTGTTTGTAGTTGATGATGCCTAAATCAAACAGGGGTGAAGAACTGATTGTGAGCATATTTAGTGTGGTGAAAATGCTTTGAAAGTAGATAAGTACTGTCAAAATTACTCTAGGTATGTATAGACTTGAGTGTTTAATGAGAGGAGAAGAACAATATGTGTTTTGGATTTATCATGAGTAGTTGATTGCCTTGGAAACAAGAGTTGAGAGGGTTGTATGGTGGAGTAGAATCTAGGATGAGAATAATGCAAGAGGCATAATGTTAATGCTCTAGCAGAAACAAATCTGTAGCACAAGTGTGCATAAGTGTAACAGAGAATGGAAAATTTGAGAATGTGAGCAGAATTTGAGTAAGGAATAAACCTATGTTTTGAAGAGGTTTAGAGCATTTTTTAGAGATGATTAACCATGTAGGAAACATGTGGAGTGATTAGGGAATGATTAGAGGTGAATTAGGGGTTGAAAACTGATCAAAAACTATAAATTTTGACAGTTCCAGGGGTGGTCCGGGTTTGCAAATCAGTACACAAACCCGGACCACATCAAAAACACACCCGAGAGTGAATACAGGGGTTGGTCCAGGTTTATATCCAGGACACAAACCCGGACCACATGTAAAATGCACCAGAATGTTAAAACCGTGTCTGGTCCGGGTTTGTAACCCCGGACAAAACCCAGACCAGTGTAAAAATGTACCAGAATGTGATTTTAAGTGCCCTAATGATGGGGAAGTGAATGGTAATGGTTTAAGATGATGTTTAGGCCTTGTTTGGGGACATATAAAGGTCCCAAGAAGTGTAAGAAAATGTTAAAAGTGAGTGAGAAGTGAGAACTCAAACTAACAAAAGTAAAACCGAGATAACGGGATAACGGGGTAAGTACGGGAGTAGCATTTAATTATGTACCATATGAACTTAGTATTAATAATAATGTTTGGAACATTATCAGAGGATCGTGTGTGAACCGAGCATGGTGAAATGACACGGTAAAAGTCAAAACCCCGGTGAAAGGTATGATTTTCTCATGCCCCGTATGCTAACCGAGTTACTCTGATTTGTGTGTTTGTGTGCCGGCTTAATCAAGATTAAAGCATGAAAATAATCCCATGTTTGATTATGTATGCCTTGTTGTATGTTGTATGAGCTAACATACTTGTATGCCGGTGTGGTCTAACATAGTGCATAGACCGACTCATAGTGAGTATTGATTGACTAGAGTCCCATAGATCAGGTAGTCTCATAAGCAATGGTAATATGAAAACACACACAAGCTATCGAATAAAGTATAACGATAACGCAAACATATGAACTCCCTAGAATGTGAGGAGATGTACGGGTTGAGTAATACCCGATAACGGTCAGAAAACCATAATGTACTAATCCACGAAATAAACAAGAGTGGAGAGATAAATGAACATCCATTGAGAGGATTGAAGTTAGTCCATTGATGTGAACTTATAAGAATGGTAAAAGAGACCTAAGGGACTATGTTACTCCCTTGAGACATGGTCAACCTCCTATATGAGGATTTCACCCGGTATAAGAAAATAACCGTAAGTAAGAGTATATGAAATGTAAGGGTAACCCTTAAACCTAAGATTACCCGATCTTAAGTAATGTTTCCCCAAGTCATTAGAAACATCGAGAGTGATGATACTTGACTAATGTACATAATGATATTATAACTCCTAGAGAGGAGTGTATGGGAATGTGAGAAGTCCGAGTGTAGTCGGACCTATGTGTAAGTAGTAGGAACTAGGAGAGAGTTCCGGGAGCTAGTTGAACTATGCTCCAGTGCCATGAGTGTTGGCTTAAGTAAGTATTAAGAGAAACAAGCGAGAAGAGCGTAGGAGACCTGAAGTGTCTCGAGAACTACGTGAGCTTGAGTATTAGTAACCCAAGAGAGTGGGTGAGTTAAAGAGTAATAACCCTAGAGTGGGGGTGAGTATAAGAATATGTAACCCGAGTGAATGGGCAAGAATAAGATTAAGCAACCCGAGTGCATGGGTGAGTTATCGAACAAGTAACCAAGGCATAGTGAGGTACAACCCTCAAGGCCTAAGAGTAAATTAACACAACTAACAACCTTGTTATGTTAGTTAAGGATTGAATTCCATGGTTGAATGTGAATCCTTGTGTAGTGTACATATGTAATGTAATGTTATGTTGCATGTTGATTGAATTAAAATGAATCTCATGCTCTCGACAAAAGTAGTTGGTGTACCGCGGTTAGCACGCGGTATATGCAAATTTCATATGAAGCTTTAAGCTAAGCCCCTAGGGGCATCGTTTTTATTCGTAGGTACACCGAATATGAAACCGTTCGAGAGTAGAACGGGGTCGGTGGTAGCATGGGTAGTTAGATTGTAATTACTTATGTATTTGAATGAGGTGTAAGACCGAATATGTTATCGGCATCCGTAAACTGTAGACTCGGTATAGTAGATAAATGAATTGAGTATTGTGTTGTATTGTGTACTCGGTTGTTCCAGTCCATCAGACCGTTACTGTATGTGAAATAGGCGTGGTTAGCCATATGGGTGGCTAACGGCGTTGTATCACCCTCTGTTGTAATAGAGTTCCACTGCGAGTTTAATGGTAAATTGTGACAGTTTAAGAGGTAATGATGAGTTTAGTAGTTAGGATGTTACAAAAATGGTATCAGAGCGAAGTACGCTCTGATGACTGGAAATACCGAGCTTAGGAGATACCGAGTTAGGAATTAGAGACTTAGGGCTTAGGGTTGAGTGGTAGCGTGAGAGATGCGCTAGTTCGGAACTTCCAGTATGATCTGGATACCTACAATACCAAACCCGCCCTCCACAACCCCCGTGTTAAAAGCTCGGGAAGAACACCACCCGATCGGGCAGTTGTAAATATTTCTATACGAACCAGAACCTGTCGTGTGGTAGAACCTGAGAACCGGAAATCCCGAAGACGGATCCTGCTGGAACGACAATAACCATACTTAATGGCGGGAGATCGAGAAATCCTAATCCAAGGAGACCAAAATCTGCGGCAGCTTGGGGCGACATGCTTAGCAGTCGTGAGAACCCGGCTTGCCGAGCAGCAGCAAGAAGGCTAGCACCAATTGTGCAACGAGGCGGAAATGATGAAGTAATGAACTGGGACTCAAGTCTACTGACCGCCTTAGTTAAATAATACCACCAACAGTATATTAGCCGGCTAAGAATCAAGTCGAGAGTAGGTACCCCCACCCTGCCACACCCAAAGAGGTTGCAATATTTAACTAATATAGCTTATACAGCTACGAGTAGAACTACGGGATATACCTGGATAGGACTACAAAGTAGTACCTAAATGAGTTAAACATCGGTAACCACAGTAAGACGTGGGAACAAGCAACGGGGTAGAACACAGAACTCAGTAAACAAGGAACTCCTAGAGCGGAAAAGCAACCAAATGAATGATAATCATGTCAAGATGAATAAGAAGCAGCTTTAAGGAGTAGTTATCCAACCAAAGGATCAAGGAAGAGCCAACAAGGCTACCAAATACAATGAGAACAATACCGTGACCGGTATGAGTTAACCTAAAAACCGCCTGTATCGCGCACTTGCCACGACAATTACAGTTAAAACGGGGCTATTAAGAGGAGCTTTGACAAGCGAGAGACGCCAATACAGTAACTCAAACCTTAAGAATCCTGAAACGAAACCTTGGAAAGGCCTGACAGCCTGACCACTTTATTGAAAAGTATACCAGACGGTGAGAAGCTAGACCTGGTAAGAAGCAACCGACATTGAAAGGTCGTGAAGATTTTGTTTTCAAAACTCAAATTTTTCTTTCAAAACGCAAATTTTCTAGAAAACCCCCAAATTTTAAAACCAAACCAAGAACCACGGTAAGTCATCATAGGACGATATAAGAGGAGTTGGCAATAGAATACTTCACCTAGGCATGTGACCGACACTACAAGTGTACACAATCGAGACATGGAACGACCGCACTCTGAAGGAGCATGCGGGCCTGACAGACCAGTTATGAGTTAGTCGGGTAAGTGGTAACGTATCAATAAGATACTCCATGTATGTATACAAGTAGAGTACGGAACACTGGAAGTAGCCCACTCCATACTATGGACGAAAGAGCCAATTCAAACCAAGATAGTTGGACACCTCGAATGACCGAAGAACACAGAGAATCTTACCAGGCTAAAGGACTCAAGAACCCTGTTGATGAGACCTATTATGTAGCGTTAAGAAGTGTGAAGAGCACCGAGTATTAAGTATAGACATTGGATATGTCCCAGGAAATACATAACAACTGGAATGAATACCAGCGTAAGCAATACTACAAATGCCTATAATAAACACCTGAATATTTGATGAATGAGATAGAACTCCCACAGCATACCTCATTGAAGAGAATAATGACCTACCCAAGAAGGTAAAGAAAAAGTACCAATAATATACCCAATAACGGGAGATATTACAACCTTAAACGGGATAATCAAGTATATAACCACAAGGCGGAGTAAAGAAGAAACCGAACATACCCAAGAGTTCAAGCCAGATGTATTGGCGTAACTCAGTAACACCCAGGAAGAATCCGTGAAGGGTGCCGGAGTCAACAGTAGTTGAACGAAACATCGTGTTGAGAACACAAGTGTTTAAGCGAACATTCGGGTAAACCCAAAGGGATCCCACGTAACACGGGATACCCTAAATTGCCAGATGGCATGAATTAATGTCAAGATACTTAAAGGGCCTTCCAGGTACGGAAGCGTAATGAGACAACCATGTCAAAGATCCCAGCAATACCTCCAAACCATTTAATGGTGTACGGAGAAGCAGAAACTTGTATATACAGCCGCACAGAGCATGGCTCGAGGCAAAGTGGCTTGTAAGCCGAAAGACTGACTATAACTCATAGATTTAAACGTTACAATCTATGCATAAAAGCGTTAGGAATCGTGGGAATATCCCCGTTATTGTGGGGCCTAGGGAGTGGCAATTGCGTGAATCCTCCAGAGAAAGGCTACCACCTAAGAATGCAATGTGGAACCGCTAGAGCGGTGTAGTGATACTTGAGCATGTGTTTATTGCCAAGGAGTAATTAGAAGGCTTTGATAGCAGTCGAAGGAAACCGAGAGAGTAATCGGTTGAGTAGTAAACCCTGTATGTGTATGGGTAAGGAGTTTAGAGTAGTATATTCTATTGAGCCAAGTGAATGGCAATCCATAATGTAAATGGCGAGAGTACATGAACGGAAGCTAAAGTAGTAGCGGATGCATATAAGCGAATGATGTTTAACAAGTAAGAGCATGGTACGCAGTGAGTGAGCGACCATTGTAAGAGCATAAACAGATAACGATATGAAGTCGATGAGAAAAGATGGTAAGAAGACATGTTCACTACTATCTCATGAGTGATTTACCGTCAAGGGTTTACGCTTCTGCACTCTGTATGACTGAGTGTTTTGGTATTGCACTTGTGCGGTAATGATCGAGTAGGAGAGCAAGGAATTGAGAAACGTCAACGAAGCCTGTTGAGCGAGAATTTAAAGAAATAACCGTGCGGCCATTGGCCAAAGATGCACAAAGAACGTGGGCAGTAACCCACAGGGCCCAAGACCGATGGATGGTAAATGCAGAGTAGTATGAATGAAGGAATTCTTTTACAGAAACAAGTAACAAACATAATTCGGAAGCAACTATTACACGAGAAAGTGAACATACTAAGTAGTAGCTTGACCTCAACCGAATAAGTCGGAAAATGTAAGTGAATAATAACAAAAGTATACAGTGCTATACGAAACAGATTTCTAGAGAACTTGAGAGAAAATCTATAACTCATCGGATTCGCATACGGTAAGAGATACCACACGACGATTGAGAAACCTTTATTTCCAAGACAACAAGAGATAAAAGGGAGTGGATATTACATTGAGATTACCAAAAGGGCCAATTAAGCTCTAGTTATCAGGTCACGCAGTAGAAGCTTGTGGGCCGTAATTCAAAGGTTAAGTATACCTGGCAAAGGTGAGTAAATGGCTAACCATAAACGCCTTGAAGCCTTAGAGGCTATAACCGAACCCAGTTATGAGTTAATTAACCGCATCGAAGTGGAGACACTTCATGATGCCTGAATTAGTGAACCAATGTTCAGTGATAACATATGGTCGATTACGCGGGCGTAACCCTTTTTAAGGGGGGTAGGGTGAGAAACCGCTTAGAATATGTTTTACGTATAGGTGCATAAACTACTATGTGCGTAGCACAAAAGAAACTGTTTTGATGATTGGGACTCATGTTACATAAACATGTGTACCCATCCATTGTGTAATTTTGGTTATTGCGCATGAGAGATGCAAGTAACGAGTATGTAATATTATGAAAAGAGGAGTAGAGAAACTCCTAGGGAGTGAGAATCTCGATAGTATATGTCTAATGAGATTAGACATGAGTTATGATGAGTAAGAATCGGTATGAAACCGATGTGTAACCTAGTAGGAAGTGAGTTTCCCTAGGTAAGTTTATTTGAGAATGAGTGATGGAGTGAGTTCCATCCTTTGGAGTTGTATGATGAATTAATGTTTAAATTGAGTAACAATTCGATTAATGAGGCCATAAGTATAAGTTGCTTAGGTAAAGTAAGCAAAGTAAATTGATAATGACAAGATGGACTAAGTTCTAGGAATTAGAGATAAATTAAAATGAAATGTATGAGTATGACTAGAAAGAGTAAAAGATAGAAAATGAAAGTGTTTGACTATCTGTTGTTTGAAATGACGTGGGAGGTGGAACTTGAGCTGCTAGCGATCAAGGGAAATCGAACACAAATTGGAGTGGAAGGATAGTTCAACATGATGCTGATCACATCAGGGTTGGATGATTCTTGAAGCTCCCTATAAGTGGTCACAAGTAATCACGCTAAGAAAAGATGCAACTGCAATAACGGATTTGGAGTTATGTGATGTTTTAAAAGAATTTTCAAATGGAATTCGAAAAAGGGTCTTCCTTCGAGTATGAAGGCGAAAAATGGTTTGAAACCATTGCACCATACGTGCGGCGGTTCTAAGTGACCAGTTGGGGCGGTGACAGTGTGTGATTTTTCCAAAGGCAGCGGGACGGGGAGAGTACCCTGAGAATGTCCTGTGTTGAGTGAGTCAACCAGAGTGCCTGAGGATATGTATATGTGTAACGTTTTGATCAGTACCGAAGGGACCATGGGCCAGAGAGAGTTATCGCCCATTTGTCATGAAACGGCCGTGAACCAGAAAGTGTAAGTGTTCAACGTGACCGGTACCTGAGGGATCAATAGTGTATTACTCTATATGGATTCGAGGACTGTAGTTCCTCTTGTCTTCGGACCGATTTCCTGGAGAGAGTATAAAGAGTATTTGTTTAACACCCCTAATCTAATCTGCTCCTAATTGTCTCACTTCACATTGTAATTGCAGCGGTAATCTAAACAATTGAACTACTGGTGTCACCGTTCTCACTCGCCATACGAGTAATAAATGCTTACTGATATTAATATATATATATATAAATACGAAACATTTTCTCACAGTGACAACAAGAGATAGATCTAACCTTCCCAAACCAATATAAAATACATTCACAGTGAGCATTCTAAGTATCCCAATCCTATACACGTTTCTAAGTTCGTATCAAAATGCAACAGTGCATATTTAAACAACTGTAACTAAACTACCCAGCGCGTCCCTCTCTTTGTCGACACCGGAAGCTGCATACATGCAAAATTTTTGTTTGTGGTATGGAATCAGCCCCTGCTGAGTATGTTACTACCTGACTGTCATGCCCCCTCGGACCCTCAGTTAATTGGTCGAGAGCATGCAATTCATTTTCATGCAAGTAGTTTAATATTACAACTGTAAAGCAACAACATATATTGCAGTAAACTCAAATAGCCACAAGCCCCCGGCTTCACACATCGCATCGCAATAAACCACAGAAAGCGTTACAACGCTTATATGAGTACAGAGACTCCATTCCAACAAACACTTGATAGTTCATAATTGAGTACGGCGACTCACTCGACCAAACAATCCACAATAATCCACACATGAGCACAGCGGCTCGACTCAACCAGTTCACAATACAGACAAAGTACAATGACTCAATCAAACAATTCAAACACACAATATGAGCATAATGACTCATTTCAACAAATCCACCCACCATATACAACACATAACCACAAAGCATAACCACTGAGCAACAAGGCAAACAACGAGAATTATAAACAAGTATAATTTCCCGTCTTGGCATACGAGCCCAAATAATGTTCGCCTAATGTAGGAGCTAATATAGCCATTCGTAATTGATCAGTCATGCCTATTGACAACGTCTCGTTAGAACGACGCGTCTCTAAGTTACCCATCTCCTATGGTGGGTCACCCACGGCAATAGCCACTCCAGCGGTAGAGTCTCCGACCTATCAATCTTTCTACCATACTATCTATTAGATTCGCGTTTTTGTAGTGTATAAAGTTTTACTGGCTAAAGATACAGCAGGCTTAATATGAATCAATCTAGAATATCTATATTCATATATATCTATGAAGATCTATGAAGATAGAATGTATATAGGTCCGTCCCCTATTGCTATATTTTTTTTGATTGATTTTTATGAATTCCGATCAACCCGAAATAGAAATAATAGAAATGCAACTCTTACTTTTATGATTCGAATTCCGATATTTCTATGTGAAAAAATCATAAATCTCGAAAAAAGAAATAAAGGAGTATGGGCACCTATTAATAAAATAATTTTTTTACAACCCTACAATGTTGATTGACTTCACTTCGCCATTCTTGGGGTCCTAATTTCGACCATTTTCGCTCAGATAATTCGTATTGATAATGACTCTTTAACCATTTTATCCATTGATTCTTTTTTAACAAATTTTTCCATCGATTCATTCCTGAATTCTGAAGTTTCTTATACTTTAATTCGGAAGAAATTATTCCTTGTCTTCGAAAATAATCTTTTATTTCATTCTTAAGAAATAAAGATGCTCCGTCATATTGAAGGCCAGATCTTAACTTATACAAGTTAATAGCCTGGTTTTATGATAATTTGTAAAATGCATAGTTCTACGACACGAGGGATAAATTAAAAAAAAAAACCCGCGCCTGGCCCGCCTCTTCCGCCTCTTCCGAATCTTCATTTTATGAGTAATATGAGAAAGTGAAAGTTTTTTTTATAGTCAAAATATGCTCAAATGTGTTTTTCTTTTTCTTTTGTTAATTTAAGAAAACGTTTGATAATGCGCATCCACCTAGAAACTCTTAATGATAGATCGATAGATCTTTTTAATGGTATATGGAATGATCCCCCAAAAGATATCCGTATATATACTTTCCTTGATCCATTTTATAAATAAATATGGTTTACGGATTAATCGAGCATTTCTTCTTTTATTTTTCTTTCGAGTTTGTTTCTTGTCTTTTGTAATTCTTTTTATTTCATTTCTGATTGTGCTTATTTTATCAGTCAGCTCTTTCATTTTTTTTCTCTTTCTGCTTTTTTTCTTTTTTTTCTTTCTCTGCTTTTTCTATCGGTGAATAGTTTGTCCTATCCATAGATCGGATTTGAATGGATGATTTATGAAAAATCTGATTATTGATTATAGATTTTTTTTTCAATAAAACTTTGTATCCTTTTTTGTAGTTCTTGTAGTACCTTTAGAAACTTTGTTCTTTTTTTGAACATTTTTAGAACTAGAAAACTCCATTTTCGAATTGGTTTTTTGCTTTTTTTTAATGGGTGCAAAAAAATAAGAAAAAGTAGTTGAAAGTGGTTGGTTGGGAGCACCATAATGACGATGAGTTTCCATTCCCGAAGCCGTTAAAACAATTCGCAACAGCAATGTCTCCTTGCATAGTATGGATTTCAAACATTCATTATCTGCAACTGTATTTGGATCAGTGGGACTCCCTCGTTTTAGTATTGAACTATTTCCCCGAGGATATTTTCTCCAGGGATTGTGAAAGACGGTCCACTACCGATATTGTTATTGCTTCGACTCATATTCCCCAAAAAGTGGATCCCACTCTAGTGGATAAATTCATTACATGCATTAAGATACGAAAGCTTCTTATTCCACAACAACGAAAGCACTTTTTTTACCCTTTCATATACTAAGGGATTTCACTTGGAAACGAAAATGTTACATACTAATGGAGTCGGCTCCATAGCCATGGGTTACAATGTACCAGATCTTGTAGCACTTAACAATGTGGCCGTAGCTTTTAGTATGTTACAGGGTAAATCAATTATAGACACCATAGGCTAAATCGGATATGTAATTATTGGAATAATTGTTGGAGACTCAAATGATGGATATGCAAGCATGATAACTTATATGTTGTTCTATATCTCCATGAATCTAGGAACTTTTGCTTGCATTGTATTATTTGGTCTACGTACCGGAACTGATAACATTCGAGATTATGCAGGATTATACACGAAAGATCCCCATTTGGCTCTCTCTTTAGCCCTATGTCTCTTATCCCTAGGAGGTCTTCCTCCACTAGCAGGTTTTTTCGGAAAACTCTATTTATTCTGGTGTGGATGGCAGGCAGGCCTGTATTTCTTGGTTTCAATAGGACTCCTTACGAGCGTTGTTTCTATCTACTATTATCTAAAAATAATTAAGTTATTAATGACTGGACGAAACCAAGAAATAACCCCTCACGTGCGAAATTAAAGAAGATCTCCTTTAAGATCAAAGAATTCCATCGAATTGAGTATGATTGTATGTGTGATAGCATCTACTATACCAGGAATATCAATGAACCCGATTATTGCAATTGCTTAGGATACCCTTTTTTAGCTTCTAGAGTCTGTTTCTTAGTTCAAGATCCCTCTTTCTATAACTTCCATATGCTTAGAATCAAGCACATATCAACAGGCCCTTTTCCACGCTTCTACTCGGAAATAATTTGGTGACTTATATTAGAAAAAGCAGAGGGATTTCGGGTCTGTTGTTGATGAGGCGACACCCAGATTTGAACCGGGGAAAAAAGGATTTGCAGTCCTCCGCCTTACCACTCGGCCATATCGCCAAAACGATACAAAATAGATGACAATATTTCCTCCCTCTTTGGTTTGGGATAGATTACTGAACTACTTTGTCTTTATTGTTGTACTTGCAGAGCTTCTTGAATTGCAGATCATTCCCTTACAAAAATCAAAAATTCCCTTTTTGATTAGATCCACCCATTATATAGTATCGAAAAATACACAATATCTAAAAACTTCCCCTATCTATTGAAAGGGAAAATGTTGGACTTTGAAGCACAAAATCACAAAAAACGCAAAATTCATGAGAAATTTGAACCGTTAACTCATTAACAATTGAGTTGTGACTTGACTGCGAATTCATGAATCAGTTTGGATTTGGATCTCCAATTATGTTTCCTTAATGACATAATAAAGTCAAAATCAAAAAAATAACGAATTCTTATATCCAAAGCAGTACTTGATTGAGCCACTACCATAAGAGATGTTCCAGGAAATTCTTTCAAATTTCGAAAGGAAGGATTAAACCCTACTAAATTGTAACACTTGAATCGGGATATGAAATGAGTCACCAATTTCTATAATACAAAAAGAAAGTAAAGTAGTGAGTACACAATATGTGACTCGTCCGGGTCAATATTTTTTTGTGTGTCGTATCGTGTTGAATAACCACTATGTTCTTTCCTCTAGAAAGTACGTATTAATAAAAGCACTACTTTCTCTTAGGGAAAGAAATAACAAATAAAAAATGGGTTTGGTCTTGTATTTCTCATTGTCTCTATATAAAAATAAGTCTTATAATAAAGTCTGATAAAAGTCCGTTCGGCGAAATAGACAATTTAGGAAAAATTTACGTGGAATAAATTGTCGATTATCTAAAGCCCCTTCCAAAATACAAACATGTAAATAATTGAAATATCTGTTGGATTGACATTTTTTTTTTCGTTTTTTAATAGTTCAAAGAAACGAAAACACTTTCCAGAAAGATCTATAAAACAATTTCAAAAGTTTGATTCCTTACCTCAATTCCATTAATTAATAGTACTTCTAGAGTCCACTTCTTCCACTTCATAGAGTGGGATTGACCTGTAATATAGAACCAATAGGTGTAACCTTTCGCTCAATACTAAAATGGATAATGGAAGCATATGAGGCTGCATCAATCGGGGATACACGACAGAAGGAATTGTTCTATTTCTAAACTTCACCTTCAACAAGCGTAGATTTTTTTTCAATAACCTATAAATAATAAGTTTTTTCTATATTCAACTTTTATGTTTTTAAGTTTTTTGTAAAAAAAAAGAATCAAATCACACCATCTCTGTAATAGGTAAATGCCTCTTTTTCTCCTGAAGTTGTTGGAATTATTCTTAATAAAATATTGGCCACAACTGAAAAGGTCTTATCAATAAATTTCCGGGGGGGTGCTACCGGCCCAGTGAATATAGCTTATTCTGGTATTTATCAGTGGTGGTATACGATAGGTTTACGCACTAATGAAGATCTTTATACTGGATCTCTTTTTCTATTATTTCTTTCTGTTATATCTTAAAGGAGGTTGGTTACACCTCCAACCTAAATGGAAACCGAGTGTTTCGTGGTTCAAAAATGCCGAATCACGTCTCTCACTATCAGTTGAGAAGGCGAAAGTTATTCTAGGTAATTTTTTTTATAGATAGTTTTATTTCACATAATTTTTTTGACGTACCGTTCTAAAAGGATATTTTACGTTTGTGAGAACGAACCATTTGAATCACTACTTGATTCAAATAGTGATTCAAATGGTTCTTGACGAGGTTTTTTCTATATGTATGTTTCGAACTGTGGCTGTATTCATCAGGTTATTAGGTTCTTTCAGCAATTCATTAAATTACATTTAGGTCTTTGGTAATGTAAATGAACCATAACTATGTAAACCTATTCCTAATATATTGACCCCAAAATAGCATATCCAAATTTGAAGAAAGCCTATAGAAGCCACAAGTGTAGAGTTTTCAAAGTTAAAATTGGTATTTGTTCTAATATGTAAATAAATAGAGAATATGATCCAAGTGATAAATGCCCACGTTTCCTTTGGGTCCCAATTCCAATATGACAAAGAAGACTTTTTGGTGGAATATTCACCTTATGTAGAATATCTTCACTCTCAATAGTGACATCCAAATCGATATGACATAGAAAGGCGGGATGCCCGTGACGTGTACGTGTGGGATGAACCAAGTCCTCATTGAATTGGATTTTTCCATTCGAAGGAGCTCGTACATGTTCTGCCGTGCCCCCCGTGAATACTCCGCCAGTATGAAAAGTTCTTAATGTTAGTTGAGTACCTGGTTCCCCAATAGATTGTCCCGCAATAATACCTACAGCTTCTCCCAATTCAACCAGGTCACCGTGAGTAGGACTCCGGCCATAACATAATCGACAGATCCAAGACGTACTCCTACAGGTAAAGGGAGTTCTAATCGATATTAACCATCTGTAGTCCGTTGGAAATTTAACCAGATACTTACGGATGCCCACACGTCCTAGTATCGTTAGTTGGTCACAATATACAGTAAAAGCCACAACCTCTTGATTAACTTATATATACCATCGCATCATCTTACCATTTTTTTCCTAACACAGCAGACTAAGGTTGTTAGTCCAATCCTGAGTATGTCGACTCGGGTCCAGTGTTAGATACGAGAGCGGCGTTAGAAAGGCTAATGCTCCGTATTAAAGTCTCGGATAATATATATATATATATATATATATAATATATATATATATATATAAATATCTTATTATCCTAATGCTACAACGTTTTACTTATGTTCCTTATGTCGCACATAAGATAACATCATTGCCGCTAGTTCGTTTTATAATATGTTCATATATACGAACAGTACTGTTATCGTTTAATAGTAATAATAATAAAGCAGCATTAATACACAACTCAAGCATATTAATTCACACAATGTCTGAACTGAGGAAATCCTCAGAGACAATCAAGCCACATAAATAACATACCGTGCACCGGGATTATAGGACCGTGGAGTATGAATCAGCTAAATCCTCTGGCGATCCTCGAGACGCCTCTAACAATCTAATAATATGCATCACACTATGCATCAGCACCTCATACTAACAATACACTACGGCACCCCATACCACAACTAATCCACCCCGGTTTATTTCTCGTTGTTAGCTGATAACGTTTGTCGGGTTTTCGGTTTAACTCGGGATTAGGAAAAACGCTATATTACATGCATAGTTACTTCGTATATAATAATATACTTAACCTTAAACGTTTGTTATCGCATGTAATTCAATACTCATTTGTATGTTATATAGTTTTCACTATATTGCATGTATAATCTTAATCATATATTATACATCTCACCTTAGTATTTATTTTCCTAAGGTTTGTTTTTCCAAGTTTAATGTAGTATAATTCATGTGTAAAAATACTTTGAATTATATAAATCCATATTATTCCATGTATGCTCTTAACATTAGAATTTCCATATCTAATGTTTGTAATTCTTTTCTCTTTATCTTATCATTTTAATTATGATAATATACGGTTATTGAACCATATTATATTTTTCCACACCATAACATATATTTATTTATATACATGTATTATGGGTCCATTTATTATATGGTAAACCTTTATAATATATTCATTCTCTTTTAATGAACATTTCTTATATTATAAATGTTATAACCTTTATATCATTGAAAACCATATTATAAATTTTTGTTCTAAAATTCTCATTATTTCCGAACAATACCCATATTCTTAAATATTTACAAAATCCACCACATAATTAATATAATGTTATATTATAATATAACATATATTATGACATTTATGTCATTAAAACAATTATAGCCTATAGTTATAAATTGGTATAAAACACCAAACAGCCCATAGCACCTGTCGGTTTTATTAAAATTCCACAATATTTCCATAATTTACAAATCAACTCCAAATTATATTCCATTGTCACACTTATAACATATACCTTATATTATAATCCTTAAACCTTAATATAATTATAACCTATGGTTATAAACCTCAAAATAACCGAACTGACCCTAGTCTGTTCTAAATTAATTTCCAACCCACCAACTTTCCATATTTACCAAATAACCCCATTTTATAACATATAGTTTCTAATGTCATTAAAACTATATATTATACATATATCTCAATAAAACCTTATTTATAACTCCAAAAATTACCAAACTATACAAAAGGTTATAAATATCATTCCTAACCTTATACTTTCCATATTTACAGTTTCTACCACAAATGTTACCCATATGTAACAATGATATAAAATATCTATATTTACTTATATAACCATATTAACTCCAAATTTAACCAAATAAATTCCTAAAAATTCCTAATAACTCATAGGTGTATAAATACCATTTCATACCCAAAACTTTCGGTAATCACCTATATACCCATATGTTTTGTAATTTTTAATTTTAATACATAACTTAGTATAATTTGATAATTAAATTAATAAATCATCAAATTTGGTCAAAGTCTTTTGCTTGGTCAATGTTTGACTTCCAAACATCATTTGACCCCACTTTCTCGGTAATTACATGGATACCCCTAACTTTCCAATATTTGCAATTTCACCCCAAAACTTTATAAATCTTATAATTTTTATTTAAATCATTTTAAATCCCAATTTTCGGCTATATTCACCTACAGCCCTCTAATGTTTAATTATTTACGGCTTTGACCCCTTACCTAATAGTAAGTGCGTAAAATAAATTATTTAAGCTTTTAAACTTAAATAAATGGCCTAATGACATGGCCTTATTACAACTTTGCTTTATAACATAAAATTACACATAAATGGCTCAAAATATAATATAAGCTCTCGGGCTTACAATACCTTATTTATTTTTCCACATAATGTCATAATTTGACCATTATGTTAAATAAACAACTTAAATGACTAGCTTAATTTATCTAAGTCATTTTTTTCCATACTTAGGTTAAAATCACCCATATAAATACCTCCACTCTTGGCATATATTTATATAAGCTAAGAAATCATAATAACATAAGTTTAAGGTGTTTATACCTAGATTTATGTACTTAAAGCCCTTATACCCATTCGGCAGCTTGGAGGAAAAATCACCACAGCACTCACACATTTTAATACACCAAAATAAGATATGGTTACACTCCAAGCATGAGGTTAACCATAAAGAACAATTAATGTAAGATTTAAGGCAAAATAACCTTAAAAATGCTAGGTAATCTCCAATGGGTTTCGGCCTGAATTAAACACACCACATGGTGTTAAATTCACCATATAAACATAGGGAATAGCTAGACAACAACAAGCTGCTATGGTAATAGGTTTTACCTTGGCAAAATGCCTTAAAGAATAGATTTCCTTTGATTTTCGGCCACCCTTGCTCTAAATGGTTAACCAACTGAATAAATGTAAATATGAAGATTATGAGTGAATAACTCATAGACATCAGAAGAAGACAACCGGATGGAGAATAGAAATGCTTAAGGTATGTTTTTTTACCTTATAATGTCAATTTTGGAAACTTTGGTCCCAAAACTTGCTTCAGCGAGAATGGACATTGTTCAAGGTTTAAAATGCTGAGAATGAGCCATGGAAAGTGATAGATCATGAGCTCCAAGTGTAGGTAATGAAGAGATGAAGAAAAAGAGCTAAAATAAGCCTTAAATCATTACCTTAGGTGCAAATGGGATTGATTTGCCTTGAATACTCAAGAACACAGCTTGAGAGGGTTTAGAACTGCCTATGTCTCGGCTGGAATGGGACAAGAGGAAAGAGAAAGAAAGAAAATGAGTTTTAAATGAAAAAGTAAGAAATGGAATAGTAAATGGTGATTCACCAAATTGGCTATATATTTTGTATTAAAGTGAGATGTGCTGTCCTCCTTGCTCCATGCTGCTGACCTCATATGGGTAAGAATGAGTCATTACTTGACCATTGACTATACTTAGTCAATTTTGCTTAAAAATGCACTATTTGGATTACTATTCACAAATGAGTGCCATATTCTGATTTTTTTTGAAATCTTGGATTTAGACCTTCTAATGTGGTATATTATAGTACATTAGTATAACAAGGTCTAATCCAATTCCTAAAACCACTCAAAACCCACTCAAAAAGTGAATTTTCTCAAAAACGTGCTTTAAGGAATTTTAAAGCACATTTTGTGCTAGAACTTGTTTTAGAGCTTGGTTTCCTTTGAGAATGGTTTTTTAATGTTCATTACTTCATTATAATACTTAGGAATCCACTTTGGATCCTATTTGAGGTCATACAATCTCTATGGTGTCTTAAAGCACATTTTTGGCTTTACCGATCTTAAGGCATGTTTTGCCTTGTTGAGATCTTTAGATTGTTCCTCAATGATATTTAGATGTTTACTAACCATCTTAGATCATTAATAGATCATTTAATTATGTTTTTTAAGGTTTGGGGTATTTCAATCTACCCCCTTAAAAAGGCTTCGTCCCAAAGTCCTTATTCATAATTAGTTCACCTAAGGAATCCAGTTCAACTAAGTAATCACAGACAGATCATCACTAGGGAGTACATCCCACTACGTTAAGACCTAGTCTTTATGTATCACATTTGATACAACAATAATCTCATTCCATATAGTTAGTAATCATGACACATTCATTCATAAACAGCACTAAACAAGGTGCAAAACTCATTCATACACAGCACTAGACAAGGTGTAAAACTCCATCATACACAGCACTAGACAAGGTGCAAAGCTCAATCATACACAACACTAGACAAGGTGCAAAGCTCAATCGTACACAGCACTAGACAAGGTGCAAAGCTCAAACATACACATCACTAGACAAGGTGCAAAGCTCAAATATACACAGCACTAGACAAGGTGCAAAGCTCAAATAAAGTACTCAAAGGTGTTTGCAAGGGATACGCCATGCATCCCTATCTACATGTCAGTATCTCGCGAGGATACTCACACATCACTCCACATGAGTGTGTGCACATATATTTAACGATGACAAATCAGGGGGAAACAGTCTTGAAGACCAGGACTTCACGATCCCCAACCCCATGCTAGCCAACGTCTACTACTACCCGTGGACACACCGGTTTAATAACAAAGGGCACTGCGGTCCACGGCTCCTCAGATAGTATCACCTAATTTCCTTAATCACCCGCAGACACTCCGGTCTAATGACAAAGGGATCTACGGTCCACGGCTCTTTGGGTGATGTCACTCGCAGACACACCGGTCTAATGACGAAGGACTCCACGGTCCACGGCTCTTCGAGTGACGCCCTAAATTCCAATTTCTATTCATATCTGTGTCCACTTGTAGGAAGTTTTTCGAGAGTCATCCAACCCTGACGTGGTCAGCGTCAGTGTTAAACTATCTGTCACCTCAATTTGTGTTCGGTTTCGCTTGATCGGACCAGGATCAAGTTCAACTTCCCACGTCAATTTCAATTAATAAACGTTTTATTCATTTCTAATATTGTTTCCTCTTGATATTTGCCACCTTGTGTTCTATAGATACACAAGTCAACTAGTGTAATTAATCTAGTCATTAGCATATAGGATCATGCATCCTAACCATGTACCAAGTTCTCTCGACTTATAATTATTCATACAACTCCTAGAGGTTTTAACTCCACTAGGTTACACACATCTGTGTCATGCCGATTCACTCATCGCATTTCAATAATCGGTTTCATACCGAGTCACAAATCATATAGTAAGGAGCTTTCTACTCCTTCTATTTGAAATCTCCCAATGAAGCTACCAAAGACCTACTTGAACTCTCAACTGGAGCTAACAAGCTAGGCGTTTATGTGTTTAATGTTCGCAACGTTTGCATAAATAATCGGAAATAGGATAAGAACACTCTACCTGTTCTCCCTTTCCTATTCGCCACAATTAATGCGAACTAAAATATATATATGTTCATACACATAATACATCACAATATCACCTCAAGTAATATAACACAATCATAATACTTGTACTCTACGTACAATAATAGTTTGCTGCATGTGTACCATGCACTACGTACTCCTACGTACGGTATATTTTAAGCGTGCGAAATCGCTCTACCCCCTTAAAAATGATTACGCCCACGTAATCTACGAATATATCATCTTGAAGTAATAAGTTCAAGTTGTTCCACTCCAGTGGAATTATTCGTGCACTAATGTGCTACATATTTCATTACCCCTTTTCTCTAGGGTCGGGCTTTAGCCCCTCTGGCTATACTGCCTATCTTGGTAAAACACCCTAGAAAATTCTAGCTACAAAGTATATATTTCTTGTTGTACGCTTGTATTTACATGAAATAATTAGTTCATGTTATTCTTTTATTTTTAAGTATTATAAGATACTTAGCTAAAATATTAGCTAATACAATGTATTATTGTCGGACCATACAAGTCTTAAGGAAGAAAACAAAATCAATGTTAAAATGTGTCATTGTAATAGTGACATGTTAAGTTCATATTACCGGTTGTAAATGTATATAGTTAACTAGTTTATTCTCTTGTCATCACTACCTATTTTATATCTTAATGTAGAAAGCCAAACTAGCCCTTTCTTCACCCTTGAGTAACCTTTATTTTCCAGCCAAAAATTAAGACCAAACATGGTCTTAACATTTCCGGTTGTTATCAATTTGTTTCAGTCAAAAAACATGTTACTGATTTATATATGTTATTGAATTACCAACATTGTCTTATACTCATGATAAGTTAATTAGCTATTTGTCTTGTTATGATTATTACCTATCCTGTATTCATTCCGACAAGCTTATATATCCGTTTCTTTTTACTAATATAATACATTATATGTAATAAAGCAACAAAGGAATTCAGTTCATTTGTATGACATTACCGATTTATATTGTTGCATTTAATACTTACGTCATCTTATAATTATTCCAAGACTAGCACTAATCTTATCTAGCTGATGTAGCCATATTTCCTTGATGAGTGTACGCATTTATGTGATAGTAAAGCAACAAAGCAATTCAGCCGAGTTGTATTGACATTACGGATCTCATGCGGTTACATTTAAGTTCCTTGTATTCATATGATCATTATTTTATTCAGCAGCTTATGTTACCGCCTCTTCTTTGCCTAGTCATAAAAATAAGTGGCCTCTTGTAAGCCAGCCAACAAACTTAGCCAATGGAAAAATTGTAATGCGCAACCTCTAAAATGGAGAATTTTCTCGCGACAAGACATCACAAGACAAACATTCCACTGATCACACAAGTACGCAAGCACACAGACAAGCATTCACAAGAACACAAGCAAGCAAGCATGCAAGTTGACAAGGTTAACATCACCGGCGTCGGGCACAAGGCCCGACCAGCCTTATCAATGCCTATCCCGGGCAGGGTAAGGCCCGTGCCTCAAGACAACCACCACCATAGCCAGACAGGGACTAGGAGTGGACTTTAACCACCCAACGACGAGCTGTCAACTAAACACCAATATAAAGTAGTTGTTATTACCGTAATATTTCCCATGCTGAATGGAAAAGGTTTGTTTCATTTTTTATTCAAGTGTGTCGACAGCAATCCTCCCCATCCCTGAATTTCTTCTCCTGTTCTCTTCACTCACGTAAGTTCTGATAGTAGAAGGAATTAGTGGCTATAAGAAATTAACACACAGCAAGGTAGACTAGTGCACAACCGAGAGCAAGATGTGTTGTTCCTGTTTGTTTCTACCTTGCTGAATGAAAAAAAAATGACTTCCCTTGCCAACACAAGTTTTGGTCGGCAGCAAATACTCTAGGCTGGAAACTCTTCTCCTGCCTCCCCACTCTCGTAAGGAAGGTCATAGGAAGAAAGTTGGAATTATAAGAGAAATAGCAGCACAAGTAGACTAGCGGAACCGAGTGCAAGGAGCTGGAAATAGTTGCTGTTTGCTGCTGCTTTTTGCGCAAGGTTGAAGAGGGAATTCAAGTTCAAGAGCTGGTTGAATTATGAAGAAGGAAGGAGGACCATTTAGCTGTATAAAACTCACAGAATTAGCAAGAAATAGCTAGAAGAAATCAGGTAACTACATTGAACAACAAATTTGTGAAATCTGATTTTTCATGGTGCTGTTTTACAGTTTTAAATGGGATTGATTTCTCATTGTCTTCCTTGATTGAATGAACATGTAACTCTCATGTACAACCAAATGACAAAGCCATTTTTTTCCTAGTTGTTGAAATTGGTTTCAAGCTGTACCGATTGCTGCTATTATTGTTGAGTAGTATGATAAGGTGGCGAGAAGCTTGAAGTTCCCATTATCAAATTATTTATACAGAAGATGATAGTTTGATGATCAAATAAGATGTGGAACTTATGTACGTGTGTACTAGCTGGAGCATATTTGAGTATGCAGGTTTTAGGTAGTATCCAATTTCTGGTTGGGCGGGGCTAGCCTACTGATGAGTATCCTTCATTCAGTATTTCCTCAAATATGTGAATTATTAGAAGGTGACATCAAGCTAATATGATGGCATGAGAAAAAGTTCAATTGAATTTGTTAGGTGTCCGTTTTTTACTAATAATAAGGTTTGATGTACATATAAAAAGCACTTGGAGAATTTGAATTTGTCAACAGTGTTTGTGGCTGATTCTGGAGAAGGTAGTTGCCGCTCTTCTTAGCATGAAACCAGTAACTGGAGGAGCGTGAATAAGACACGTGATGGATTTTATTCCACCCGTAGTAGTAGTAGTGGTTAGGTGGACCATGTTTTTTGTGTGGCATGGACAGGATAGATGGATTCGCATGATCCTCCCTTCTCCGCCTGCCTGTCTGGCAGGAGTTTTAAATGTGAACACTGTTATCAGCAGTAGGAGGATATTAATGTTTGAACTCCTATGGTAGTTTTGATAAACTGCAATATATCTATATTGTTGAGTAGTGTAGCTAAGTTTCTTCGAGTATAGCGCCGATACTCAGCCGTCAATTACCGCTGTAGTTGAATGCTGAGACCTGTCCTTTCAGCCTGAGTCTTCACAAATTAAGTGGATCAAGGGATAACCGCCTGATATGCGGAAAGCTATGCGCAAGACTTTTGTTTACGGATGTGGCTTAACAAGTACTTCTTTTTGTTTATTTCTACATTTGTTGAATCTATGATATGTACAATACTTGGGCGATTTAAGCAGAGATAACGCTTAGCTTTTTCTAGAGGTTATTTCTTTTGCCTAGTTTTTGTTAATTGGAATATGTGTAAGTTGCTATTCCTGCCACGCAAATATATGGTTGGCATAGGCGCTTGGTTGAGTTCGATTCAATTTCCATTACGCTACTGGTAGATGCAACAAATTTGTAACGCTGAGTCTGAGGCAATTCACGCATTTTGGATGTCCTCGTGAAATACCCCGTAATTAAAAACAGTGATTAATTAGGCTAATTATATTTTTAAAGGCTTAATTACACTTAAATAAATACGAGGGAACAAATCCCGAAGAAAACAGACCTTTAAAATGGGTTTAAAAGCATAAACGAACCTTAAAGCGCGTTTTTCGAGGAAACCGGAAAACGTGGCTTTAAGCGGGTCAAATAGACTCGTAACAGTTTTGGTAAACTAAATAGTCACTAATAAATATTGGAGCTTTAGAACCAATAAAATTAATTAAACGAGAAAATTCCGGGAAACGGGTACCGGTTAGTGAAAACTGTAACAACCGATAAGTTGAGGGTGAGAATGTAAATAAACAAACTAAGTGTGTCCACTTTGCAAATAAAAATAAAATGTGAGAGTGTGTGTGTGTGTAGGGGCCGGCCAGCACCCTCCCTCTCTCACTCTCTTTATTCCCCTTATTTGCTAAAGGACAAAACTAATAAGTAAAAAGCAAAAAATTAGACTCTCTCTCCTCACTCCCCTCTCTCACTCACGTTTTGCACCCTTCTCTATTCTCTCTTTCTCTTCTTCTTCTACCTTGCGACACCAATGGAGAAAGGAAGAAACTCACACAACTCCCTCCTTCTCTCATCTTGTTAACCCACTAATCTTGCTCCAAAATTACAAAATTAGTACCATTGTAATCCCCTTGCAGAGGAGAACACTTTCCTCCTTTCAAAAATCCAAAAGCTCCATTTTTGATTTTATGAGTGTTCACAATTTTAAGATTCAAGTCCACCATTAGAAGCACCTTCACCTCCTTATCATCTTGAGGTAAAAAGAAGTTCGAAAATCCATTGTTTCTAGCTCTCATTAGCATTTTTAATAACTTGCAGTTTTTGAACTCTTGGCCTTCTTTGTTCCAGCCGATTTTGGCTCTTTTGTTGGGCTAGAAATCTTGTTCTTTCACTAGTCAAGAACTTCATCTACTCATTGGAAGGTAACACTCTTTTCTAAACCCTAAACTTAAATCCTAGGGTTAGTATAAATGGATGCTAAATTGGTATTGTGTATTGGTACGGGTTGTAGCACTTGGTGTGTGAACCTCATTGAAACCGAGAACAAGGAGAAAGAAAGAGGAAAAGAAGAAGAGAAAGGAAAAAAAGAACTAGCAAGTCAAGGTAATGCTCTTACCTTGGGTTAGTGTGTATTGCATTGTAACAGTTTTTGAGTAAGTGAAATGATTAATGGATTGAGTAATGAGTAGTGGTAATGTAGTAATGTATTGGAGAAAAGAATGTAACAGTTTTCGAAGTTTAAATGATGTTTAAAACTTGGGAAAACCTTGGGTAGTGAATGTGTATGTGTGCAGGATTGTACTGATGTTGTAGTAGTATTGAAATGTTATATAAGTATTGTGTAACAGGTTGTGGGAATGTGAGATTGTGAACTGAAATAGTTGTGTGAGCAAAGTAAGAATTATAGGGGAGACTATGTCAAATTTTTGTAGAAATTAGAGGACTTAGCTTGTGTAAAAAGAGGAAGTAGTTAGA
Organism: Limonium bicolor; assembly: GCA_023374045.1. Classification (NCBI taxonomy): domain Eukaryota; kingdom Viridiplantae; phylum Streptophyta; class Magnoliopsida; order Caryophyllales; family Plumbaginaceae; genus Limonium; species Limonium bicolor. The sequence continues at coordinate 35,814 of JAIOTZ010001027.1, forward strand.
GAGTTTTAATGGAGTGCTTTAGCAGTTGTAACAGATTTGGAAATGAGGTTGTAAATGGAAGGAAACTAGAGTGTAAGGTAATGCATTTTGGATGCTAGGAGTAGCATTAGTTGAAGGAGTATTGAAGTGTAAGAGTTAAGGTAAAAATCTGTAGCATAGAAAGAAAAACAAAATCTGTAGCATAAGTGTGAGGAAACTAGTATAAGTGTTGAAAATGTAATGAGGAAAATGTGTAAGTAAATGTAAGGATTGAGTAGCAAGTTTGGTGGATGAATTAAGGTGATTTAGAGTGTCTAAATAGTACTAAAACATGTTAGGATCCATAGAAGAGTGGGGAAACAATGGGTGAATTGGGGAAAGAAAATAAATTGGTAGCAATGTTTCGGAACCTCCGACCCAGCGTCTGGATCGGACGTGGGTCGGACATGGCTTAAATAACGAGAAAATCAAACTTTCTGGAACCGTCCGACCCAGAGCCGTGAGTCGGACGTGGGTCGGACGGGCCTTGATAATCGACGGGAAATCTTTCTGGAATGGTCCGACCCAGGGCCGTTGAGTCGGACGTGGGTCGGACGGGCGAAATTTCTCCATCGAAGTTTCTGACTTCGTTCGACCCAGAGGTTGGGTCGGACGTGGGTCGGACATGACCTGGATGACAAAATCGAAACTTTCTGGAATGGTCTGACCCAGAGGGTATGGGTCGGACGGAATAGTGCTGGGTCGGACGGGAGTAATTTCAGAGGACGAAAACCTACTGGAATGATCCGACCCAGGGTTGGGTCGGACGGCCCAAACACTTACAAAAAAAAATGTTTTAATTATATGACTATAGTAATCATATACATATATATATGCCTATATACCTATATGCTATATATGTAGTAATACACCATTGATGAAGAAATAATGATAAGGAAGTAAGTAAGTTTGTAAGAAAGCAAGTTTATGAGGTAGTAAAGAAAAGAATGATTTTATAACCAATGATGAATGTGAAGTAGTCAGTTACATTGAAAGTATCAATGAGGGAGTAAATTAGATCGATAATAGATCATTGATCATACTACTTCATGTACGTATAGGAATCAAATAGTTGATCTCCAAAGGAACCGGTAGAACGTATTCGACGGTGAACAGTATGATTTCCTCATGCCCTGTATCCTAACTTGGTTACCCCGCTTTGTGTGTTTATGTGATCACCAACAAGATAAATGCATGAATCGGATTTATATTGCACTTATATGTGTTTGAACTATATTGTTCTTGTTTATGCTCTGAACATTTAGTTTGTATAATTCATGAAATGTATGAATGGAAATGATGTGTATGTGTAAGCATGAGTACTTGTGTATGTATGTATGTATGGAAGTAAGTATGGACTTCTACTAATTCCTAACAACCTAACTCCTAACATGAGTATTGAGTAAAATGGAATGAGTAGAAGCCCGATATAGTTTCGGCCACGCGTGAGGATAAGGAACCACAAGAGGTTGGGACCGAATCCTGGCTATGATCTTTTCCTTGGACCAATTCCCTTTGTATGGGTAGCATCCTGGATTAGTGGGCCACCCTAAAGCCCGGTGGTGGGAAGTAGTATTCCCTGCCCGGAGGTCATACCGACTTAACTGGAAGTAAAGTATGTAAGAAGTAAGTACTGTATTTGTATTGATCTTGACTATTGTAAGTCATTGACCCGGAGTAGAGTATTGAACACCCGATTAACCCGGGTGTGTAATAAGGCTAACAAGACCTTTGTATGTATTGGAGAATTGTATCTCCGTAATGCGGTGAGTATGGTAAGTATGAATATGACTTGTATTGCATTCCTTGTATGTATTGCATGTATGTATGCTTGGTAAAGTGAATGTATTGTATTGTATTGTATAAAGCATGTATGTATGTATGAATGAAAAACCGCATGTACTCGACCAAATAGTTGGCGTACCCCTCGCTAGTACGCGGGGTATGCGGTTATCATATGCAGCGTAAGCTGACCCCTAGGGGGAATGTTTTTACTACACAGGTACCCGCGAGGCGTGAAGGTAAAGTAGGGTCAAGATGTGATTCTTTTTGGAGTAATAGTAGAATTGAAACAGTGTACTGAGTTGTACACGGCTAAAGCCTTTTGTGTAGCCGGTGTACCATGTGTACACCTTTTGGATATTGAATTCTCGATTGGATAGAAAGGAGTAGTTGTATAAACTCTTCATTTCTGGGAAGTAGTCTTGGAATGTAATTCATATATTCGGTATACTCGGTAATCAAATGTAATTAAGTAATTGGTATTGTAAAGTAAGTAGTATGTATGTATTCATTCTAATCGTCAGACCGATACGGTAAGTAGTAGTAGCCTTGTTAACCTTGGATGGTTAAAGGCATTGTATCACCCGCCGGAGTAGGTAAGTATTCCGCTGCGAGTAAGGTAATTATGGGAAGGACTGAGGATAACGGAAGGATTAGCGGTTGGGGTGTTACAAAAAGTGGTATCAGAGCGAAGTATCGCTCTGATGATTAGACTCTTAAGTGTAGAGATTACCGAGTTAGGATTTCACAACCGTCATAAGACGGATATTTAGAAACCTAACTAGGAACTACCGTTGTTAACAACGGATACCCTTAACGTCTGCAAAGACGATACCATTGTTTGAATGAAGACCATGAGGTCATAGTATCACAACATCTAATGTAATCCACACTTGTTCAGATGTCAGGACGGGGTCGAGGCCGACCTAGAGGAGAGACATCTGATGGACCGGGACCGCGCGCAGACAGACGATAGCTGAGATCGTCGCCGCCACGGTAGCGCAGATTGCTACCGCAAGTGATAACGGGTGTTGCAACAAACACAGCAAAACCAACAGCAGCAAAAACAGCAGCAGCAGCCCGACCCACCTCATCCCGAGAAACGAATTGGGTTAAAAGCTGTGTCGCCGACCTTCGACCTGCATGCTTTAGAGGCGAGAGCGACCCCGCCAAGCTCGAGGCCTACCTCTCCGAGATGGAGACGGCCTCGAGACACTTGAGACTCCCGTGTGGAGTTCGAGTGAGGATAGCTGCGTACTACCCAAGGACGCGGCTATGGACTGGTGGAAGCTCGTTAAGGCCGAGCACATAGCTGACCCTGCTTCGGATGCGAAGCCTTTACCTCTCTTTCTCCGATCTAAGTACTACCCCGAGCATGTCAAGACCAAGAAAAGAACTTGAAGCTCGATGCACTAAAAATGACTGAGAAGATGACGGTGATGAATATACCGCACCTTCACCTCTCTTCTCACGACTTTCTACCCGACCTTGGGTTATACCGGCCAAGTTTGGTCGACCGCTTCTACGGCGGATTGAGCCATCGACTCCGGTATGGCACATGTGCTTCACTCGGTTTACCTCCCTTCAGGTAAACAAGTTGGACCCTTAAAAGCCATGAGTAATTGAATTAGTATTCCCCGTATGTAAATGTAACCTAATGCCTAAGTAATTCAGAGTGTTACCACGCTGCATCTCGAGTTGAGATCAACCTGCCAGCTGAGAGATGAGGAACAAAGCGCTGAAGCGCAAGGTGCGCGGCAAGGGTAACCCCGCCGATGAACAAAACCAATCCAAACCCTGAAGAAAAGGAAGGGGAAGCACCCCACCATCAGAAAAATACATCCGGAGACGGCGGTGCCCATGTTGAGAAGGGCCAAGGCAACTGAGCCGTTCAGATTGCCTACACCGCACCAGTGGCAGCGAAGCCACTGAGGTCTCAGCCCTATAGGGTTAAGAAACCGAAACCGAATTAGTACACTTGTGAAATTGTAAGTATATAGAGTATTGTAAGTATACCAAAACCTTGCTAAACTGAAAGCTATAGTTCTGGATTTGGCCAAGGAAAGAACCAATTTGATGGCCGCAACTACATCTGCCGTAACTGCAACAAGATCATCCCGGCACAGATTGCCAAGGAAGGGAGATCCGCTGCTTCACTTGTCAGAAAACCGGGCCACCGTTGCCAATGCATGCCCGGAGAATTCTAAGCCCAAGGGCAACTACCAGGGCTACAAGCAGCGTGAGGGCAAGGAGTTGCATCTGGCGATGCTCATCCCACACACCTCACAGGGACAGGGGTCCCGAGGTCCCAGAAGGGCGCCACCGTAGAGGCAGCCGGCCTTACACATCATAGACCGTGATGGGACCGGGACTAAGTCCGGCCCAGGTAACCACTGTAACCTTAATCCCTTGAAGCATGACTAAGTATTAAAGTAATTGTATGAATGACAGCATGAATGCGTTAAGTCTTGAAGTATGAAATTGAGCATGAGTAGGTAACGTGGAAGTATGTATTAGCATGAAATGAATTAGTAAGCCTAGAACTCATTCTAGATGAATTTACCACCTTAGATAAATTCCATATCTGTTACCCAATACCTTCAAACTCACCTCACGAAGAGACGACATCGTCAATCACCACTTCAACAACGAAACAGTGTCAGGTTATCGCCCAGGTATGATCTTATTAAAAGGATCCTGACACCCGAAGCACAAATTTCAATCATCCGAAGACGATGCCACCGAGTTAGGAACGGGTCCAGGAGGATTTTATACACCCGAATTCCCCGGTGGAGCTACAATGAAGCTGGAAAATGATGTGCTGGGAAAGGAATGGAACCCTTTACCAAGACATACCAAACAAACGCGACAGGAGACGGAGCAACAACCTCCAGCAAAGACCCCAGAATTCCAAACGCTTATCACACAAGCTTTAGAAATTGCACAACATTGTGAAGATGAACCAATCCCTGCACTTGAAGCAGATCTATGTATCGTCAACTTCTATGAG
>JAIOTZ010000110.1:0-86027 GCA_023374045.1 Limonium bicolor
AGCTCCACTTTGGTGCCAAGAGGAATTTCCATGGAAGGAGCTTGAGTTCATCTTTTACGCATTATTCTTCTCCTTTGCTTCAAGGTATGGAAACTCAAAGAAAATGGTGTTTCCTCTAATTTTTATGTTAACCAAAGGTAGCTTAAAATTCCTTTGGAAAATGAACGTACGTTGTGTATTCAAACTACCTAAAGAGCCAATGGTTATGACATAGAAAAATGTTCTCAAAAGACTAGTAAAAAAACATACGAACTGCTGTTTGTATTTGCAGGTGAAAGGCAAATATATTGTGGGAAATTCAGTGTTTAAGATTATTGCATTTTAAGAGCCTAAGAGCTAAGCAATTTAAATTGTGCACTATGTTGTTATGTGGTGTATATTTGATGAAGTTTTGAGTATAAGAGTGCACGTAAAATTATTGGGAAGATATACTTATGATGGGTGTAAATAACATACGTAGCAGGACTGAGAAAAATGCAGTACGTCGAATTCTGTAGGTTGGTCCGGGACCTAGGCCATGGGTAATGTCCCGGACCATGGTGCAAAATAAGCCGAGAGTTCACATTGTAATAGGTCCGGGACTTAGGCCTTATGTAAGGGCCCGGACCAACCCCTAAAATAATACCGTGAGTTTTCATTTGGCTTTAGGTCCGGGACTTGGCTCTTGTACAAGGACCCGGACCAACTTGTTAAAATTACCGAGAGATTTTTTTGCCTAGAATGGTCCGGGACTTAGGATCTGTAGGAAGTCCCGGACCACCCTGCTAAATACGCCGATGATTTTCTGTAAGTATTGATCCGGGACTTAGGGTAAGGACCAAGTCCCGGACCACTCTAAAGATGTTGTTTAAGGTATGAAAATGATGTTTAATGATGGGGAGTGATGGATAGTGACGTTGTAAGGTTGTTAAGGACAGGTTTGGTGAGTTATAATGACAATTTGGTGGGTGGGAAGTTGGAATTAAATGTGAGAGTAAAACAAGTTAAAAATGTAAAGGTGTTAACTAGCTAACGGAGTTAACTATAGTCATTCGACGTTACACAAACATGTTACCCTAATGTTAATGAAGGTAACTTTAATGTACCAGTTGTTCGAGAATTGTTCGAGGAACCTAAATGGACATGGTAGAGTGGACTCCGGCGACAGGTATGGTTTTCTTGCAACCTGTGTCCTACCGGATTACACCGGCTTGTATGCCAATGTGTTTTTCTGTGTGTTTGCCACCTTGTAAGATAAAACATGAAATGAGTTTATAGTAATTCATTTATGTGGCGAATCTGGTCACCAATACCGTTTAACCTCAAATAGGTGTTAAACCTTAGCTAACCAAATCTAGGTACACATGAGGTATCGGTATTCGGAGTTAACGGCCCAAACCTTGGGAACGTTCTAACCACGGCTATGCGTGAGTTAGTTGTGTATGGTGATTGTTTGTAGGTGTGAACCTCCCTTACATGATTAACACGGTTGTGATACCGAATGGTGTGTGGATGTGATAGGTCCATAATGGAGCCTAACTACTTAACTATATGTATATGTGTACTAATGGGGGATTAAAATGTATGACTAGGGCCCCGAGTCGGTCATGTTCCGGCACGCGTGTGATGGACGGGAGTCGATGTCATACCCGGTTCGACTCTCTTGGTGTATGTTAGGTTGTTTACTCATTGGGTTTCCAATCTTCCCTTTAGCTTAGCCAAAGCTATGTTACTGACTCACGTCGGTTTTCTGGGGCATACAATGGTTGTTCGGTGTGCTTGGTTTACTATACCCGACGCACCTTAGTGTTAAGTTATCTGTTCATTTAAAGAAACGGTAGCAAGTTATGGAGCGAGCTTATCATGAGTTTGGCAACATTCTCTAGGCTCTAAAGTGAACTAGTATGGTGGGTTGGTTCCTTAAGAGAACCGTACCCGTTGTATTATGTGTTATGGATGTATTGCAATTCCTATTCGGTGTGAAGTTATATGTGGTAAATTGTGGATATGTGGATTATGGTTATGAGTTCAGGTTTATAATATGAAGCATTTAAGGATAATTTGATTGGTGGGTAAATGTTGTCTGTTAAGGAAGTAACTCCATTAAGAGGAGAGTCACTCTAGGGTTAAAGGAAAAATGCTGATTTGTTATGTGTGGATGTGTGGATGTGTTGGGTGTTTGTTAAGCCCTACAGCTGGGCGTATGCATTGTGTTGTGTGTTTATGGTTTACATGCAGGATTTAATTATAATCAACAGCATGCTAAGACGACAATTAGTTGTGCGTGGCCGGTAGCATGCGGGCTGCGGGATTACCATACCAGCAAAGGTGCTGACCCCCTTGGGGGCTCCCATACTTTTCAGGTACAAGGAACTGGAAGCCGTTCGAGAGTAGGACGGGGTAGTGTTGTACATTGGTAGCCCTTTAATGGTGTATGTATTATAGGTGTAGTAAGACCGAATTTGTTATCGGCATTGGTTAGTGAATACTCGGTACAGTGGGGGACGTATATGTAAATAATTGTTGGAAGTGGAATCAGGATTGTATGGTGTAGTTGCTCGGGGATTTAGTCCATCAGACCGATATAATATGTATGTATTAGCCTTGTTAGCCACGTGGGTGGTTAACGGCGTGTAACACCAACGGATTAAGTAATGTGATGGTTTATGTTTCCGCTGCAGATGGTTATAAAGTGCGACGTTGTGGATGGGGTGTTACAATATCAAAGAATAAATGATATTTCAACAATAAAACATGTTTTTTCACTTCAATATTAAACCAGAATATAATTAGTCAGACACAACATGACTTCATACATTTATTACAACACATAAGCGGTTGAAGTAGAGCCGACACATGACTTCATACATTTTATTCATATGCCCACACAAGGCACGACAAACCATACCAACATTACGTTGATAAGAAGTAAAAGTTCCAACATACATTAATTTATTAGCTAGTAGAAGAGTTTATTTAATCCAAAAGTGGTGAAAGAGTGGGATCGTAATTTGGATGCCCAGGGGTAAACTTTCCCCACTCCTTCTGCAAATATTCATAATAGTCGGGATCATCATCGTCCTGGCGGCTTGGAAAGTTTTTCCAGATACAACTCCCCGTCCCATTTACTGCCCTTGGACCGCTCCTTTCCTGTAGTTGGAACATTATTCATGTTCAAAGTTGACGCATCCTTTTTGACATTGATGGTGCTCCCTTCGCGGTTTTCTTCTTTGAGGTACGAATTGCAGTTTAGTTTTGGCACTTCTTCTGTTCGAAGAAGATGATTGATTGGCGACACCCTTGTTCTTATGGTTATCCATGATCTGTTCATTACACTAGCGCAAATTAAGTAAGATCAAAAATATTATCAGATTTACATACCAAACGAAAAAAATTTAAGACTTGCGTACACTGATGCAATGTAGTGCTGATAAAGGTTTTTGTATTATTTTGTGGAATGGAAAGGGAAATTACGTTATATTTATAGGCTAAGGTGCACTGTGTAGTAACATATACGCAGGTTTGGAATCTTGTAAGGGTAAAAACATCAAACTCCACTAACTCATGCCAGAAGATAAGATCTTATCAACAGAATCTGATTTGATAGTACACTAACTCATGCCAGAAGATAAGTTGGAATCTTGTAAGGGTAAGACATCAAACTTGTAAAGGTGTGTGCATACCAAATTCCAACTTAAACGGATGCCGGTAGCCATTTGAAAATCTACCCTAAAGTAGGTAAAGAATATAATGAATTATAGTGACATTCATTATTGTTTCTTGCACTTTGTGCCCGATTCTGAATGAGTTGTGGAATTCCATTATACTTGATATTTTGAGACATTGTAGTGTGCTTGTCAGGGTGTGTGCATACTAAATTCCAACTTAAACAGATGCCGGTAGCCATTTGAAATCTGCCCTAAAGTTGGTAAAAAATATAATTAATTATAGTGACATTCATTATTTTTTCTTGGACTTTGTGCCCGATTCTGAATAAGTTGTGGAATTCCATTATACTTGAGATTTTGAAACATTGTAGTGTGCATGTCTGGGTGTTGCATACCAAATTCCAACTCAAACAGATTGAAATACCCCGACCTTAAATATGGCGATTAAATTATCCTAATAGGTAATTAAGAGCCTAATAATGTTTAAGTAATATTGGTAAGGAAAAATAAATCCAAAAGAAATAAAGAGACGCCTAAAAAGCGTAAAACGCTAAATAAGCGTTAAATAACCATAGGAGGTATGAAACCTCGGTTAGCGTATCATAAGGATTCTAAAGGCTTAATTAAGTCTAAATAAATATTAGGGAACAAATCCCGAAGGAACGGATCCTTGAAATGGATTAAAATCACTAATGAACATTAAAGCGCGTTTTTCGAGGTAACCGGGAAAACGTGTCTTTAAGCGGGTCAAATAGACTCGTAGCAATTTTTCAATGAAATAATCATTAATAAATATTAGTGAAGCTTTAGGACCAATAAAATCAATAAAACGAGAGATTAGTAAAAAACTGTCAAAAACGGGAAGTTGTGGGGTGAAAACATAAATAACCAAAACTTATGTGTCCACTTTGAAAATAAAAAGTAAAAGTGGAATGTGTGTGCTGTGTGTGTGTCCGGTGGGAACCCCCTCTCTCACACTCTCTCACACACTCCTCTCTTATACACAAACAAACAAAATAATAAACAACCCCACTCACCTTTATTCTCTCTCTCCTCCATTTCACTCCCTCTCTCACGTGAAGCCCCCACCCTCACTCTCTGATTTTCCTCCCTTCTTCTTCTCCAAACCGAGCAGCCATGGAAGGATGAGAAAAACAACACAAAACCTCCACTCTCTCCTCTTGTTACTCCCTCAAATCCCTATCAAAAATTATAAAAATACCATCATTGGAATCCTCTCACCAAGAGCTACATTCCTATATTTTCAAAAATCGAAAACACACATTTTTGTTGTTATGGGTATACCCCATTGGAGCTTCAAGACCACCATTAGAAGACCCTCCTTCTCCTTGTTCTATTGAGGTAAAAATATCTTTAGAAACTCCATCTTTTTCTAGCCTCAAAGGCAAAACAAAAATCTAGCTAAAACCTTGTTTGGTTTCTTTGCACTCTAGCCGATTTGGCTTGTTGAAGGGTTGGAAATCTTGTTCTTGAACCACTCCAAACAGCACTTGCACTCTTGAAAGGTAATAAATTTTCTAAACCCTAAAACCTAGATTAAAGCTTGATTAATGGTTAGGGTTAGTTCATAGTAGTGAAAGGTGTATGTGAATGGTTGTAGTGCTAGTGGATTGGAATTCAAAATCGGTAGAGAAAGAAGAAGGAAGAAGAGAAAGAAAAAGCTAGAGAAAAGCAAGGTAAGATTGCTCTTTTGTGTAGCTTGATAATGTATGTATGTAACAGTTTTTAGAGGATTGAAATGAGTATTGGAAATGGTAATGCATTAGTAGTATAATGTGTAAAAGAATGCAAGTATTTTAAACCTTAAAAGACATTTTAAAACTGTCAAAACAGATTAGGAATTGAATGTTTAAGTGCAGGAATTTTTAAGTGATTGTTTAGTATTGGTATAATGTATGGGAGCTTGGGTATTGATTGATGTCTATGGCAACAGGTGGAATAAGCATTGAAATGTGAATTAGAATGTGTGGTGAGAGTGTGTAAATTATAGGGGAGGTTATGGCAGAATTTGCCTAAGATTAGAACACTTAGTGAATTAAAAACTAGGTGAATAAAGTGTGTTGTAACAGATTTTGATTAAGGAAGATAGAGGGTAAGTTGAGAGAGATAGAGAGTGTATTCTAATGCATTGGAGTGCTAGAAATGACATAGAAGAGGAGTGTAAATGACAAAATCTGTAGCAAAAAGTATTTAAGTGCATTGTGGGAAACTAGGAGGAATGAGTGTACAAGATTTGGCGAAATGGAGAGTTGGACTGGGTATAGATATTGTAGTTGCTTGGAAATGAATTGGAATGGTAAGATGGCATTAGGAGAGGGAACTATGCATGGGAGAAATAAGAACCCAAAATCTGTAGCAAAAACCACTTGGAGAAACTATTGTAAGTGTTGAAAGGAAGTAAGGAATTGTGTAAGTTGTTTGATGGATTTAGTAATGGATTTGGTGAATGAACAGGAGTATTAGGAGGTTTAATTAGTGTTATAACATGTGGGAATAAGTGTAGGAACAATGGGGAAGTAATGGGTAAAGAGAGGATTGAAAACAGAAATGAAAATGCAAATACTGGGCCGACCCGGACTTGCGACCGGACTTGCAAGTCTGGTCGGAGCAGAAAATTTTCCGTCAGAAAGCTACTGGAATCGACCGGACTTGCGACCGGACTTGCAAGTCGGTCGGACCAGAAAAATTCCCCGACGAAACCTTCTGGAATGGACCGGACTTGCGACCGGACTTGCAAGTCCGGTCGACCAGAAGAATTTTCCGTAACTGAGCTACTGGAATGACCGGACTTGCAAGGTCGGTCGCAAGTCCGGTCCTGACAAAAAAAAATTTATTTAAATAATAATTATATATATATTATATATATATATATATATATATATATATACATACAATATATATGTATACCCACATCTACATATATGCATGTATGTAAGCATGCCAATCTTAAGTAAGAGAATAAAACTTAAGGTAATGAAAAGTAAGTAAGTAATGTGTAAGTGTAAGAAGTATAAGAACATAGTAAGTATGAGTTAGGAAACATAGTAAGAGTACAGATAAGTAATGGTAGGTAATTAACCATTCAATTGTATGTATAAAATAGGACTTGATTTGTGAACACCGGAGGAACATTGGGATACAGTACAACGGTGAAAGGTATGATTTCTTCATGCCCTGTATCCTAATCTGGTTACCCCGATTTGTTGCTTATTTGACCACCTAAATAAGATAAATGCATGAATCGGACTATATTGCACTTACCTGTGCTTGACTTATGTTGTGCTTGATATTTATTGTCTTGAGCACTAGTTTGTATAATTCATGAAATATATGAATGATGATGAATGGTATTCGAACCTCGTATTGTACTTGTGTAAGGTATGTGCCTCGTATGTATGTGTATATGTGTATTGTATTATTGTGGCTTGGATGTTGACTTGTGCTAATTCCTAACTATCTAACTCCTAACTTAAGTGAGTAAATTGGAATGAGTACAAGTCCGATATAGCTTCGGCACGCGTGAGGATGAGGAGACACGAGAGGTTGGATCCGATTCCTGGTTCGTAAGCTGGTCCACGGCCCAAATCCCTTAAGTGGGTAGCATCCTGGATTAGTGAACCAAGTAAATCCCGGTGGTGGGACGGAGTAGTCCCCGGGCCGGAGGTCCCGACGACTTAACTTGAGTAAGAGTAAGTAAGTATGTATGAGTATGAGAATGAGTATGTATGTGTATGTATGGAGTAAATGAGTAAAGAGTAATCCCCACCCGATTAACCCGGGTGACCAATGAAGCTAACAAGAATTGTATATTGTGTATGTACTTGCGTATGTGTATTTCGGAAGAAGGTAAGTATGTAATGATGGTATATTTGTATTCCTTGTATGTGATGAAGTGTATGTATGTATGCCTTGCGTAAGTATTAATGTATTGTGTATGAGAGCATGTATGCATGTATGTTTGTATGAAAATGAACCGCATGTATACGACCAAGTGGTCGGCGTACCCTCACTAGTACGCGGGGTATGCGGTTATCATGCTCAGCGAAAGCTGACCCCTTCGGGGCAACGTTTTTAGTGTGCAGGTACCCGAAGCGATGTGGCCAAGGTGAGAAACCGGCGGCACACCCTTGTAATTAGATAGTAAGTAGTCGTGAGAAATGGGTAGTGAATCGACTCTTAGTGAGTATGTATGAATTTGGAAGAGGTATTACCACTTGTATAAGGATCTTAGGAAACTCGGTAGTAGATTTGGATGGGTAGTGTACTTGGCGTATTGTACTGTATTAATATGTTGCAGTATTTGGTAACGGGAGATTGTATTGTAGATTGTAGTACTCGGGATTCCGGTCCGTCAGACCGATACTGTATGTAGTAGCAGTAGCCTTGTTAGTCACGTGGGTGACTAACGGCATTGTATCACCCACATTATGTAAGTAAGTATCCGCTGCGTGTATCTGATGTGTAAGGAGATTGGGCGGTAAGCATTGTATTATTAGTAGGGGTGTTACAAAAAGTGGTATCAGAGCGAAGTGTCGCTCTGATGACTGGAAATACCGAGTTTAGGAATACCGAGTAGGGATTAGAAGCTTAGGGCTAAGGGCTGAGTGTTAGCATTAGAGATATGCTAGTTAGGAATTCCCGGTGAGTACCGGATACCTACAATACCAGTCCCGCCCGCCGCGAACCCCACTGTATAACTTGGGAAAGGACGCCAGAGAGAAGGAAAGTCCTCTCATACTCGGGGAAACCCGATCTGGCAGTTGTGAAGCAATCACACAGTAACAAGAACCGACACGTAGTAGATTCCAAGGATTGGAAGCCCGGAAATGGATCCCGGTTAAACCACAATACCCGCACTCCATAGCGGTGGAACGAGCACTCCAACCACGAGAAGGCTGCAACTTACAACAGCATGGGGCGACGTGCTTAGCAGTCGCGAGACCTAGCTAGACAACCAGCAGTAGGAAGGAAGCACTAACCATGCAATGAAATGGAAAAAGGAGTAATGACAGAACCCGAGACACAAGTCTACGGGATAGTAATACTTGAATAATACCACCACGGTATGCCAACTGACTAAGGACATCGTCAGGAACGGTTAACTCCAAAAACCACAACGCCAATGAGGTTACAATACCTGGCCAGCATAGCTTACTAGCTACAAGAACATCCAAGGATATAATCCGATAGGACTACAGGAGTAGTGCCTAAACAAGGTAGGCTCAGTAAACACCATAAATGTGTGGGAACGAGCCACAAGGGACGACATTAAGCCAAATAGAATGGGAGTCTCCAAGGATTGGAGAAACATCCCGATTATCAACAATCACGTCAAGATCATTGAGAACCTACCTAAAGGATCGGGTATACCAACTATAGATCAATGAGATCAAGGGAAGGGTCGACAGGACTATCAAATACTAATGGAAACCATACCGTGATCGGTATAGGATTACCCAAAAACCACCAGTACCACGCACTTGCCACGGCAAGTGCAGTAAGAACAGAAAATATGTAAGGAACTCTAACACACCACAGGTACATATTAATGTACCGTGGCTGCAAGAAGCGACTACAGGATCACACATCCTAACAACCGACGTATGGAACCTTGGGAAGGCCTAACGGCCCGACCACTGTATTTAGTACATACCAGTCAGCGGAAAGCTAGACTTGGTCAAGACCTCGAACATGGCTATGCCATGAGAGACTTATTTTACACCGACCATTGTTTTAAAACCCAAATTCTGCTTTCAAAACCACGACTTTCTTTTAAAACCTTGGACTTTTAAGCAAAACCAACAAATTACGGTGAGTATCATACAATGATACAAGAGGAGTTGACAATAGAATACTTCACCTAGGCGTGTGACGAACACTACGAGTGTACCCAATTACGGGATGGGACAACTGCACTCCGAAGGAGCTTGTGGGCCTGACATGTAGTTAGGTAAGTGGTAACGCACAACATGGTACCCCACGTATGTATACATGTAGTGTACGACACGGGAAGTAGTCAACTCCGTTCTACGGACCATCAGTAAGTTCAAACCAGAACAGCTAGACACCTCAACGATCAGCATAAAGGAACTCAGAAAATCCATCTGAAGGTAAGGAGTAAGAAACTAGAAAGTGCAAAGAGCACGGACTAGTCAGTATAGACATTGGACATGTCTCAATGACATCAAGCAACCACATGATAGCTGGAAGGTATACCCAGCCTGACACGTAAGGCAGTTGCCTAACGTGAACACCACAATGCTCGACAAACGGGACAGAACTCCCAAGAGCAATCACACGATTACCATAAAGTAAAATCCATCATTGAAGAGAATATTAAACCTAGTCTCAAGCGCTAGGAGCAAGTATAAACGGTCTACCCAACGACAGGAGACGTTATAAACCTAAAGGGAATAGCTTAACACGATACCATAAGACGGTATATAGGACAACACATGTTATACATTAGCCGGATGTAACGGCATAACTACCAACACCCAGGAGCGATCCTTGAAGGGTGTCTGCGTTAACAACAGTTGAACAAGCGTAATGATATGAGCACGGGAGCTAAAACGAACATTCGGTTAGGACACCGAAGGGATTTCGCTTAACAGGAAATACCCTAAGGTACCGAGAGGCACCTATTAATACCATTTTGCCAGAAAGGACCTCCTATAAACGGAAGCGTGATGTCACGACTTGCCATGGAGCCAGTAATACCTCCAAACCCATAGTGGTATACAAGGAGTGAAAAGATGTATAAGCAACTTGCAAAGAGCATAGCTTGCAGCAATAAGGCTTGAAAGCCATCAACCAACTATGTTAGGTAAACCTTAGCGGTTGCATAACCCACACCATTTGGTGGCAAAACTTGCAAGAGAAACTATCTCATACGACAAGAAATCAACAACCAGACCATCAGTACAAACCCAACATCCTGAGTGGGTTGGAGTAATGGCCATCTCAGAGTCACTGTCACTAGAGCACCAGTGTAGTATACAGTTGACAAGCTTTTAATTACCCTTCATGCCTACTGTAGCTAATAGCACAGAGGCATAAGAATCAGGATAATGCCAACATTGACCTAGTCCACATTTGGACACTACGAGAAACCCAGGGAAGGTACCCCTCGTTAACCGAAGACCACCAATGCGGTGATGATGTGAACCCTTAGAAAAGGCTTCCATCTACTATAACAATAAAGCCCACGCAATAGAGATTGCCAAGGGGTGATGGATAAGGAAATGAGATTTCCAAACCATTACGACTTAAGGAGTAAAGCATACCCCATATGCACCTAAGCATGTGTGAACCACTGTATAAACACCAACATGGTAAACCTCGTCACGAGACTTATGAGTGGAAGCATACCCCTCAACAAGAACCTTCACTTGTCAGGGATAGAATACTCTCCAATTGGAGAACGGGACCAGAAAACCCTTGAAGTTTCTTGGGATGTCCCGGTGATGCACATACAAGTAGAATTACACAGCTGGAGCCTATAACCAATGCTCAGCACTGGAGACAGTAATTGCCGAAAATAATCAATGGAATACACATTGAACACCACGAATGACCAGCGCTCAAGAGAGCTTTAACCTGATAAATTACTTTATCCTTGGTCAACCAAGATACTTGGTAATTGTATCACAAATGATGATAGAATGTGAGGTAAGCTAACCTACACATAAAACCTAAGTTGAAGAAGACATCTCCACACTGGGAAATAATCACATTGCGGTATGCTACGACAACCGTCATACACACGAACAGGGGAAACCCTCAGTGTACACACCATAAGGAAATGGTGCCAATGACAATGGCAATAAGTAAAAGGAACTATCACAGTAACAGAAACAGTAAAAACAATGTTGCACAATGAGTAAGAATACGGTGCGCAACAAGCGACCGCTATGAGGAAGTAGTTAGATAACGACACGGAGTATAAGTATGGAAGACAGGCAGAAATATTCTTTCCTATCACATAAGTGACTTACTGTCAAGTGTTTACGCCTCTGCACTCTGTATGACTGGGTGTTTTGGTATTGCACTTGGACAGCTAATGATCTAATGGGATGGCTAGGGATATGGAATATGTAAACCGTAGTAAACCTTTCTTTTCACCAACAAACATGGCATAAGCCAGTTAGCAAGCTCAGCAACAAACCGTGCGGCCTAAGGCCAAAGAAGCACGAAGAGTGTAAAACACACTAGCAATCACAAGATGTGAATTCCAATGGAATAAAAAGGTGAAAGGAGACTTTAGAAAGTCACTAGGACGACGCATATCAGTGCAAGGTCATACAAGTAAAGACACTTGTACTGAACCAGACGAACTAGTAGATCCAGAAACTATTGACACCAGAGGAAGCACTACAACTAAGTAGTGACTCAACCTCGCCCGACAATAAATCGGAGGAGCTGATCAACAATCGTGAAAACACGAATAGTATACAGAATAGATGGCCAGAGAGCTGGTTATAATCTATACTCATTGAGTTCAAACAGCGGTAAAAGAATACCACACTGTTAGTATACCTTATTCCCACAAAGAAGGGATAAAGAGGCGATGAGTAGCACATTTGGAACAACCAAAGAGCAGTAAGTACTAAGAGTATCAGGGTCGCGCAGCAGAGCTAGTGGGCCCTAACTAGGAGACAATATACCTAGTAAATATAATGGCATAGCTATTAATGCTTTGAAGCCTATTAGGCTAGAACCGAATTAATTAGGAGTTAATAAACTCATATAGAAATTCTTGGTGCAAAGACTAAACCATTGGTATGGTTAAGACCCTTTGACCAGAGCATATTGTATAGTGTACCGTAGTGAAGCTAAACGCTTTAGATTGCCCAAATTGATTAAACCAATGTTTAATAATAATAACATATGGTAGATTACGTGGGCGTAATCCCTTTTAAGGGGGTAGAGCGAAAACCGCTTAATGTAAGTTTTGTGAATAAACACATAAACCATAATGTGCATAGCACAAATGAGAATCAAATTGATGATTGATACTATGTTAAATAAACATAAGTATTCATTCATATTATAATTATGGTAACTAGACATTAGACATGCAAATACCATAGGATGAATGTACCCATCTTGTAACACCAGTGTAAGAGTATTTGTAAAGAAGAGTAACGAGTAGTGGACGGAGCTCCACAAGTATTGTAACCCTTAAAGAAGTAGTACGAATGGATTATGAGTAGTAAAGGAAAGTAACCAGGAGTAATGTATTCGTAAGTATGTTATTGAAGTAAATTGAGCACGATTGAATTTCACAAGTACTGTAGTCCTTAGTTAGAATATTGGAGAGTGATGGATGAAAGCAGTGAAGGCTGAGGAAGTGAGCATTTAGGTATTGAACCACGAAGTAAAGCATTTGGGAAGTAGAGTGAGGATGATTGATGGATTGATTCCATCCTTTGGGGATGTATGAAATTGTATCACGACTAGAAAGGGTAAAAAGATAGAAAATGAAAACATTAAATTATTTGCTTGCTTGAAATTGATGTGGGAAGTCGAACTTGATCCTGATCAGATCAAGGGAAACCGAACACAAATTGGGGTGGAAAGATAATTCAACACTGATGCTGATCACATCAGGGTCGAATGATTCTTGAAGCTCCCCTTAAGTGGTCACAAGAATCACACTTAGGATAGAAGTAATGAATATAAATTGGAACTTGGAGTTGTATGCTTTAGAAAGATTTCTAATTAGTAGTTGTAAAAGAATTTTCTTAGACTGGAGAGTAAGTAATGTTGTTGGAAGTTATACCGGAGAGGATAGTAGTGTAGCATATTATATTATTCCAAGGGCAACAGGACATAGAGGAGTCCTGTGTCGAAATGATCTGAGTGCCTACGGGATTGTGATGTGTATTGCATCGCTTTGGTGATAGCTTTGCACCGTATGTACGTATAAAGGTTGTAACGAGGAACCGGACGGTTAATAGTAATATGGATTGGAGTAATTATGTACATTGGAATGATAGGGAAAGGAGAAACCTTGAGTAACGAATTTGGGAATTGTAAGGAGGAAGAATGTGGACCACGGTATTAGACATGTAAGAACTAGTAAGCATTGTAAACTTATAACCTCGAACAACTTTGAGGACAAAGTTCTTAAGGGGGGTAGATTGAAATACCCCGACCTTAAATATGGCGATTAAATTATCCTAATAGGTAATTAAGAGCCTAATAATGTTTAAGTAATATTGGTAAGGAAAAATAAATCCAAAAGAAATAAAGAGACGCCTAAAAAGCGTAAAACGCTAAATAAGCGTTAAATAACCATAGGAGGTATGAAACCTCGGTTAGCGTATCATAAGGATTCTAAAGGCTTAATTAAGTCTAAATAAATATTAGGGAACAAATCCCGAAGGAAACGGATCCTTGAAATGGATTAAAATCACTAATGAACATTAAAGCGCGTTTTTCGAGGTAACCGGGAAAACGTGTCTTTAAGCGGGTCAAATAGACTCGTAGCAATTTTGGTCAACGAAATAATCATTAATAAATATTAGTGAAGCTTTAGGACCAATAAAATCAATAAAACGAGAGATTAGTAAAAAACTGTCAAAAACGGGAAGTTGTGGGGTGAAAACATAAATAACCAAAACTTATGTGTCCACTTTGAAAATAAAAAGTAAAAGTGGAATGTGTGTGCTGTGTGTGTCCGGTGGGAACTCCCCCTCTCTCACACTCTCTCACACACTCCTCTCTTATACACAAACAAACAAAATAATAAACACCCCACTCACTTTATTCTCTCTCTCTCCTCCATTTCACTCCCTCTCTCACGTGAAGCCCCCACCCTCACTCTCTGATTTTCCTCCCTTCTTCTTCTCCAACCGAGCAGCCATGGAAGGATGAGAAAACAACACAAAACCTCCACTCTCTCCTCTTGTTACTCCCTCAAATCCCTATCAAAAATTATAAAAATACCACCATTGGAATCCTCTCACCAAGAGCTACATTCCTATCTTTTCAAAAATCGAAAACACACATTTTCGTTGTTATGGGTATACCCCATTTGGAGCTTCAAGACCACCATTAGAAGACCCTCCTTCTCCTTGTTCTATTGAGGTAAAAATATCTTTAGAAACTCCATCTTTTTCTAGCCTCAAAGGCAAAACAAAAATCTAGCTAAAACCTTGTTTGGTTTCTTTGCACTCTAGCCGATTTTGGCTTGTTGAAGGGGTTGGAAATCTTGTTCTTGAACCACTCCAAACAGCACTTGCACTCTCGAAAGGTAATAAATTTTCTAAACCCTAAAACCTAGATTAACCATAATAATGTTTTAATATTTCCCTCACAACTGGCTATTTTCCGACATACGCGGAGTTGTTTTAGCTATTTAATCTCCTCAGGGTAACTTGGACAACTTAACTCTTAATTTACGCCTTCTACATCTCATTTACTTATTAGTCATATTTTATATTAGACTTAGGAATAAATACTTACGTATCACAGAAATATTTGTGACCACTTGTAAGGAGTCTCCGGAATCATCCAACCCTGACGGGGTCAGCGTCAATGTTGAACTATCCCTCCACTCCATTTTGTGTTTGGTCTTCCTTGATCTGACCCGGATCAAGTTCGACCTCCCACGTCAAATATCAAACAATCACATAATTGTCATTTTCCAAATTTTATCTTATTGAACTTTGTGACGTGGTGACTATGTACCTTTTTCCTTGATTGTTATACCATATTCCAATAACTGACATAATCTATACTTGAATCTAGTGTATTCCTTAATCCCCGGAACTAAGTTCCTTTGATCAAATCATCAAGCGGGGTAGCCAGTTTTTCCTCTTGGCATAAAAGATAAATTCTTATTAATACATCTAGGCTTATACTGTCTAATAATTATATCCATCAATCATTTCAACTCTTAAATCCATCATACAAGTAATAAGTTCCGTCATGGACTTGCATACCTTAGAATACTCTCTTCTCTTTAAAAGGCTTATCTAATATTTCACTTATCAGGGCTTGATTATTGCCTATACTTGATTACCATCACTTGGAGCAAAGACAGTCACAGTTAGACTTCAAGTAAAGTTTTCATAACTCCATCCACAATTACAGTTTCACACAGTACTATTTCCTCCACCTTAAAGCTTGGCTTTCCTTATTTCATCTAAACTCCATAAATCAGTGTGAACCATATGTTCAGCCTATGTTAAGTATCTCTTATTATTAGTACCATCTTAACTAGGGATTTCCAGTTTGAATCCTACGGTTTGGTAACAGGACAATCAAGACTTATTGTTTGTTTCTATCTCTTAGAAACGTGGTTAATCCACAAGCTCAATGGCTTCCAAAAATATGACGATTAGGTGTAACAAATAGAAGATTTAGAATCACAGGATTCAGTATATAATGTTAGGACATTTTTACGTGTAAAGTAATTGTTACAAGTCAAGGGGTATGTTTTCTTACTTTAAATATAACTCTCATTCACCCTCAGTGTATGTATTAATTCAAGTTTTTGGTATAATTGATACTATCTTCACTGTAAGTGTCCAGGAGAGTCATTCGTTACCATGTTGATTTAAAATTTACATTACATAGGGTTTTACCTTATTTGGTTTTACTGCGATCTTTATTCGCGTTTATAACTTGAGCTGTCATAAAAGACATATGCCCGTACAGAACCATAAGGATAGTGTAGGACGATAGCCTCAAAATAGGTAGGTATTTTTAACGATACTTTAGCCCTCTGAAATGTATCAATATTCCTCAATGTTTTAGGTTTACTACCTTCAAATTATATTTATATATGTAGCATTTGGTATTGATAATTAGGTAGTCCTCCTCACTTCAGAAAATATAGATTCTAACTTTGTTCTCCTCCTTTTATTAATTAAGAGTCCAGCACTGTTGCCAAATTGATACTAGCTGAGACCCTTGTATTTGCTCAGGTATTTTAAAACCCGTGCTTATCCATGATGAATGTTTAGTTAAATATTTTGAGATTCTATTTCTTTATTGTCATCTTTCAAGGGTTTGCACTATTTTCTCTCGAGTAAATAAGGAATTGTAAGATTTTCTAGTCCCGCACTGAGCGGTAAGCTCGTGCCTGGGTATCCCATAAAATTTTAGTGTTTGCTCTTTACGTGCAGGTTTCATCAAACCCTTTTGACAATTTATGTAGTCTTAAGTATTCTATATTAATTAATATGTTCCTTTTTCATGACATCTGCTCGTCATTTAGGCAGGTCATACTTTGTAGTTACTGTAAGATTGGACAGTTGATAACGCCCTTTGGCGGAAAAACCAACTTACTAATCCTCACTGTACTATCTCGCACCATGTATCCCAAGGTTAATTTTTTTGGTTTAATTTGGTTAATACTCTTAATCCCGTGGTACACTAATCTGGACTCTCCACCAAACATCAACGTGTCTCCTTACCTTAAAACAATCCTATTCGCCTTATTCATCCTCTTCTTATCACCTTATAAAACTCAGCATCATCCCTATGGAGAAGGATATAACTGGTATCCCAATCCTTACCCATACTCATCATATATATTTAAGTTTTGATCCACTCTCATATCCTGGAATATAAAATCCTTCAAGGCTTATCCCCAAGTTCTACATTCATTTATAATAGTTATTTGTTCATTTATAGTTAAGTTTTTCTTGAGTAGGATCATGCCGGTTCCAATTACTTGGCACTATGCCTCTGGATATTCCCGACTTTCGCTCATAGGCTCAGGTGATCTTGGTCTCATAGGTAAGGAAAATAAATATCGAAGTATCCCATTAGGTGAGAGGTTACCTACGTTAGGTCTCTCTAAATTTTGATACTTACTAACACATACAAGTCTCATCGACAGGTAAATATAAACACACATTCATGCATCATGCATTAGGTTTAAGTTCTAGGCTTACCGGTTTCGCGCTGAGCACTAGCCTCAGCGCCTGAAGTTCCCACTGTGTACAGGGTATTTCTTCATGGAACTATCTCCTTTCCCTTCCGACTCCCGGATGAGGATGGCTGTCCTGCCTCAATAACTGGTGTCCTCTGTAAACCTCTAGCTCCCTTGTATACTCGGCTCCCTGGATTGGAAAAGCATTCATACTCCCTGTGACCTTCCTTTTTGCAATAGCGGCACTCCACCTTCCTTCCTGCGCAATCTACGCCTGGGTGATCATTTCCACAACGTTTATAGTAATAGTGACGTCGGGTTGACTTAATGCCTCTAGGTGGTGCTGTTCTTAGTGGTTGAGCATTAATAGCTGGGCCGGTCAGACAAGGGACCTGCTCCTTCGTCTTCTGACCATGGAAATCCTTCTGCCCCTTCTTCTTTTCAAAGAATTTCTTCCCTTCTTGCAGAATCCGTCAGAGGTTACTCCACCATCATCTACTTCAGTACTCTTTCTCTTCTTTCTTTCTGCGTCGGAGTAGTCGACTCCTGGTATATAGTCCAACAAACTGGTGATCTGTGCGTATCACTGGTCTACTGTTTGACTCCCTTGGATTAAGGTCTCGATCTCCTGCCTTTTTCTCTGCTTTATGTGTTCGGGGTAGAATTTATATCCCGCAACACTTCTACAAACGTTGTCCATCCAAAGTCCGGTGTAGCTCTACGGTGGCCCTCAACAGACCGCCACCAAATGTCAGCTGCGCCCTTTAGGTTGTATGCGGCGATGTCGACCTGCTGGTCTTCTGGAACTCTGACAGCCTTGGACGCTTTTGGTGCTCTACAATAAACTTCTCCAGTGCGGCGGGGTCCGGTTCCCTTGAATAAATTGGTACTCTCGCGTCTGCAACGCAACGCTCTTCACCAGTTGGTTTCCCTGGGCCGCGGCGGGTGGGGTATGGCTCCCGTAAGTTGGGCTCCTAGCTGCTGTGCGAAGTCTGCCATGGCTGCTACTAGGTCTGGTACTGCCGGAACATCTGCCGGTGTCTCGCCACTGCGTCCACTGCTACCTTCACATGGTCTTCCGCTTGTCGACATCTAAGATAGTATACTATTATTTCTACTCGGCTGCTACACCGTATCACATACACAATCACAAACATGTAAGAAACTAATTACTAGCAATAAATATCCCTAGGTTTTTCTAGGTCACGAATCCTCACGGACGTTTCCCGTATCCCAATATTCCTATGCTCATTGTTCTAGACTCAATATCTTTTTATCAGAGCGGTACTCCGCTCTGATACCACTATTTGTAACACCCCTAATCCTAAACCTGTAATAACGTCGCAAGTCGTAGCATAATGAATAACAAATCGTAGCGGAAAATAAACTATCTACCTTGGTGTTACACGCCGTCACTCACCCTTGTGAGCAACAAGGCAACCTTACTCTTTCCAACAATACAACTCCTCACGCTGTGATGAACAGATACTGAGCACTCTAATTATTACAACCCAAATCCCACTAAATGAGCAACTAACTGAATATAACAGCCTTCTTAATACATTACATAATAAAACCAACGGTGTTTGTTGAAAACACTTCAGCTACCCCGTGCCCCGCACTCCGGCTTGAGTCTTCTTCAATAACCTGGAATGTTTGGCCCATTGAAGGGCTCAGCAATCGAAATGCTGGTATGCTAAATGTAGTCTTAAATCATTTGGATCCCTTAAGTCGTTTTAGCCATCTTGATATTAGATTCATTACATAAGATACCGGATTATAATGATAACAGTAATAACTGTAAACATTAAAAAAAACCATAACAATCCACCTGTAAACATCAGTGTAGAACAGTACACAACACCAATAACCTCACAACAATAATCCATAGTAATAACCAATAAGCACACATTAATAATCCATAGCAATCACCAAACAAGACACACGTACTAAACTGTACTTGTTAGTTAACCACCTGACCCTTATCTTTTAAACCAATCATTTAACCTTTCCAATTAATTTCCACCTCAGGCGTCATGTCAAGACAACCCTTAATATCTTATTAATGGACAGTAGTCCCCTGTGTTCCATTGGAACTGTTACCAGTTGACCCTAGGCCCTGGTTAATTGACTGATCTGGTCGAACCTGTGCACCAACGGCAGTGCCTTCCGCCATCCCCGAATGTGGCTGATGGATTTCCTTTGAGTGACTCTCCATTGAAGTCTCTCGTAGTGATCACAATGCGCAACCAGAAAGTCGAAACGATCTGGATTCCTCTCTTTATAAGTCAGCCCTTAGTCAGTGGTACAATAACCAATACTTGAATTAAGACTATAACAGTTGACCAACATTAGGTTCAATAATACCTAAAGGTCAGTTAGTCTTGTTCCCGTTTAGATGTATAAACTTTTAGTTATAAGACGTTCGCGTATTAATAAAACGCAACAGTGATGAGCAAGTAGTACACAGAATAATATACATGAAATCACAGATATCGCTCTTTAAACAATTAACACGTAACGTCTGGACCTTAGGATAATCCTTAGGACATTCAGACCACACAATTAACATACCGTTCACCGTGGTAACAGCTAGCTTGACAATTCACGCTTTAACAGTCCTTCCCCGTACGCTTTATATTTATAAGCAATACCGGGTAATATCAATATAACTATCCATTAAACATTACAGTACTGTCACTGTAGTACTAATTACTTGTAATATACTAATCCTGTAAGTTCTTTATTTCCCCTTGTTATTTTACAGTGACTCTAGATAGTTCATTAGTTCATTATTTTATGTGATGCTCACATGTGATAATGAATTTCCACCTTGTAGTATATTTCTTCTTCCTTAATTATATACTCATAATTGTTTCTACTTATTCTGTATATTATATCCCTTGGTCATTTTTATTATAGCCACAATTATTTTATAAACTTTATATTATACTCCATAATATACCATAATACATTATATTGCCTAGTTTTACTTCCTTTCCTTATTAAATTACAAAACCAACCTTATTAATTCGGTACTTTTCTATTATACCCAACAACTCAATAAATTACTAGATAACCACATAAATTTCCGGTATTCATAATTGATTCCATTAACTTTTACAACTTACCAAATAACCATATACTTTTATAATTTATTAAATACCCATACTAATTTTCGAAAATTGTAAAACAAATATATTAACTTTTATAAATTGCCAAACAACCTCATAACTTTTGTAATTCCCTAATTACCCACATTAACCTTTGTAATTATTAATTAACCCCTTTAGACTTTCGGTAATTACAACCAAATATTCTAATCTTTTATAAATCACCAAATGACCACATAAACTTTCGGTCTTAACATATATCTTTCCTTTATTTACAACTTAATCCCAAACTTTATATAAGTTACATATTAACTTATAAACTATAGTTTTAATATTTAATTCTTTTAAATAACCAAAACAACCCATATCTTTCTTCAATTTATATTTCCGCCCCATTTGACTTCTATTTTTCATATATACTTTCATAAATTACATATTCACCCTTAAACTTTTATAAACTCAATATTTTATGTCATAAATCATTTTAACCCAAGGCTTTTGGTCAACACTTTGACCAAGACTTAATTTCATAATTAATACTTTAATATACCCATAAAATCACATGTAATTCGGTTTCACTCTCAAACTTCTCAATAATTACAAAATAGCCCCAAAACTTTATAAATCGTTATTTTAACACTTAGGCTCTTATTTAAATTCACCAAAATTCATAATATTAATTCCTACCTTATATTATATCATAAATATACCAAATTTATCCTTAAGCTCTCGGTTTTATATTTAGCACACCAATCTTTTCAAAATTTACATTTTGGCCACATAACATTATAAACTAGCCATTTAAATACTTGTAGTTATTTTTAATACTCCCAAAATTTATAATATAAGTTAACATACTTATATATTTCAAAAATCACCAAATATTACATTTCCTTCTCGTTTTATTATTCTTTTACCATAAGGTTTTTAAAACTTGTTTTAAACTTTATAATAATTACATATAAATGTATATAAGCCATATAACATTTCTAAAAATTATGCTAATGACTTAGAATGATTATAAACTCAAAATAGAACCTTTTACTCATAGATAATTAGGTTTGAACATATAAGTATCCTAATTAATTTTTGTGACACAAATTTATACCTTAAGGTAATAATCTTACCTTATATGTTATAAATTATTTTTCTTGATATTTTAACTCCATATTTTCGGCCTTAATATCTCTAAGGCTCTTACATAAATTTTTATACCAAAGTTTGAAGCTTAAATCAACCTTAAACTTAATAATCCTTAATTATATATACTTACTCCTTAAATCAAGACAATTCTTGTACTTGATTTCTCCTTGGTTCCCAAGCTCTCCAAATGCTATCTTGATGAAGAACTTTCGGCTCCTTATATATATTTAGGAGATCCTTTTGTTAGACTTCCAACAAAGATTTATAAGTAAGATTTGGAGTAGTTTTACAAGAGTTTACCTTAGGAATTTTTCAAGGAATTTTCGGTAGACCTTGAGATGATTGTAGATCTAGATTTCCTCAATGAAATAATGAAGAGAACCTTGGTTTAGGAGCTTGTAATTTTCGGAAATGCTTAAGGCACTTTTGCTAGGATTTTCAACATGAAAATATACCTTAACTTGATCTTGTTGTTCCTTGTGTTGTTGTTGAATTTAGAAACCTCCTTGGAACACTAATGCTTGGCGAAATCTTGTAAGATTCTTAGGATGATTTCTTGCTTCAAGACTTAGGAGATTTAACTAGGAATTTACATAGAAATGGTGTTAGAACTTAATTCACCATTAATGGAGCTTTGAAGCTCTAAGGAATGAACTTAGCAAATGAAGAAAGAAAAGAGAGCAAGGAAGCTTACCCAACCGGCCAAGTGAAAGGCAAAAGGAAATGAAGGTTCACACAAGGTCTTAAGGCAAGAAAGGTAAGGAATCAAATTGAATTATTTTGACACAATTATTGTCTAATTGATTAGTATTCTTTTGTTTAATTATTTTTTGTTTGGCTCAAGACAATGGTCTTATTATTGAGCACTCACGGATGATTGATAAGGGATAATGGGGATTGATTGTCAATTAACATAAGATGACAAGAGCTAAATTAGGTAAGTGTTTTTTTTATTTTTCTAAGCTACTTTGTCTTGTTCCTTCCTTGTACTTACGGTAATACATGTGGGTTTAGTCCACTGATTTTTGTTTGATTTGAGACCAAGGAACATGCTAGCTAATTAGTTGTTTTATTAGACAATTTTATAAAGCAATTAAATTTGCTTTCATCCTCTTGAATTCGGTAATGTAGTGTGTATGGACAATTAATTTTTGTTTGTTTCTTGACAAAGATAACATGCTAGATATCTTAGTTGGATTCCTATAATGCAATTAGTATTGCTTTTCATCACATGGAATCGGCTCCACTAGGCCAGCACATGGGTTGCTTTGTCATTAACTAACTATCACTAAAGTATATCTAGTTTGTAAATAAGTTTAATCTGTATTAATCATTGTTTCATTTCCTTGTTAATCTTATACTAATCCTCTTGCTTTTCTCTTGCAGGTTATACGGTGGATATAAGCTTCATTGATAGTATTTATTTGATACATTATAATGTAACATATGCAGAATGAGTCATTATCTACTAAGACAATATTTTTTGCAAAACTAGCCAATTATGACATAGATTAACGCATGGTATAGGGCTCAAATGGAATTAATTTTTCATTTGATTTTTGTTAGAATATATTGTACTAAGACCATACTAATATGTGTAATAGGTTCCATCATTTAATTGGTACATTTATATGATGGAAAAAGATGAAAGTTTTAAGGTAAAAATGCTGATTTTAGGTACCTTTTTGATTGTAAAATCGCCCCCACTTGTACTATGAATTTAGTACTGCCATCAATTGATTAAGATGGTAAATTTATCCTCTTTTAAGGTTATCAACTCGTGGCTGCTCAAAAACATCAAGGCAATTGCGTAAAACACATTTTTGTGACACCCGAAGGCGTTTTTGTGCTTTAAGGATTTTTCTGAAAAATAATTAGTCGCTATGAGTTCCAAGTGTTTATTGACATTGTTTATAGTCAATAATAATATGTTAAGGTGTTACATTGAGTTATATGGGGTTACATAAACTTGTAACTCAATTTTCGGGCTAAAGGGGCACTCCCGGGGTAAAAAGGAGCGTTAAGAAATTCCCCCGAGCACTTTGCTTATTTTTGAGGAAGTAACTTGGGAATTCTCTTTAGAATGATTAATAATGATTTAGGAACTCTAAGAATAATTTATATAGGGGTTCGTGCCACCTTGGCACTCCTACAGGCATCACTGGGCCTTTATGGGACCCACATCGGGAACCTCCAAGAACTTTGTATCTAACTGGGAATTTATCTCGAGAACTTCATCTTAAATGTTTATTAAAGTGTTATTGTGCATTTAGAATGACGTGTAATGCTTTATTTCATTTTATAAGGTATTTCCGGGACTTTCGGGCCTTAAGGGGCCTTTAAGGGAACTCCCGGGCATATTGTATTTTTACTCAGTTCTAACTGAGGAAATGTGTTTTAAAGGTCATAAAATGATCCTTGGTTAACTTCATATGATTTTTAGAGCTACATAACTTGTTTATCTTAAGGTCAGGCTTTAACGCACGTTTTTAACCTTAAGGAGTTTAGGTGCGTTTTAAACGCCCAAGTGTTTATATGCTTTCTTAGGGTTTAATAAACCCCCAAATAATATTTATTTACTTATATTTAATTATTTAAATGTTAGGGGTATTTCACGAGTAATGGCCGGTGACACCCGAGTGAGTATTGTTATTTTTTTATTCTTCCGCTGTAAGACGTTTTATTTATTGCTACGAGAGAGATTATTATGTGATTATGGAGAGGGGTGTTACATAAACCATACAACGGAAATATGAACCTGAGTTAAACAACCAGCCAATCACGAGAATTTAACTGCGGGCCACGAGTAGTAATTATTATGTCTGATCAGCAAACTTCCAAACGTGGGTACTAATATTACATACATATTACAGTAGATCGGACTACGGGATTCGAGTTCCGGGAACGTAGAGGATAGACGTGCGCTCGTCACGGTTGCGTTATTCGTCGGTGTACGGTATGTTCATTGTGTGGTCTGAACCCCTGAGGGAAGCCTCGGGTTCGGGTATTGATTGTGTATATGACAAGAGTGATATGCGTGAAATACATGATGTGTGTGGATTAATTTCTTGATTGTCAAGTGAATGTTATCGTGTGCTTAAGAAGTTTACATATGCTTATAAGCATGTATGTTTGGGTTGAAATGTATACTTGACCGTTTATATCGCACTATTATTATTGTATACGAACGTCCTTTCGGACTAATACTACGTCGACTATAGATCGGCTTATATAAACATACATATGTGATCAATATGATGAAGTTGTTGTTACTTGATAATACACCTAGTATTATAATTATATACACAGTAACCTAAGAAAATACTTAGGTACGAGATACAACTATGTCGGTCTCTAGAACATGGACCTCGAACGTGAGTACAACTTAGATTATTTCTAGGTATGCGTAAGACCCTTAGGGCAGCCGTATAATGAATGAGTACTCTATAACCTAAAAACGTGTCTAGTTAAATCCTGGTCTGCATTCGTTCCAGCAGGTTGCGCATAGTGATCACTGAGTGTTCTTCCTTGATCGGGGTTCCCACTCTATTAAGCCCACATGAGCCTACATAGATCGTTGGCCGGAATGTACCGCCGTTGGTACCAGGCTTCTTGCCACCAGGACGACTTTCCATTAATGAAAAATAAATTTACGGGTTGCTTAACATGACACCCAACACACAATAAGGTTTATAGAATGATGAGAACCCGAGAGATTGATGGTATATACTGAGAATTAGATTGTTTGCTGTAGGACAACATACTCTAACGCTTTATTTCGTTTGTGGTGATTACGCATGTATTGTGTTGTATGTGAATGTAGTGACTGCCTTGGTTGCGTTTAAATGTTTTCCTTCCATGTATTTACAGTTTCATTAAATCTGTAAACTGGTACAGCATGTAATGAATCTCATGTTAAGACGGCTAATTGACCTAAGTGACCTAAAGGGTCTAGGATAACATAGTTAACATACTCGGCCAAGTGCTGAGCCCTCCATGGGCACCGATATTTTATGTTTCAGGTGAATGATGAGGCGTCGAAGTGCGGGATCGTGGGTAGATGACCTCGACCTTTATTTATTATGCATCTAGGATTGATTCATGTTAGTACGTGCTAACTTTGGGAATACTATAAGTGTTCACTTGTCATAGTTATTGAGTTGTATTTAGGATGACATAGTTAGTATCTCATTCGTCACTGCTTATTTATTGTCGTTGTTTATTATATTTCGTTTCTGCTTCATTACTCGCTGGGTGAGTAATGGCATGTGACACCCGAGTGAGGAATATTAGTTTTCAACTTCCGTTGTAAGACGTCTTTAATTCTGCTATGTGAGTGATTATTACGAGTTTATTGTGAGGGTGTTACATTTTATCTTTTTTATTTTGTTCATAAGCTTGTCGGTCTTATGCTATGTATAATTATATTCAAACTATTCAGCTCTCGTTATATTTTTTACAAACTTTGGGGTAGATTTTCAAATGGCTGCCGACATCTGTTTGAGTTGGAATGTGGTATGCACACACTCTGACATGCACACTACAATGTCTCAAAATCTCAAGTATAATGGAATTCCACAACTCATTCAGAATCGACACAAAGTGCAAGAAAAAAATAATGAATGTCTCTATAATTCATTATATTTTTTACCAACTTTGGGGTAGATTTTCAAATGGCTACCGACATCTGTTTAAGTTGAAATTTGGTATGCACACACCCTGACATGCACACTACAATGTATCAAAATCTCAAGCACAATGGAATTCCACTACTCATTCAGAATCGGGCACAAAGTGCAAGAAAAAATAATGAATGTCACTATAATTCATTATATTTTTTACCAACTTTGGGGCAAATTTTTAAATGGCTACTGACATCTGTTTGAGTTAGAATTTGGAATGCACACACCCTGACATGTACACTACAATGTCTCAAAATCTCAAGTATAATGGAATTCCACAACTCATTCAGAATCGGGCACAAAGTGCAAGAAAAATAATGAATGTCACTATAATTCATTATATTTTTTACCAACTTTGGGGCAGATTTTCAAATGGCTACTGCCATCTGTGTAACACCCCTACTAATAATACAATGCTTACCGCCCAATCTCCTTACACATCAGATACACGCAGCGGATACTTACTTACATAATGAGGGTGATACAATGCCGTTAGTCACCCACGTGACTAACAGGCTACTGCTACTACAACAGTATCGGTCTGACGGACCGGAATCCCGAGTACTACAATCTACAATACAATCTCCCTTTACCAAATACTGCAACAATCTTAATACAGTACAATACTCCAAGTACAATACAATACAATCTACATACCGAGTTTACTAAGATCCTTATACAAGTGTAATACCTCTTCCAAATTCATACATACTCACTAAGAGTCTATTCACTACCCATTTCTCACGACTACTTACTTCTAATTACAAGGGTGTGCCGCCGGTTCTCACCTTGGCCACATCCGCTTCGGGTACCTGCACACTAAAAACGTTGCCCCGAAGGGGTCAGCTTTCGCTGAGCATGATAACCGTATACCCCGCGTACTAGTGAGGGTACGCCGACCACTTGGTCGTATACATGCGGTTCATTTTCATACAAACATACATGCATACATGCTCTCATACACAATACATTAATACTTACGCAAGGCATACATACATACACTTCATCACATACAAGGAATACAATATACCATCAATTACATACTTACCTTCTTCCGAAATACACATACGCAGTACATACACAATATACAATTCTTGTTAGCTTCATTGGTCCACCCGGGTTAATCGGGTGGGGATTACTCTTTTACTCCATACATACACATACATACTCATTCTCATACTCATACATACTTACTTACTCTTACTCTTACTCAAGTTAAGTCGTCGGGACCTCCGGCCCGGGGACTACTCCGTCCCACCACCGGGATTTACTTGGTTCACTAATCCAGGATGCTACCCACTTAAGGGATTTGGGCCGTGGACCAGCTTACGAACCAGGAATCGGATCCAACCTCTCGTGTCTCCTCATCCTCACGCGTGGCCGAAGCTATATCGGACTTGTACTCATTCCAATTTACTCACTTAAGTTAGGAGTTAGATAGTTAGGAATTAGCACAAGTCAACATCCAAGCCACAATAATACAATACACATACACATACATACGAGGCACAATACCTTACACAAGTACAATACGAGGTTCGAATACCATTCATCATCATTCATATATTTCATGAATTATACAAACTAGTGCTCAAGACAATAAATATCAAGCACAACATAAGTCAAGCACAGGTAAGTGCAATATAGTCCGATTCATGCATTTATCTTATTTAGGTGGTCAAATAAGCACACAAATCGGGGTAACCAGATTAGGATACAGGGCATGAAGAAATCATACCTTTCACCGTTGTACTTGTATCCCAATGTTCCTCCGGTGTTCACAAATCAAGTCCTATTTTATACATACAATTGAATGGTTAATTACCTACCATTACTTATCTTGTACTCTTACTATGTTTCCTAACTCATACTTACTATGTTCTTATACTTCTTACACTTACACATTACTTACTTACTTTTCATTACCTTAAGTTTTATTCTCTTACTTAAGATTGGCATGCTTACATACATGCATATATGTAGATGTGGGTATACATATATATTGTATGTATATATATTATATATATATATATATATATATATATTAATTATTATTTAAAATAAATTTTTTTTTTTTGTCAGGACCGGACTTGCGACCGACCTTGCAAGTCCGGTCCATTCCAGTAGCTCAGATTACGGAAATTCTTCTGGTCGACCGGACTTGCAAGTCCGGTCGCAAGTCCGGTCCATTCCAGAAGGTTTCGTCGGGGAATTTTTTCTGGTCCGACCGCTTGCAAGTCCGACCGGACTTGCAAGTCCGGTCACAAGTCCGGTCGATTCCAGTAGCTTTCTGACGGAAAATTTTCTGCTCCGACCAGACTTGCAAGTCCGGTCGGGCCCAGTATTTGCATTTTCATTTCTGTTTTCAATCCTCTCTTTTACCCATTACTTCCCCATTGTTCCTACACTTATTCCCACATGTTATAACACTAATTAAACCTCCTAATACTCCTTAGTTCATTCACCAAATCCATTACTAAATCCATCAAACAACTTACACAATTCCTTACTTCCTTTCAACACTTACAATAGTTTCTCCAAGTGGTTTTTGCTACAGATTTTGGGTTCTTATTTCTCCCATGCATAGTTCCCTCTCCTAATGCCATCTTACCATTCCAATTCATTTCCAAGAAACTACAATATCTATACCCAAGTCTAACTCTCCATTTCGCCAAATCTTGTACACTCATTCCTCCTAGTTTCCACAATGCACTTAAATACTTTTTGCTACAGATTTTGTCATTTACACTCCTCTTCTATGTCATTTCTAGCACTCCCAATGCATTATAATACACTCTCTATCTCTCTCAACTTACCTTCTATCTTCCTTAATCAAAATCTGTTACAACACACTTTATTCACCTAGTTTTTAATTCACTAAGTGTTCTAATCTTAGGCAAATTCTGCCATAACCTCCCCTATAATTTTACACTCTCACCACACATTCTAATTCACATTTCAATGCTTATTCCACCTGTTGCCATAGACATCAATACACAAGCTCCCATACATTATACCAATACTAAACAATCACTTAAAAATTCCTGCACTTAAACATTCAATTCCCAATCTGTTTTGACAGTTTTAAAATGTCTTTTAAGGTTTAAAATACTTGCATTCTTTTACACATTATACTACTAAGGCATTACCATTTCCAATACTCATTTCAATCCTCTAAAAACTGTTACATACATACATTTATCAAGCTACACAAAAGAGCAATCTTACCTTGCTTTTCTCTAGCTTTTTCTTTCTCTTCTTCCTTCTTCTTTCTCTACCGATTTTGAATTCTCAATCCACTAGCACTACAACCATTCACATACACCTTTCACTACTATGAACTAACCCTAACCATTAATCAAGCTTTAATCTAGGTTTTAGGGTTTAGAAAATTTATTACCTTTCGAGAGTGCAAGTGCTGTTTGGAGTGGTTCAAGAACAAGATTTCCAACCCCTTCAACAAGCCAAAATCGGCTAGAGTGCAAAGAAACCAAACAAGGTTTTAGCTAGATTTTTGTTTTGCCTTTGAGGCTAGAAAAAGATGGAGTTTCTAAAGATATTTTTACCTCAATAGAACAAGGAGAAGGAGGGTCTTCTAATGGTGGTCTTGAAGCTCCAAATGGGGTATACCCATAACAACGAAAATGTGTGTTTTCGATTTTTGAAAAGATAGGAATGTAGCTCTTGGTGAGAGGATTCCAATGGTGGTATTTTTTATATTTTTGATAGGGATTTGAGGGAGTAACAAGAGGAGAGAGTGGAGGTTTTGTGTTGTTGTTTTTCATCCTTCCATGGCTGCTCGGTTTGGAGAAGAAGAAGGGAGGAAAATCAGAGAGTGAGGGTGGGGGCTTCACGTGAGAGAGGGAGTGAAATAGAGGAGAGAGAGAATAAAGGTGAGTGGGGTTGTTTTTATTTTGTTTGTTTGTGTATAAGAGAGGAGTGTGTGAGAGAGTGTGAGAGAGGGGGAGTTCCCACCGGACACACACAGCACACACATTCCACTTTTACTTTTTATTTTCAAAGTGGACACATAAGTTTTGGTTATTTATGTTTTCACCCCACAACTTCCCGTTTTTGACAGTTTTTTACTAATCTCTCGTTTTATTGATTTTATTGGTCCTAAAGCTTCACTAATATTTATTAATGATTATTTCGTTGACCAAAATTGCTACGAGTCTATTTGACCCGCTTAAAGACACGTTTTCCCGTTACCTCGAAAAACGCGCTTTAATGTTCATTAGTGATTTTAATCCATTTCAAGGATCCGTTTCCTTCGGGATTTGTTCCCTAATATTTATTTAGACTTAATTAAGCCTTTAGAATCCTTATGATACGCTAACCGAGGTTTCATACCTCCTATGGTTATTTAACGCTTATTTAGCGTTTTACGCTTTTTAGGCGTCTCTTTATTTCTTTTGGATTTATTTTTCCTTACCAATATTACTTAAACATTATTAGGCTCTTAATTACCTATTAGGATAATTTAATCGCCATATTTAAGGTCGGGGTATTTCAATCTGTTTGAGTTGGAATTTGGTATGCAACACCCAGATGCCACTACAATGTTTCAAATCTCAAGTAAATGGAATTCCACAACTTATTCAGAATCGGGCACAAAGTCCAAGAAAAAATAATGAATGTCACTATAATTAATATATTTTTTACCAACTTTAGGGCAGATTTCAAATGGCTACCGGCATCTGTTTAAGTTGGAATTTAGTATGCCACACCTGACAAGCACCTGACAAGACAAACAATATCAATCTCAAAATATCAAGTATAATGGAATTCCACAACTCATTCAGATCAGGCACAAAGTGCAAGAACATAATGAATGTCACTATAATTCATTATATTCTTTACCTACTTTAGGGTAGATTTTCAAATGGCTACCGGCATCCGTTTAAGTTGGAATTTGGTATGCACACACCTTTACAAGTTTGATGTCTTACCCTTACAAGATTCCAACTTATCTTCTGGCATGAGTTAGTGTACTATCAAATCAGATTCTGTTGATAAGATCTTATCTTCTGGCATGAGTTAGTGGAGTTTGATGTTTTACCCTTACAAGATTCCAAACCTGCGTATATGTTACTACACAGTGCACCTTAGCCTATAAATATAACGTAATTTCCCTTTCCATTCCACAAAATAATACAAAAACCTTTATCAGCACTACATTGCATCAGTGTACGCAAGTCTTAAATTTTTTTCGTTTGGTATGTAAATCTGATAATATTTTTGATCTTACTAATTTGCGCTAGTGTAATGAACAGATCATGGATAACCATAAGAACAAGGTTGTCGCCAATCAATCATCTTCTTCGAACAGAAGAAGTGCCAAACTAAACTGCAATTCGTACCTCAAAGAAGAAAACCGCGAAGGGAGCACCATCAATGTCAAAAAAGGATGCGTCAACTTTGAACATGAATAATGTTCCAACTACAGGAAAGGAGCGGCCAAGGGCAGTAAATGGGACGGGGAGTTGTATCTGGAAAAACTTTCCAAGCCGCCAGGACGATGATGATCCCGACTATTATGAATATTTGCAGAAGGAGTGGGGAAAGTTTACCCCTGGGCATCCAAATTACGATCCCACTCTTTCACCACTTTTGGATTAAATTAAACTCTTCTACTAGCTAATAAATTAATGTATGTTGGAACTTTTACTTCTTATCAACGTTAATGTTGGTATGGTTTGTCGTGCCTTGTGTGGGCATATGAAATAAAATGTATGAAGTCATGTTGTCGGCTCTACTTCAACCGCTTATGATTGTTGTAATAAAATGTATGAAGTCATGTTGTGTCTGACTAATTATATTCTGGTTTAATATTGAAGTGAAAAAACATGTTTTATTGTTGAAATATCATTTATTCTTTGATATATTTTTTTGTGCTTGCTTAAGGCACGACCAAACAAAGCATGAGCGAAATGCAGTAATAATACACTGAATAAAAACAGATACAAACTCATTTATTTCGACTAATTTTCATGGAACACACTCACAATCACTAAATACCTTAATACTCATCATCCACGCCTGGTTCATATTTGACCATAAGATCAACTGAAGCTACTTCATCCTGACCGGGATGAAGTTACGTAACATGTTTTGCACATCTTGGTCGTCGCGTATGGCCATCTTACACCAGAGTGGCATTGGATGAGTGTACAACATCCTCCTATTTATAATAAGTAACACAATAACATTGGAAGCCATCAAAGAGTGCATTTTCGATCAACAATTTGAAGTAGTCAAACGAAAGGTCATTGGTAGATTTGGGATCTCAAGCTCCACCTTTCTTTCCTCCGTCATGGGCAGGGGCGGAGAAAAGGGGCGGATGGGTGTGCGGCCCCCCACTCACTCGGGTACATACTTATGTTAGTTATAATTTCTTTTGTTATATAGTTTATACATGTTAGTAGATATTTGTTTGCCCCCATAACATTTTGTAATTTTTTTATAAAATATCATCATGATATCACTGGATTCTATTATAATCTATTTTATTTCTATTAATATGTAATATTGTTTTAAATTTATATTGTAAAAAATCATTTTAGTCTATATTAAAAAACTCTGAATATTTTTATTTTAGTAATATAGTCAAAAATAAAATGGATTATTATGCCAGTCTTAGTAATCATGTACCCTTCTGTCTATAATAGAAGTGCTTTTAGTTTTTAATTTTAGATTTTACAAATTAAAATTATATTAGTATTATTCTATATAATTTTTATTAGAAAAAAACTAGTAACTTAGAATTTTTGTTCTTTGATTCTATATTATTGTATTATATAATTTTAGTATACCAATTTTTTTAAACTTGAAATAAAAATGGTAAAACACAACTTCTTTATATATTAATTTATATATTTCAATTTTAATTAAATTTTTGTGTCAAATTGAATATCTAATATCATTGTTAAAATATAATTATGAATATTGAAAATTTATATTAATTTAAAAAATTAAAATTATTTTTTAAATTTTAATTAATATTATTACAAAAAAATCTCGCCCCCTCAAAAATTATTTCTGGCTCCGCCCCTGGTCGTGTGTACCATACAAAAACCTTGTGGTGTGTGGACTGGTTCGTAATAAAAAAAACCGTGCATGGAAGGTTGCTCATTGTTCACAAAACGAGGGATAAGTTGACAGGTTGAAGTTTGGCTAACCGATGTGCCTTTATATAGTGAACAACTGAACCATCTACGTGTACGGTAGCGGAGAAAATGCTATGCTACTAGCTTTTTTAAGGTGATAAGATGCTCTAAATTTGCCAACGAGATGGATGAAGATAGTGGCGGAGACGTCATGAACTAGACTAAAGTGCGGTTTTATGCATTATAATTATATCCAAACTAGCGTTGTCGAAAACAACCGCATTAGTTGAACTCGTGTCATACTAATTATCATGTAGGACTACACGGCAGGGGCGGAGCCAGAATGTAAATCATATGGGGCACTAATTCTTCGAAGAAAAAATTATAATATATTTGATCATAGTTGGATTTGACCCAGGATAACTCACTTAATATTTCTATCTCTTACCACTACACTATCAACAACTCTCTAATATATGGGGTCACTATACTATAACATAAAAATCTAATTATTATACACATAGGAATCTCTGCATTCTTGGAAAACGTGGGGTCACGTGACCCCACGTGATCCCCCTTACATCCGCCCCTGCTACACGGCTCCATGAGGACCTTTTATTATATATATTTTAGTGAGGAGCAACTTGGTAGAGTAAATCAGAAAGATAAACGTACATCGAACAATAACTAAGTTGTCTTCCGTCGTCAACCATAATTAACCATCAACCTCTGGTTCATATTCTATCAGTAGTTCATTCATACCCATGTATTGGTGGTTAGTCATGTAATTTTCAATCATAAGACATAAGTCTTCATTGTTTGCGATTAGTCGATTACCATCTGGCTCCAAAATGGCGCTGGGTAAGGAAACATCATTTTTTGGAACACAATGGACGTAGTGAGAACTTTTGATCACCGCAATCTAGGCAACATTCAACAAGCAGTTTGAAATAATTAAAGTTAAAAAAAGGTGTAATGGTAACAGGGTGTGTTGTGGAGTATTATGTTGGTTCAAAGTAAAAAACCACAATCATCAAAGGACGGGATGTAGTGCAGATACAACTCGCAAGGAATAAACATTGTTCAAGTACAGAGCAAAAGAAAAGTGGAACGGTAAGCAATTAATTCGCAACCTATGAGCAGTTGTTTATTGTGATGAAGAGTGAATATGACGAAGATATTTACGGATGTTAGCAAGTTAGGTTGGGACTGGTAGAGGTTAGGACTATATCATTATCATCACTAAAATTTTCTTATTCCTTCTTACCCATGAAGATAAAGATTCACGAGACGTAACAATTGAAGGGCTATGCGTAGACCCTACAAATTCAGAGCATCTTATCACCTTCCAAAAGCTAGAAGCGCAGCAATAGTTTACATGTGACTAAATGTGAATATGACTGAGGTATTTACAGATGAGAGCAAGTCAGGCTGGGACTAGAGGAGACTAGGACAGTAGAATTCTCCTCACCGAGAGTATCTTATTCTTTCTTATCCATGAAGATGAAGATTCTCACACTCACGTCACTATATACAGTTGGTTGTAGTGTGCTTGAGATACACAATTTGTCTATGGCCAATATATTACAGGTCCGTAGCTGACGACGGACGCGTAGTGCGGGATTGGGTAAATAACAAAGTGAAAGTTTCTAAACTGTTCTTCTTGAGTAAGTTACTCACGAAGAACTCTGACTGTGTTACAAACTCACCAAGAACATAATTAACAAGAGATGGAATTTAGATAAAGGATAGATGATCTCACGTGAACCTTCACTTTTATTACCACATATTGAATCCAATACACTCTCACACTTTTAGAGGACAAGCTCTCAATAGAGTAAACATGTAATTCAACTCAGCCTCACAAAAACCTATTGAATAACAAGACACAAGATTTTACTCTCAAGACACAATAATCAATTCCCACCTTTCTTTTCTCTCAAAAATGTCCACTCTCCTTAACCTAATGACTGCCATATATATAGATATCAATTTACATAAAATATTATCTTTACAGATATTAATTCTTAAAATTCTAGTAATCGACTGAGATATTAAATAGAAAAGATATTCTCTAAATTATCTACTAAAGATATAATCTATTCAAAATCTGCCTAAGGTTGATCTGGCACGGTGAGAATTTCGCTTGGCAGTTTAATATGTCGATCAGTTCAAGACTCAAGACTCTTGTGTCTGTAACTCAACCTTAGTATGTAACTAGTTTTGATTGATCAAAATATCTGCAGTAACACAAAGACTACTCTTTTTGGTTGTAATTTGGTTTGTATTTTGGACTGAATATTCGGATGTATTATGATGTAGTTAGATGCTCATGTTTTTTGGTAAGTATTGTAATTTCGGGTTAGCTATCTCTAGTCATCACAACGTAGTAGTAATGTATGTTATTTTGGATTGACTTGTTACTCACATGGGAGAGTAAGGGTGGTAGCACCCGTGATAGTTTTGGTTAAAGTTTAAATTCCGCTGCATATGACTGGTTTATTTACGCCAATGGTCGAATTAGGGGTTAAGTATGGAGTAGGGGTGTTATAAAAAGGAATATCAACATGTTTAAGAATAGAATTTTTAACAACATGTGTATAGTTTATGCACACGGACATACTGAACATGTGGTAGGTGTTTCATTCAGGAATTTGTGGCTCCTAATTTCTTCATTATTTATAATAGTTCTTTTTTCCTCTTTTTTTTCTCTCTCTATATATAAATAATTGAGAGAGTCCTTCACCTAAATTGCCTTGAATAGACCAAATTATTTCTGAACCCAATGTCTACATTGCATTTGCTGGTAAAGAGTAGTTGAAGTTTGGCTATGTTCATGTTAATGTTTTATAGTTTGTCTGTTAGAAAAGAATACAAATATTTTAAGAAGAAAAGATACCAACCCTGTGTCTGGTTTATATAAAGGTACATAGTGAATTAGGTGCTAGCTGTTTCGTTATGCCAATTATGGTGAATTTTTATATCCCATGTGTAAAAACTAGTGTTACAATAATCTAACAACATTGATATACAAATTATTTAGTACCACATATACTTAGCAAAGTCCCATGTTTTATACACGATATACTATACAAAAATTATGGTTTTTATGCCCCATACAGAGTACCCAAAAAGAAACAAATAAATGTACCAAACACTAAATGAATATATGCGAGTGGTGTCATATGGTGTATTGAATACCAATGTGTTTAAGAATACAATTTATCAACATTGTGTCACTATTATACATAGTGAACAAGCATAGGTGTTTCGTTCACAAATCTTTTATATTTAGTTTGTTGGAAAAGAATACAAATTAGAGGAGAAGTAAAAAAACTTGCAACAACTAAAATAAAATTTGAAATAACTCAAGCAATTAATTCTGTAATAAATATTTAAAATTTATAAAACTGAATGGATTTAGTAATTAAATCACCTAGTTTTAGTAACTATATTTGGGATAGTAGTATAGAAAATTGTGAGAGAATAATAATAAAATATAGATAAATTTAATATATATACATATTATAGTATTAATAACTAATTAACATACAACCGACATACACAAATATCACTGCCCGCGTGTTGTGAGTAATTGGAAGACACGGGCACACGGGCAGGGCAGGTTGCACCGTACATGGTACGGTCTATCCACTTGGTAGTCCAGTCAGCTGCTGACTAGACTGTTGGGCAGGTTGCACCGTACAAGGTACGGTCTATCTACTTGGTAGTCCAGTCAGCTGCTGACTAGGCTGTTTTGTTGAATCCACTGCCTTTTTACTGTATTAACTTTAAATGGTTGTAACTTTTAATATATAAGTCCAGAATAAAAACAACTCAATGTTCATCTAAATTCAAACTCTACAAAACAAGACCAATCATGGATGTGTTTTGACAACTTTGAAAAAAAAATCTATTTTTACTTGTGTATGATGATAACTAAAATGATAATATTATTTATTAATTTTGATATTACGATTCATTAAAATTGATATTATCATTCATTAACTAATAAGTGGTGAATTAGATTACAAATTTCGGAACCGATAAAAAATCATTATTGTTTTGTAGTGTATTATTATTATTATTATTATTGTATGGTGTATTTTAAACCTTATATGGTGAATCATGTATTTTTCATACATACCAAATATTGTTTTGTGTTATATTATTGTTTAATTTTTTTACTTTTATATATTTATGTTGATACACTAAATTGATGATATGATTCATTAAATTTGATATTATGATTCATTAAAATTGATATTATAATTCATTAATTAATAAGTGGTGAATTAATTAACAAACTTTGGAACCAATACAAAATCATTATTGTTTTGTGGTGTATTATTATTGTTGTAAGGTGTATTTTAAACCTTCTATGGTGAATCATGTATTTTTCATAACCAAATATTGTTTTGTGTTGCATCACTGTTTAAATTTTTTTTTATATGTTTGCGATGATACACTAAAATGAAGATATGATTCATTAATTTTGATATCATGATTCATTAAAATTGATATTATGATTTATTAAC
The DNA here is from genome assembly GCA_023374045.1 of Limonium bicolor. Classification (NCBI taxonomy): domain Eukaryota; kingdom Viridiplantae; phylum Streptophyta; class Magnoliopsida; order Caryophyllales; family Plumbaginaceae; genus Limonium; species Limonium bicolor. The sequence continues at coordinate 38,145 of JAIOTZ010000110.1, forward strand.
TAACAAGTGGTGAATCATTATTTTTTTAGGGAAAATTCACGATATACCACTGCTTTCTTTCGTAATTCAAAATATACCCGTGTTGGTTTTCGTAATTCAACTTTAAACATGCTTAAATGTTGTCCAAAATTGATGAAACTTTACATGGACGATACTAAAGTGTTATATTTTGGTCTAATATCAAATTTGAAGTTTTTTAAGCTTATATGTGACATGTGGGACCTAATGAACATGTCACATTGGGTCCCACATGTCACATATGAGCTTAAAAAACTTCAAATTTGATATTGGACCAAAATATAACACTTTAGCATCGTCCATGTAAAGTTTAATCAATTTTGGACAACATTTAAGTATGTTTAAAGTTGAATTACGAAAACCAACAGGGGTATATTGTGAATTACGAAAGAAAATAGGGGTATATCGTGAATTTTCCCTTGTTTTTATGTTGTATTATTATCGTTTTCTGATGTACTATAATGATTTTATGGTGTATTATTATTATTTGTATGTTTTAATTTAAGCCTTATATGATGAATCATATATTTTCTTGATGTACTAATTCAGAAACAAATACTGAATCATTATTGTTTTTGGTGTGCTGACTAGGACTGATATCTCATTTGAGCTGCACCATTCATACGTGCCTCAACATCTACCTGTTGGTTGTACACAAAAATAAGCATATTACCCGCTACTCCCGCATCCTGAATTGACAGTTTTGTTTGCTTTATGACACGTTTTCCCACTTCAATATTAAGCATATAAGATAAAATAATTTCACAAAATTAAATTTTATAATATATAGTTTATCATATAAGGAATCATTTTCAAAACTTATATTTTAAAAATTATTCTATCTTATGTGTTAAATATTGAAATCAAACGACATGTACAAATAGTGAATAAGACGATCAATTCACGACACATGGAGTAAAAAACTGCAAAAAAAAAAAAAACTGCAAAAAAAAAGAAAGAAAAGAAAACATCTTCCGATAGAAGGAGGGACTTCTATTAACTCGAGGAAAGAATCCACTCGCGCGGTCCGCGCCTCTCTTCATTCTCGTCCTGTGTACAGAGATAAAAATCACTGGAAGTGGAACTGCTGCATCTCTCCCATACCAGATTGAAGACGGGGCTAAAACATTTCAATATCGGAACCGATAATATACTCAAACTTATCTCTTTACTCACGGCAATTTTGCAACCCTAACTGACGAACAACATGCTCTGCGCCTCTCTTCATTCTCATATTGTGTCTACCCCTACGCAGAGATAAATCACTGGAAGTGGAACAGCTGCATCCCTTGCACACCAGATTGAAAACGTGCCTGAAAACATTTCAGTATCAGAACCGGTTATATACTCGAACTTATCTCTTCACTCACGGCAATTTTTGCAACTTCAACTGACGAACAACATGCTCTGCGCCTCTCTTCATTTTCATCTTGTGTCTGCGCCTCCGCAGAGATAAATCACTGGAAGTGGAACTGCTGCATCTCTTGCACACCAGATTGAAGACGGGCCTGAAAATATTTCAGTATCGGAACGGGTAATATACTCAAACTTATCTCTCCACTCACGGTAAATTTGCAACCCTAACTGACGAACAAGGAACATACATGCTATGCGCCTCTCTTCATTCTCTTCTTATATCTGCGCCTCTGCAGAGATAAATCACTGGAGGTGGGCTGAAAACATTTCAGAATCGGAACCGGTATTATACTCACTTATCTTCTCTCTGGAGAGTGGCTATTATAACAATAGAAGTTTTTTTATTTCTTCTGTCGCACCTTGTGAAGCAAACGATAAGTATTACAAGCAGCGTAGTTTCCATAATCCAAATGCTAGGCTGGAGTATAGGCTTAGGAGTAGACTTTTACGTCGCCATTTGTTGTTATGTTTGTACATTCCTGTGCACTCATTGCTGACTTTTGTTTATTTTCTAGTTTGGTGGTTATGGATGTGGAACCTATAACACGTATGTCTCAATACCCTTGTTCCTGTGCGCTAATTGTGTTTTTGGTTTCAAGTTTATTATTTATCGTGGAACAACCATATATATATAATTTAGGTTTTAACAAAGCTTTGGGGTATCATTGTGTCATAAGTTATAAGTAAACCTTATTGAAGCTTATTTACTGTCTGGTCATGAATACTTGTGCTGAACTTCATCGTTGACAAGTTTTGTTGAAGTCGTAAAATATAATATTTGTTGTTTTGTTGGTTGTATTGGACTTAGGTTTGGATCTGGTTCAGGTTATTTGTGGTTTCTTTCGGTTTGGGTGGTTATGGGTTTCGGCTATCATCAGGTTTTGGGTGAATTTAGTTCGGGTGAATTCGGGTTATACCAAATTGCAGTTTGGATTGGTTCGATTTGGGTTATATCGGGTTTTTGGGTCACAATTTGGGTCCTTATTCTGCTTAAAATCGGGCTTGGATCGGTTGTGTTGGATCAGTTTTTCGGGTTCGGGTTACTTTAGGCAGTTCTAGCTACAACTTGTTTGCTGTTATCTTTGTCTCTTTAGATTGTGTAGTTCTAAATTTCTAATTTTATATTCCTTCGAACTATATGTTTTCCCTTGATTTGCATTGCCTATTGTGTATGAACAATCTAGAAATGAGGCTTCTTACTTTAAACTTCTATCTCATTCAACATACCATTGGAACTTCAGAAATGAACACAAATAAGAGCGAAACCTGGATTCAGCTTGGGGGATCAATGGGAAATGAGGTTCAGCTCGGGAAAAGGAAAACAGAAGACAGTATTACAGAAGAAGAGATTGGAAAACAGACATCAGAATCCAGTAGTACAGAAGAAGAGATCCTGAGTGATTCCTGTGATAGTCCACTGGGAGATGGTGAATGTTCGATGACCTCGAAAGAGTATAGGGAGTTGATGGAGAGAAGTGAGGTTTGTATTCTTTTTTGTCTTTGGGTGGAGATTCCGGTGTTTGTTTTTGTATGGAATGTTAATGTCAGTAGTTGCTGTACTTTTTGATGGAGCTACTCTGTACAACTTAGTATATTTCATGCATGTATTTTTTGGCATATGAATGACAATTATTGTTGACTTGTGTGCTAGTACTTGATGGAGCTCTGTACAACTATTTTGCATGCATCCTTTACTTGTTGCTATCCGTCCATCTGATGCTTTATCTATCCGAAGATATCTAGATATATTGATCTTGTTGGTTGGGCAACAATTTTTCAACATTGCAGGGTTTGATGTCGTATACCGGGCATATGGCTTGCATCCAGTTAATCAACACAACTACGCTATAATGCGCTTTACAAGAAATTGGTGGATTTTGCATTAGCTGAATATAAGATATCTAAGGTATCCAGGTCTTTTCTACCTATAATCTTATTTGTAATATTTTGTTAGTTTACTTTTTCAGTATGTATAATAGGAATTCATGGTTTAGGGTAAGGATCTTGAGCTGGTGAAAATTGTAAAGGCGAATCAAATATTGGTGGCTGGCGTGGTGGTCTACTTCACGATAAAAGCAAAGCCTAGAGGGAGCAACAATATCGATATGATCAAGATATATCAGGCCAAGGTGTATGATGACGTCAGAGGGAATCCAACACTGGAACTTTTTCGGGAGGCTTCTTAGCCATTGTCTTTTAAATAAGTATCCAGGTATCTCTTGTTCAAAAAAAAGTATCCAGGTATATCTTGACATATTTGTGTGCTTCGTGAATTTTCTTTTTACCTGTTTGTGTGCTCAGTAGGTGGACCGTGGACACCTTTGGGGCTCTTATTTGATTTAGTGTCTGTGGCTTAGAACTGCTTTTTTTTTTGTCGTCTACAGGTTTTGGTTTTTTTAGGGTAGTAGACTAGTAGGATGTTCAAGGTGTTTTTTTATGTTCAAGGTGTTGTTTATTATTTTTCTGCAATAGTGTTTTACCCAAGAATGTCTGTGCTACTCATAAGTATTAGCTTCAAATTTGCTATCAAGAATATCTCGGTCATTTGGTTTTGTACCGATTGATGGTTGTCTTATGTGGGTGGGTTGCTTTCGCTGCAAAGTTAAGATCTTATTGTTACTTGCTAGGCTGTTTCCAGTTATCTCCTTTTTGCTGAGATGCACGACTTCATTTGTGGTACCGTAAATGGTTTTCTGTCTTTATTTAAAATGGTTTCATATCGTGCTCTTTGTTATGCTTTGTTGGTGGCGGTTGTTCAAACAGCTACGAAGAGTTTCTCTGGATGTATAGATTAGTGTTTTACACTTGTCCTTTATTCCTCTGTGAGCCTACTCTTTCGAAGTTACAATACAAGATATTTTGTTTCCATAAGATATCTCAATTTTTCAATTGGTTGCAGCATGTGTGATCATTATATATATTTGAACAAATTATATATTGTTATTTGCAGGACATCAATAGATAAAGCAACGCGGCAATAAATTCGAAGGATTGCTCTCGTAGTGACATTCTGATTACCTTCTCGTTTTTCAATCTTTGATATATAATCAAATATTTATGTGTGATTACATCAATCTTTAAAGTAAAGCTGCAGTAGATCGGTAGATGGTCCCTGGAGTGTATTTGGCTGTGATTTAAGGCATCAATTTAAGATCAATAAACAGTGGAAATTGATGGAACGCTAGAGTTAACCAGAGAAACGAAATGATTCTGCGTTTAATCCCACAAACCACTAATTAATGGAACTCGAAATTCTCCCAGGATAATTAGCGTTGATCACTTGAGATTAACCATTTCAACCACAGTTTAGTACACTGGCTCGATTGACTGCCAATCTTGATCAACAGCCTTTCGCTCGTTCCACCTCTATACAGTATTTAAGAGCTAAACGGTTAGGTAAACCGCTCCTCCCAAAAGTCAGTTTCTTTGAGTAAGGACTCCATCGTGATGACCACCATTTTCCGATCCCTCTTCAGCCTAATACCTATTCAATCATTTTACAACCATTTAGGAGGAAAAATTCCAGGGAGAGCATTTCTCCACCTCTATTCCACAGAACGTGTTTTTTTTAATTGTATATATGTCGATAATGACATTATCGGCTTCTGGAAGTTGATATTCTCATTATCGGCATATCTACAAAAAGAGAAATGACCGTTGGAGACTTTGCAAAGAAGTCAATAATAGCATTATCGGTTCGATAATGGTATTATCGGATTCTTTGCAGAGCCTCCAACGCCCAAAATCTATAAACACAGCATTTGTTGAGCCTCCCACCATCGGTTTCTCCATTTCCCCCCTCACACTCTTCTCCTCCTAGCAAATATCCCCACCTCTCCTCACATTTGCACTCTCAATTAAAATTCTCTTTTTTCAAAAGTGCAAATTGAGTCGAGCCAGAGACCAATACCAGACCAGCGAACAAGGTCCATTACAGTCGGAGCCTTTCAGCTTGCAGACGATGCATATATCTATAGCGTATGCATCTGACCCGGCAAGTATATATTTAACACATGCTATCGCATTAATATTTGTAATAGTTGTTAGTTTAATTAATAATTTGATTTAGTTAAACTGAATGTTAGCTTTTGTACCGTATTTAATTGTGGAAAAATTAGTTAAATGAGATGCTAGTTTTTGTACGATTTAATATAATGAACCTTAGTAATTATTTTATTCATAATTTAGTTAAGTATAAGGTATATTACTTAGTTAATAGTTGCTTAACTAAATGTTAGTTTTGTATCATATTTTTTAGTTGTAAAATAAGTAATTACATTGAAATGATCAATGAACTTTAGTAATTAATTAAATTTATAGTATAGTTAATTATATATTGTTTACATAAATATCACATAATATATGTATATTATCTATCTAGGTAATGGTTGTTAGTTTAATTATTAATCCGATGTAGTCGTTTTATTTTTTTATGTATGATTTAATTGTAGATTAAGTAGGTATTTCTAAAACGATTTAATATAATGAACCTTTGTAATTAATTTAATTTATAGTTTAGTTAATTATATATTTTTCTAGTTAAATAACACATACTATATGATTATTATCTATCTAGGTAATAGTTGTTATAGTAATACCAGTTTAATTAACCGTTAAACATACTTAAAATTAATGTTAGTTATTTATTGTAAAATCAATTGATATTTTATATTGTTGATTATTTCACTACACTTATATGTGATTCATATTTGTTACTTGTTGAATGATTAAATTAATAGAATCAATGTAATTACTTATAAATGATACCTATTGCTATTATGACTATGGTCTAAAGACTAATTTGTAGTAGTTGTCAATTTTGCAACTGTAATTGAATTAATTAATGACAGTAATAGTAACTGTAACTCGTATGGAATGTAGAGATATGCACAATATAGAAACAAGACCTGGAAAACTAGGTCTTGTTAGAAGGGTGCTACAGCCTCGCATGATGCTATCCTCCCGTATATTGCTAGAGCTGGTTTGTCTGGGCCAGAGAATCTGAAGCTGAACAACTGCACAGGTATTATACGTGCCAAAATTGATAGATGGCGTCCAGAGACGCATACTTTTTTGATGCTCTTTGGGGAGGTCAGCATAACCCTAAAGGATGTGCATGTCTTGTTTGGGCTCGCTATCGAGGGGGTACCCATTTACTTCAGTACTAGTGTTGTGGACGTGGATGCTGAATGTTTGCGGCTTTTGGGTGACGTCCCCCCTTCTCACAAGGGGAATCAGATACCTCTTCCTTTGCTAGCTAAGAGGTTTGTTGAGACTGATGCTGATTTTGGTCAGCGTGATGATATCATTCATCAGCACCATGCTATAGCCTACATGCTTAGACTTATTGGAGGGCTACTGTTCCCCAATCTAACGGGGATAAAGTCGATGTCGTTTATCTGAGATTGCTTGAGGATTTTGACTATGCTGGTACGCTGAGCTGGGGTTCTGCGCTTCTTGCACATTTCTATAGGGAGATGTGCAACGCGACGAAGTTTGACATAAAATATTTGAATGGCTATAGTAAGCTACTCACAGTTTGGGCGTATGAGCGTATTCCTGCATTTAGCCCATGTGACACAGTGCTGATCGAATAAATCTTTCACCTCACCTTGCCCTTGCCCATAGGTAACAAACTACGTGGCATATGATTTTTGATATAAAACTTAGTTGAATTGTGGTAAAATACTCACACAGACTGTGTTACAGATACAATGGTAAGCTGAATACCATTACTGCTGATATGGCTCGACATACTCTGGAGTCATTTAGGGAACTGACAGCCATATAGTGACAGATCACCACACCCAGAGCAGTTTTGTTGTGGTGGTCTTTCTAATCCACTAAAATGTCATCGAGGGTCATCAACCAGACCGGGTACTTCGTCGGTTCGGGGTTGACCATCCCATTCCTGCCTCCTTGCTCGACTGTGACATGCTTCATGTAGTCACAAGGACAGGCATGACAGATGCAGCATGGTGGGATATCTTTCGAGATCACATCCAGATGTGGAACGACAGGCAGTAGTTTTGGATTTCGATTTCACGATTGACAAGAAGCGTCCCTCTGGACATGAGGAGCGCTTATATGATCTGGTACCTTCAGCATGCTGTATCTTAGTACACCGAGGACAGTAGGAGGTATGTCATTGTGGTAAGTGTGGAGGGTGATTTTTCGGTATGAGGGGGGTCTATCTAAATATGGTCTGACTGAGAAGCCTAGATTCTAGAAAATGCCATTCTGTGGAGGGTGAAAACCCGTTATTTTGGCATCCCTCAAATACCTACTAAATCGTCCGTCTTTCCCAGAAAGCATAAAGGGGAGTGCGAGTGTGCACTACACCCACTCTCGATGGGCTCCACGCGGACTTATGCCTCTATAAGGCGGAGTTGACTAGAGTCGCCACCTAGTTTGACCTAAGAACTAGGAAAGGAAGAGAAGGGTAGGTTCTAAGAAACCGTTGGTTGACTCTGAGATTGTTCCCTATGGATAGGACTTATCTGGTCGCGTCAGAGATTCTATTGTGGGTTCGTACTGGGTTACACCCCTTAGAAGTGGCAACGACCACGACTTCGGATTGGTGCCCGAGGAAACCTCGGTCTCCAATTGTCGGGATTGCCCTCTTTCAAAACCTTTTTAGAGAGATTCATTTAAAAGCCAAAGGATAGGATTGAGTGTGGATTGAGGAGTAGATGATTTCGAAGAGTTCGAAGAAAAGGCTGGTCTTGAGATGTTGGTCGGTGAAGTTGGTTTGAATGTTGAGAAATTTTGATTGTTTCTGAGAGGTTTAAGGTCGTTTCGACTTTCACGAGATTAAAAGGATGCTGGGAATTTTGAGGAGGAAAAGGGTATTTTGGTTATTGTATTTTGGAGTCAAGGGGTGTTTTGGTCATTTTGTAGAGCTTAGGGGTATTTTGGTCATTTTATGAAGCTGAGAGGTGTTCGGATTCCTTGGTGGAATTAAGGAGTATTTCGTGTTTATAAAGTTTGGATTTTAAAATGGTCAAATTTTTGAGGTGATTTAGGAAGTCGAAAGTGTTGATGGAGTATGAAAGAGGATATTTGGTTTGCAGGTGTTCGGGTTTTGAAGATGTTTCAGGTTTAAGATGACTGAGGTTGCTCGGGAGCATTTACGAATAAGGAGTCCTATGTTAGTAAGACTGGCGACTTCGAGTTTGCTTAAGAAAGGATTGAGGAATGCTCATGGGTTAAAGCTCTAATGAAAGGGTTGGATTGATTTGTTCAGAATTGTCTCTCTTAAAATTTTAAAACTGAAAATCATTTTTGTTGTAAAAAGGGCGGATAATCCCGAGGGATTACCCTATGTACCCCCTCGAACACGACACTTAATTAATGTAAGTGCCGAGACTCGAAAGATGGGGCAATGAATTTATGTCGAAAAATAGGGTTCAGAGAGAAACAACATGAGTGAGATGTTCTCGGTCGAACCCTAATAACGTCTCTAACTCCCGGGTTTTAAAACTTTAAAAAACCAAAAACATTGAAATCGAGCGGAAGGGAGTTAGATGATTCCAAAATCCCGGCTGCAACTAGGAAGGTCGTTACTTCCCTAGCACCCCGCCTTGTAAAAAATCTAGGCTGCAATTAGGGGAGGTTTGTCACCCTAATGCCCCGCCTAAAGAGATCCAGACTGGGACAAGGGAGGTTATGACCCCAGTGCCCCGCCTCGGATTTTTTTATTTTGGAAAGGGAGACAAGCGATGTTCTAACCAGGAAGGAAATGTTTCGAAGGTGTTAGACATCCCATGTTCCCTGAAAACAGTTTATTTGAGTTGAAAACTAAGTTGAAAACTTTTAAAGTTGTTCGGAATTCTTGATAAAGAAACACTAATTTTGAGAAATGTTTTAGAAGAAAACTTTCTGTATATGTGAGAAGAACTTTCTGCATTTGAGAAGAGTTTTCTGTGATGTGAGAAGAGTTTTTTCTTTAAAATTCCACAAAATAGTTTCTTCTGAAAACTTGATGAAGTTTGGATAAAATGACTGTTTGAAATTCGGGAGAAGAGATTCTTTGGATTTTTGGATTTTTGAATGGAATTTACAAGTTGAGTTTGAATTGGATTGGGTTAGAATTGAACTTGGGTTTGACAATGAGTTTATTTGAATTTTGGATTTGATTGGGTTTGGGCCAAAAATTGGAAAATGGGCCGGGTTGGATTGATCAAGTCGAATTGGGCCGGGTCGGATTGGGCCTAAATTTGGGCCGAGTGGGCCTTGATTGGGCTTGTGGGTCAAGTTGGGCCTTGGTTGGGCTTTTGGGCCGAGTTGGACTTTATTTGAGGTTTTGGGCCGGATTGGGACTTGTTTGAGGTTTTAGGTCGGATTGGGCCTTGTTTGAGGTTTTGGGTCGGATTGGGACTTGATTGGGCTTGTGGGTCAAGTTGGGTCTTGGTTGAGCATTTGGGTCGAGTGGGCCTTGATTGGGCTTGTGGGTCAAGTTGGGCCTTGGTTGGGCTTTTGAAATGGGCCTTAAATGGGCTTTAGAAGTTGGGCTGAAATGAGCCTTAGATGTTGGGCCGAAATGGGCCTTGGAATTTTGGGTTCGAAATTTGGGCCTAAATGGATATGGGCCTTGGAGTGATTGGGCTTTGGAATTGAATTGGGCCTATTTTGGGCTTTGTTGGAAATGGGGCCTTGTTTGGAGTTGGGCCGAAAATGGGGGCTTGTTTGGAGTTGGGCCGAAAATGGGGCCTTGTTTGGAGTTGGGCCGAAAATGGGGCCTTGTTTGGAGTTAGGCCAAAAATGGGGCCTTGTTTGGAGTTAGGCCTAAATTGGGCCTTGTTTGATGTGGGCTGAAGTGGGCCTTAGATGTTAGCCTTTTGAAATGGGCCTTAAATGGGCCATGGGGTTTATTGATTTTTGGGCTTGATTTGTAAGATATTAACAAGTGAGATGGATCAATTTATGGATTTATTAACTCTTGATTAAGGGTGTGTTGAGGGTAAAGGAGAATTCCACCCACATAAAACGAATGAGAGATCCGCTAGGCATGGGGTGGTTTCACATACTAAACCCTCCTAAATTAGCCTTAAGGGCTTGTTTTTTGAAGTTTTTGTTCTTATGTACATATAAGGGTGGTTTGGGTGTTTTCTGAAGTTATGGAGATTATTGCCCCGCGAAACGAATGAGAGACCCGTTAGGTGTGGGGCGATAGTACATCCAAAACTTATCTGTCAGTGCTGGGTCATAGGGGGTAATAACTAGGGCTTATGTAAAAGGTTAAAATAATGAAACTAAATTAACAATTACAATGATAGATATAATGTGATACATGGTAAAAACAAATATATTCACAAAACGAAATCAACACACATATATAAGCAAGGTAAGTCCCAGACAAAGGATGTGCAAACCGACAAGATTTTGAAACCCCACAAGGGGTGATGCGGGTCCGGATATCCAGATCCAAGGGGACAACCACCTCACAATCCGTAACATGCCATCAGCAGGACAATTGTCTCCAAATAGTGCACACAACTCAACCACATCTCAATACCTCGGTTACAATCAAGAAACACAAGTGTAAGTAACAAATCGAACTGGATGAACTGCATAAAAAAACATGATGAAACTGGATATCAAGGGTTACATCAATTAGCCTATATAATCCATCAGCCGAAATTAAATTGTCGGTCATCCACAAGCTGCGTAAAGAACAACATTTCATGACGCAACTGCTCAACACCAACACAATCCCAGCTCGTGAACAGGTACACAACTCTGAACAAAGTCAAACACAAGGCAGGCTCACCTTGTTCATTTTGAGGATTATGAACAAAAAACTATCGTGAAGCAAACTGGAGCAATAAGACTAAAAAAACACTGCAATAAGCACTATAATCAGTAGCCAAAATAGGTTGTCAAGTTGTACATTCTCTCAGATAAGGATCAGCGCTAAACATGGCTATGTTCAACCGGCAATCATACAGATACACGCATATGGATTAGACCATTGCCAACCCAGTTGAACAACGTTTTAAACAGAGAATTCTCGACACACAAAAATAATAGAGGCATAAAATCATTTGGGTTGAGATATATACCGAGAGAAGGATGAGAGTTTCCTGCATAAGAACCAAAAAAATTGCAGAACAGAACCACAAATCTGATTCAGACATCATGATAGTTACGCACGTTAGTTCGCAGGGACAATGAGATTGAAGAAATAAGTTGGAAAACAACATGAAAACACTATTAATGCATATAGTCGTCGGACTCTTTCTCAGCAGAAACGATTTGGGTTCATTTTGAACCAGGTCAATAGCAAACACCGCAAGTCCATGTTAAACATTGTGGGGCTTCAAGCTCAGGAGAGTGAACACATACAGACCCGGAGAATTGCCCATACCAGTAAATCGACCCCACATCTTCGAGGGCTTTACGCAGACACGGTTGACAGCTAGATGGAACAAGGAAGTTGAATACCCGATGGTTTTATCTGTTTCTTCTTCGCTTTATTAGTATAACAGAAGTCAGACAACAAGTGAATAACTAAAGGTGCAAGGGTATAATGCCAGGATGAGTCAAATATCAGATAAAACCGTAAAATGAAGCTCGCGGGAAAGGGGAAGCCAAATATTTCAGTAGTTCCATATCGATTCCATGAGGATGGGGTGAAATACGGATAAATGCGGGTAAATGAAAGGTTCCGCGACTGGTTCAAAATCAAGTCCACGAATGATTAGGTTGGAACAAAATCTGCAAAACGAAATCAGATCAGACGGAGAATACAACAGACGAGTATATCAGAAAAGAAGAATTATAACAGGAAAAGAGATCGAATTAAGCATCTCGGGCGAGAATCCAGGATCAATTTTTCTCCTGGGCTCGGTTCGAACAAATTTGCATTCGTCGGTTGTACGAGCAAAGATGTCGCGGTTTCATCGAATGAGAGTGAGGTGAAGACCGCGTTTCGTTGTTGATGGATATTTAGTGGGGTTGCGGAATTATAGTCGGTGAATGGCGAGGAGAATACGCATGCATAGGTACTCCTTGTCGCCGAGAGCAGAGAAACATGGAGCTCATTTCCTAGTTCGCCCACTGGGTTGCAAATTACAGAGAATGAAGAGAACGGGAGATGAATGCTTGGGTTCTTCAGATTTGGACTCGAGGCCCTGGTGGAGTAAAACGAGAGAGGAGGATGAGTGGCGAGGGATTTTGATATCATCGACCTGGGTTTAAACGGATAAGAAGTGGAGGTGCTTGGTTTCGAAGAGAATTGAGGCGGGTGTGAGCAAGACGGAGCAGGAGGAAGGACGGTGTCGCATGGTTGGTGTTCACCGGCGGGTTGCAAATTATCGTCGGGGAGGAAGATTCAAGTAATGTCGATCCGGTTTCCTTTGGTTTCTGAAGATTGGCCAAAGAATGAGAGAGGTCGGAGCATATATGCTCTGGAAGAAAGATCGATCAAAACCAGAGGAGTGTGAAAGTTACCCCCGAGATAACGAGGCGTCTTTCTTTGCGTTTAAAAAGGGGGAAATCGATTGAGATCGAGAAAAATGCCTCGAAGAAAGGAGGATGATGGGCTATGTGGTTTTTCGAAACAAACAGAGACCATGCGCGGTGCTTTTGTTCTTCTCGGTATCTCAAAAGAAGAGGATGAAGACCAGGGTTGTTTTTCTTGTCGGTATGGGGCTACTGGCATTTGGGAGAATGGGCTGGTTTCTTTTTCTATGGGTCGGGTTTGACTTTGGGTCAACTTTGGAAGCTTTTGGGAGAGATAAAAAATGAACGATTTTGCTCTTCTGAAGTATCAAACCAGGTCCTATACTTCTCCACACCAACACTTACCGGTTATGCTATGAACAAGAATTCAACATGTTACTACGCGACAAATAAATCTAAAGCTTCTCCTCCGAGCTAAAGGAATAAAACCACCCTCACCTATGCAAGTTTTCGAACCTAGGATCTATAGGTTCCCAAGTGAACCTCTAAACCGGTTAGGCTATGTCAAATTCATACATACATGAGAAAATACAACAGCCCTAGTCCAGATTGGATACTCCTCTAAAATTCTACGAGTTTAAAAGAAAGTATACAAGGAAAAAATAGAAGACTATCTAATGGCATGAAATTATGGAATTAAATAATAAGATAGGTGAAAAAAATAAAATGAGTGGGTTTAAAACCGGATTATTGTTTGAAAATTCATTTTTTTGGAAAATCGTGTTTTTATGAAATGCTTTGAAAAAGGTTATAAAATGACGGTTTCGTTTTAGCACGCACGCTAATATGTTTTTGAAAAAGAAAGGCGACGACGACTCCTCTTATTTTATTTATTATTTAAGAATTTGTTTTATGGGGTGAGAATTTTTGGTGTCTACAGTAAGTATATTCTTATTTTGTTTTCTTTATATGTTCGATAATCAATAGTTTTTGTTAACGTTGTTTAATCCTTTGTTTTATTTGGTTTAACAGGCGTCTACTATGGAGCAGATCTAGAAGATCCCCACAGATCAGGATGTTTGAGAATATGTACACGCCTTTCTCAGACGATCGATGTTGATCACTACCATCGTTATAGGCACTTCTCCCAAGAGTTCTCACAGCAGACGCCTGACAAGGATAGAGCTGCAGTATCCTTCATATGTGATCAACGACAACCCTGGACCTTGAGCTGCCAGAAACCGGCCGTACAGTCGGAGACAAAGAGGGTCGCGTGACTGTGCACCACCACCACCAGGAAATCAACATTCATCGCAGCTGCACCTTCCCTTAGTTCCTGCTACTGTACCTGACCAGGATGGTTATCGACCATCCATTGATCCGCAGCCAGCTGGAGCGTAGTGCGAGCACACAGTCCTTGGTCAGGTATCGCAGGACTTTGGAGTGTAATTCGATGTCGGTTCTGGTTCCTCGAACCCTCCACGGGTTACCCATCGACCTCCTTCACCCCTAATTAAGCAGGAGTTGATTAGCATATGCAATGACTTCATCTACAATGATGGTCTCATTGGAGGGCTGAACTGGGCCTTGCTAGCTGGTAATGACCCTCCGCAAATTGCATCGGTTATTACCACATCAGCCACTTCCACCTCCTGGTACCAGGCTGCTCTCTCAGCTCCGTCCCAGACTATTCCCCTCGCACCGTCTCCATCAGCAGATCCTAGTACACCTGCAGCGACACCCGAAAATGAGGAGGTGAAGAGGATATGGTTGAGGGGCTCAAACTCCAGGCATAGAAACCTTAGAATTTTCAACCCGGATTTCACTAGTCCCTAGTTTGTGAATTATTGTTATATGTTTTGCAGTTGGTTTTATGAAATACCCCTAATATTTATTACCTTAATTAATAAGGATTAAATTAAGTCATGAGTAATAATTACTATAAATATTATTGTATAAAATATGTAGTTCAAAATGGACATTAAATTATACACTAAACCTCTAATCAAAGAGAAAATATTATTAAGGAGAAATCAACTCCTAAATTTAAAATCACATGTAACATATTAGTACATGTAATAAATGCCACTAATATCACTCAATAAATTATATAAATATTTTATATACTCTAATAAAACCAAAGACACTATAAGTCATAATGTAACATATTAATATAGTCACATATGTATATGTTTTTGGTATATTGCATTGTACACTTTATGCACTGCTTCGCTTGTAAATGAGTATAGTTACCTAGCTGTGACTATTTACGAGATTTCACCATAATGCTTTGCAATCGGGTTTAATAGGCTAGCTAATCTGATTAATACTTAGAACGTAAAACTAAGCTGTACTATTAATGTAGAATGATGAACTAGACCAACTGTCTAAATTATCTCATCACATGTACTCTTCTTCCTCAATGAGCTTACTAGTTTATAGTATCTCTTATTAATTTCAATTGTATTTTATTATTTGATATGGCAGACTTGGCTTCTTTCGATAAAAATAATCCTAGTCACATATATATACATTTACAATTAACTTTATAATACTAGCTAGTGAAAATTTTCAAAAACTCCCTCCAAGCTCTGCTGCTGCCTAAAAGCCCATAACATGTAATAGGCCCAGTTACATTTGTTTGCTGGTTAAAGCCCACTTACTATAAGTCCATTTAGTTGGGTATATATACACAAGTACTGTAAACCCTGAAATACAAGCTAAATACAATATACATTCTCAGCCTATATGTTCTACGTTAACATGGTATCAAGAGCATTCTGATCTCACGATCGGTTTCCTGGGAGCGCTTCCATGGATGGTGAAACACCATCGAGTGATTCCGTCAACAACAACAATGGCAGGAGCAATCCACCTGTCACAACACCGTTCAGTCAGGAAGTTCACAATCTATTGTTTCAGCTGCAGCAAACTTTGTCAAACTAACTCAAGACAATTTCCGCCTATGGAAAGGTATGATATTACCATTCCTTAAGGGAAATGATCTATACAAATTTCTTGATGGATCCCACCCTTGTCCCACCCCGATTGTTGATAACAAAGCAAATACTGATTATATCAAATGGATCCAGCAAGATCAACTCATTTTGAGTGTTCTTCTAGTTTCCCTTTCCCCTCAAATAGCCGCACAAGTTATAGATCTAGATACTTCTGCTTCGGTTTGGGAAGAATTACACAATACCTTTGCTGCACAAACTGCTGCCTGTATAGGGCAACTGCATTTGAAATTATCTAATCTGTCAAAGAAAGGGGACGAGGATATCACTAGCTATTACAATAGAGCTAGATCTCTCTGCTCATCCCTTGCTACTACTGGCCACACAGTTTCCAACATGGAATTTCAGAGTTTCATTCTAAGGGGGTTACCTGATGAGTATGATTCTCTGGTCACTAATATCATCACTCGTCATACCTCCTCCACACCTCAACAGATATATCATAGCCTTCTCACCTATGAGGATGTTTTAAAGTAGAAAAACAAGGGTGTCACAGAAGGTGTTTACTTAAATGCCACTGAAGCAAACACCACCACTGGGGGATACAAAGGGAAATATAATGGCAAGGGAAGAGGGAACCAGAACAAGAGCAACTATTCTCAATCATATCAACAGAATGGTTCTACTTCCTATGGAAGAGGACGTGGAAATTCAGGACAGTCAAATTCAGGACAATACAAACCCTCTAGCAGAGGAACAATGCTGTTTAATGGTCAACCAGACACAAGACCTTCATGCCAAATTTGCCAGAAGAAGGGACATGTGGCTGCTGTATGTTATTTTCGCTATAGCCATACTCACCAGCCACCCCCTCCCACTTCTTTTTCTGCCAATGCTACATCAAATTACACACCATCAGAATGGTTACCAGACACTGCTGCTTCTCATCATTTTACAGGGGATTTCTCTCGCCTCAACCTCACTGCTAATGAATATAATGGACCAGACACTGTTGCTCTAGGGGATGGGTCCGCCTTACCTATCTCCAGCTATGGCTCAGGTTCTATTTCCCATCCAAACCGTGACTTCTTCCTCAAACACATTTTACACAGTCCTACTCTCAATAAGAATTTGATCTCTGTTCAAAAATTCTGTACAGACAACAATGTATATTTTGAGTTTTACTCTACTCATTTTCTTTTGAAGGACTTGGCAACTCACAATCCCATTCTTGAAGGGCCAGTTAGAGGGGGAGTCTATGTTTTTCCCGGCTCATTTCCTACTCTTCACCACACTACTGCCCTACCAGGAGCTAGAGCTACATCCCAAACTTGGCACCAGCGATTTGGGCATCCCTCTGCTATTGTTACACAAAAACTTCTCTCAAATAATAACTTGCCTGTTTTGAGCAGAAACACTGCTCTTTTTTGTTCTGCCTGTTGTCAAGGCAAATTACATGATTTCCCTCATTACTCTAGTTCCTCTGTTTCTACCAAGCCTTTTGAGCTGGTTTACATGGATGTGTGGGGACCATCTTTTGTTGCTTCTGTTGATAATATGAGATACTTCTTATTAATAGTGGATGATTTTTCCAAATTTGTTTGGTTGATTCCTATGGCTAAAAAGTCTGATGTGTATCAGCTTTTTAATGTTTTTCTAAGACTTGTGAAAAACTATTTCAACACCTCTATCATGGCCATTCAAACTGACAATGGTGGAGAGTTCAGGGCTCTTAAACCTCTCACTGAAGAATTTGGAATTTACCATCGGTTTACTTGCCCCTATTCTCATCAACAGAATGGGGCAGTGGAAATAAGGAACAGATTTGTTCAGGATAAGGGCTTGTCCTTACTATCTCAATCTGGCCTACCTTTTTCCTACTGGACCTTTGCCTTTAAGACTGCTGTCTTTCTGTCCAACAGAACCCCAACCAAGATATTATCCTATTCTACACCTTATGAAACACTTTTCCATACCAAACCTGACTATACCTCTCTAAGGGTTTTTGGGTGCTCCTGCTAGCCTAACCTCAGACCACACAATACACACAAACTTGCTTTCAGATCTTCTCCTTGTGTCTTTCTGGGCTACTCACCAAATCAAACTGGCTACATCTGTCTATGTTTACTCACTGGCAAATACTACATCAGTAGGGATGTTCGCTTTGATGAACATTCTTTTCCTATGAAGCACCCACCACAAACTACAAAACCAATTCTTTCACAACCCACCACAGTTACAGTCCCAGTTATCATACCTAACACCTTTGATTCACCAGACCTACACACTACACCTTCATCACCATCATCTCCAACCACATTGCCAGAATCTATATCCACTACCTCCCCTACTTCTCCTACACCCCACCTCAGAACACTCACCACATGGTCACTCGTGCCAGAAATAACATCTACAGACCTTTGGTTAGGACAGATGGTACTATTCCTTGGGTTAATGCTACTGATGTCTCTTCAGACCCTATCCCAGAAGAACCCAGTTTCACAGAAGCACAGAAATATCCTCAATGGAGGGATGCTATTGAACAGGAGTACAATGCCTTGCTAAGGAACAACACCTGGGATTTGGTCCCTCCTCACTCTGGGGTTAATGTTTTAGGGGTCAAGTGGATTCTGAAAACAAAAAAGACATCTACAGGAACTATTGAGAGAAGAAAGGCCCGTTTGGTGGCCCAGGGCTTCAAACAACATGAGGGTGTTGATTATACAGAAACCTATAGCCCTGTGGTGAAGGTTGTCACTATTAGGGTTATTTTATCCCTTGCTGTCTCTCTTGGGTGGCCCATACAACAACTGGACATTCAAAATGCTTTTTTGAATGGTGATATTGAGGAGGAGGTGTTTGTTCGTCAACCACCAGGTTTTGTTGATCCTAATAATCCTCACCACATTTGTAAACTCAGGAAAGCCCTTTATGGGTTGAAACAATCCCCAAGGGCTTGGTTTTCTACTCTAAGCTCTGCCCTTTTGGATCTGGGCTTCACTGCCTCTGCCAAAGATCCCTCTCTGTTTATTTTTCACTACAGAAATGACACAACCTATGTCCTTGTGTATATGGATGATATCCTTATCACTGCAAATTCTCTTTCTCTCCTCACAAAACTTAAGCAACAACTCTCCACTAAATTTCCTGTCAAAGACCTAGGGGATCTCTCTTTCTTCCTAGGGGTCTCTGCTTCTTGCACCTCCTCTGGTCTCCTTCTCCAACAAACTCAGTACATCACTAAACTTCTCAGCTCCACAAACATGCTCACTGCTAAACCCATATCTAATCCTATGAGTCCTATGGCTAATCTAGCTACCACAGATTCTCCTCTTCATCCTAATGCTACACAGTACATAAGTGTTGTGGGCTCACTACAATACCTAGCCCTAACTCGACCAGACATACAATACGCCGTCAGTAAAGTCTGTCAGTTCATGCATGAACCACGCATCATCCATTGGCAAGCAGTCAAACGAGTTTACGGTACTTAAATGGAACAAAGGATTTAGGGTTTTACATACCTTGTACTCCGATGGGTTCCATTCGAGTCTTCTCCGATGCGGATTGGACTGGCTCCACCTTGGACCGCCGTTCTACCTCTGGTTTCCTCATCTACTGCGGTGACAAATTACTCTCCTGGAGTTCAAAGAAACAGCAGTCAGTGGCGAGATCTTCTACCGAAGATGAATTTAAAGCAATCGCTAATGCCACAGCGGAAACCCTCTGGATTTTACATCTCTTTCAAGAATTAGGGTTTCCGATCTCAAAGCCCCAATCTTTACTTTGCGATAATGTTGGTGCCACATACCTGGCGAAAAATCCAGTCTTTCATACGCGGATGAAACACGTTGCGATTGACTTCTTTTTTGTGAGAGAACGGGTCAAAAACGGGAGCTTCAAAGTGGTTTACCTTCCTGCTCGGGACCAACTCGCAGATGCTCTGACAAAGCCTCTCTCAAATGCTTTGTTTGATAGATTCCGTTCCCAACTCCCTCTCACCTGTCGTTTGGAACTTGGGGGGATAAAAGCCCATAACATGTAATAGGCCCAGTTACATTTGTTTGCTGGTTAAAGCCCACTTACTATAAGTCCATTTAGTTGGGTATATATACACAAGTACTGTAAACCCTGAAATACAAGCTGAATACAATATACATTCTCAGCCTATCTGTTCTACGTTAACACTGCCGGTTGCTTATGTTGGAAAAGATAGACACAATGCATAATTAGACAAAATAAACAAATGTATAAGTACAACAAGTACAAAGTAACCTTACATCTTTCTTTTACCCATGCTTTACATACCTCCTCGATTCACCTCAGCTGCTCTCTCTTCTTTTTTTTTCCACGACAGATTCCTCCAGCTTAGTCTCTGCTCTTCTTTTTCTTCCTTGTCTCACAACAGCAATACAACCCCTTCTTTTTCCTGCTTATTTTCGTACGACAACAGCAAACAAGGAAAAAAAACTGCTATCTTTTTCTTCTCCCTATAGACAATAGAACCTCAATCTCATTCCTGGTTGCAGCTGTTGGGGTAAAACCTAACGGTAAATTGTGTTGGGGGTTTAACCTAACGGCAAGTGTACCGGTCGATTATAGCAAGTTTAAATCTTGGAGTATTCCAGAGTATCGAATCCAAGGAGGCAGCGGCTAGTTTAATTTCTACTTTCACACAAAACAAGTAAAGCTATAAATAACAGGAAATTAGGGTTTTTGTTTGTGATGGTGAATGTTGTAAAAGAGTTCAAAAAGCAATAAATAATAGGTAAACAATTTGTTTTGGTTTTGTTTGATAAAGGAAATTCCGGTTTACTACTTCTCTCTAGATTGCAATTCCTTCCCCTAAGTGATTTCTGCAATATTCTGAATAAAACCCTAGAATAAAGGTAACTCGTATTCGGTCTCCCGCTCCACGAATTCTAATTAGCAAAGACCGAATCCTAACTCTCGTTATGAATCCACTGTTTACTAATTGCTTTAAGTGTAGTCTAGATTAATGGTCAGCTAGTGTTTAGAGGAATTACCATCTCTATACTAACCGGTTCTTTCCCTGTAGTCAATTGATAGCCGCAGTTCTCACTTATAAGCTAACAAACTGATAGACTCATTTAATTGATCGGATTAACAAGTCTAGGAATTCATAAGGGTAAAGAACTTTATTGTACTGCAGAAAATCACAAAGGTTCAGAAATAGTTATTCTAGAGATACATAGTAAACCGAAATTAAAAGTGACTACTCAGCCATAGACAAAATAACAATGCTCAGTATAAACAACATAAGGATAGAGGGATTTAGCAGAAAAACTGGTTTTAGAAGCCGTCGAGACGATTCTGCAAATTCCACTCTTGTCCGGCTGTCTTGGGTCGGACGCGATCCGGACACGTTCTCCTGGTGCACGTCCGGATCCGGACTTGGGTCGGACAAGGGTAAATGAAGCTCGTGAGCAGGGTTTTGTTTGGGAGTGAGGGTGAAGGTTTACGGAGAAGGATTTGTGAATGAGAATGGATTGTCGTGGAAGAGAGGATTATGTAGAGAGGAAGAAGAAGAGAGGATTAGACCTGAGAGTCTTGGACGATTTTAAATGAAGGCTCAAGGACTCCTTAAATAGGCTGAGAAATGAGAGACAGAAGTTAGTGGGTTTGGTGGCTCCTATTAATTGAGGATGGCTCTGTATCAATAATGGGTTAATTTTGCTTTCGGCTGATAATTGCGCCGAAAGCCGCGACTGCATTTTTATTTTTCGTCTCTGTGTGACGTCCGGATTGTGTCCGGATCCGGACGTGACACATAACCTCTAGATCTGAAACTCAACACATGTCCGGATTGTGTCCGGATCGTGTCCGGATCGTGTCTGGATCGTGTCCGGATCCGGACAAGATAGAAACTCTCGGATCTGGATCTGGGTCACGTCCGACCTACGTCCGGATCCGGACATGTGATGTCCGGATTGCGTCCGGCTATCTTGGTCCGGACGTGACCAATCTTCGCCTCTTTTTCCGGATTTGTTCCCCGTTTGTCGTTTGCAATCCTTATGATGTAAATTCTTTATTTCTCAGGGTTTTTCCTATATTTAGCATATAAAATACATCAGTTCTCATCAAAACATCAATCTTAGGAAAAACACATAATAAGTGGGAAACATTGCCTGAATTGTTACAAATTATAAGGTAATTAAACCCTAAAAAGCCTATATGTTTCACACTTATCAACATCCTCACACTTAAGCTATTGCTTGTCCTCAAGCAAATAAGGAATAAGAATATCTCTAAAACCGTAAAATAATCTCAACATTAAACAAGTGCAGGGCGAAATCAAACAAAGTGATAAATGAAAGAATAATCTTGCTCTTTAGAGGTAGGTTTTCACAAACAGTGAAAGAAGAACAATTTTGTAAAAGCATAGAGAAACTAGATTGTAGAAAACAAGTTAACTTAGCTTGGGACTTTCCACCAATTTTCATTCCTCTAACCTTTGGATGACAAGGGGTGTGAAGTAATGCCTTATTCCGCAATACCTTTCAACACCACGCACTCATGATCAAAATTTAAACTGCAATCAATTTTTCGCCTGCATGAACATTCTTTTTCAAGAGATATAAAACAATTGAATTATTGCGAATTGTAGAGTTATTCCATAACCCAGACTTTTCTCTCTATCCATGTAACGGTGTTGGGCCAACTATCCCAGATCCTGAGACCTTAGGTAGATAGGTGTTAAGGCACCCTTAAGACTTAATAACCGGATAGACGAGGCCTGCTATTGTTAGGAAATTTTATTATTATTATTATTTTTTATCAGTGGAGTACCTTTTATTTTTCGTCTCTGTGTGACGTCCGGATTGTGTCTGGATCCGGACGTGACACAGAACCTCTAGATCTGAAACTCAACACATGTCCGGATTGTGTCCGGATCGTGTCCGGATCCGGACAAGATAGAAACTCTCGGATCTGGATCTGGGTCACGTCCGACCTACGTCCGGATCCGGACATGTGATGTCCGGATTGCGTCCGGCTATCTTGGTCCGGACGTGACCAATCTTCGCCTCTTTTTCCGGATTTGTTCCCCGTTTGTCGTTTGCAATCCTTATGATGTAAATTCTTTATTTCTCAGGGTTTTTCCTATATTTAGCATATAAAATACATCAGTTCTCATTAAAACATCAATCTTAGGAAAAACACATAATAAGTGGGAAACATTGCCTGAATTGTTACAAATTATAAGGTAATTAAACCCTAAAAAGCCTATATGTTTCACACTTATCAGCAACAGCAAGGGAACAGATACCCAAATCCCCCTCTCATTCTCGGTAACAACAGCAGCCCCATTTTTTTCTCTTCTCCATTCGACAGTAGCAACAGGAACTATCTCCTTCTGCATTTCTTCCCTTCCAGCGGTAACAACAAGGAATTGCTGAGTTCTCCTTTTCTTGCTTCCTGTCCCAAGACAGCAAAACAATTCCTCCATCTCTTACTCAACTTTGGACAGGAGCAGAGGAGAACAAAACTGGTGAGACTCCCTCTTTTTTTCCTTCTTTAGTCACGGTTCTGCTCCTCTTTTCTTACTAGAACTTTCTTCTATTCTCACCACTACACTACAACTCCTTCTTCTATTCATGAAACCGCAAGAATCTCCAACTGGAGCGCTTACTTCCGGCTTGTAAACAGCAAACAACAACAACAAGAAAACAAGGAAAAAAGACTTACCATTCTCTTCTTTTTCATGTGGTTCCTCCCAGCAAGGTAAGTTTATTCCTTTAATTCCTCCTTCCCTACGGTTCACTCAGCCACTTTCCTTCACCATCTTCTTTCATGTGTCCAAGGTGAAGAACCCACCATTGAAAACTCCAAACAGCAGCAGCTTTCATGAAAAAAAAAACAACGTTGAAGCCCTTCAATAACCAAGGTGAGACTCGTAAGTATTGTGGTTGTGCAAGCCTTCTTTGCTTTCCCTCATTCTACCCACTGAAACTGAGCTTGCTTCACTGGTTGTTAGCTGCCGAGACTCGCTACAGAAAGACTATCCAAGAACACATGTTTAAAGAGGCCAAAGTGCAGGAAGGAACCGTGACCTTGTATGGCTGTTCAGGATGGGATCTCTCTCAAGATCTGCGAGGTAAACTCCTCATTTTAAGGTCAAAAAACCCCATCTTAAACTACTTAAACCAGTGCCTTACTTACTATTGCTTAAGTTCGGTGCGTTGTAAAAATATGCAGAAGTTACCGTGATGCATATACATGTATGTAGGTAGTCTAAACTGTAATTAGGTGCAGAAAATTAAGGGGTGGTGCTTAGTTGATAAGCCTTGATATTAATAAATAGTTTTAGTCAAATCATATGTAGAAACGGGAAGTAACAACCGTGAGAAAATATGATTTGCAATTCTGTAACAAACCGAGAGCACATGTGTGTTGTATAGACAATTTTAGATTTAGTTATGTGTAGGAAATTAATGATTTAGTGATACTAAGCATTAATAAGTCATTAAGATACATTATATAAATTAAGGATGAAGGAAAAAGAATTTACAAATAATAGGAATAAGCTGCATGAAAACCGTAAGTGAATGTATGTATGCCATTTAAATCCTAAAAATGTGGAGAAAATTTATGGATGAATTAATGATTTAGTGTAACTAAGTATTAATCAACTATTTAAATAAGTCATATGAATTAATGATGGAAGAAATGTGTGGAAATGTTGAAAATAAATTGTACAATAACCGTGAATGAGTATGTGTAATTAAGACATTTTAAATGCCATTTTATGAGTAAATTTATGTTGTATTAAAGCCATATGGTTAGGCTATTTTTATTATGCTTACTTTAAGCTTTAAATATTGATTATTGAATTTTAAAGTGATTAAACGAACTATATAAAAATTCTGGTGCACAAGTATAATTTTAATGGATTTAACCAACTAGAAATATTTTAGATGAATATTAGTGAATTTAGGTGTTACTTAAATTACATATAATGTTACAATATAATTTAAATAAACTTTACTAGTATATAAATAAATAAAAGATCATCTATGGGGTCAAAATCAAATTTAGTAAAGATATGGGGTGTTGAACTAATATTAAACCGAGGAGGAATATTTTAAGAGTTTAGGAAATATAAAATACAATTTTATAACATTAAAGTGTTAAATGTAAAACTAGAAGAAAAAAGGGGTATTTTCGTAATTATAGTGAATATGGGTCAAAGGGGATATTTGGGGTGGTCAACATTGACCACATATGACATTTGACCAGATTAGAAAACTAAATAAATTTATTTGGTAATTTAATGAAGTATTAAATTAAAAATAAAATTTATAAAACTATATGGTGTTTATAATTTCCGAAAATTCTATGCCTAGAATGGAATTAAATTGACCACTAGGGGTCTGTTTGTAATTTGGATGAATTTTGGGTTAATTGTAGTAATTCAATTAATTAAGGGATATAACATATAGTTTAAGTATTAAAGTATAACAATTATAAAAGTTTAGAGGGTTAGTTCGTAATTACCGAAAAGATTGGGAGACATTTGGGAATTAATTAAATGGGTGGTGCTGTATGCAATTTGAGAAAATTTTGGGTTAGAATCTTGATTTTAAATAATTAATTTGCATAATATAAGGTTTTGGTATTAAATTAAAAGTTTATAAAAAAAATCAAGAGGGTAATATGTAATAAAGAGGAAGTTGTGGGAAGAGTATAAAATCTGGACAAAGTTGGGGAGCTGTTCGGAATTTAGCATATATATATATGTGTATATTACAATGATGAAAACCGTAGATTACAAATTAAATAAAGATAAAATGTAGCCAATATAATACTTGGGTTGATATTGTAATTAATTAAAATATATGGGAAGGGGTTGATAATACCGAAAACACAATGGTCAATTTGGAAATTGTAGACAGATTTTATTATAAGGTTAAAATGTTATAATGTGACATTTGGTTAAAGTATGAGAAAGTATATCATAAAGGAATTAAAATGGTATAAACATGCCTTGTAAATAATTACATAAGATGATGAGTCTAAGTTGAGAATTATAGAGAGTATATTGTATAGAAGAAGCCTTATATTATAAGAGGCATGACAATGTATAATGGTACATTGTAAAGCCATGAAATCAAGTTCCAATAAGATACGTATGGATAAACGACACAAATGAACAATATACATTTTACAAGGAATGATGAAATGAATTAGTATGAACAACTATATAATTTGTACAATATGGAATTTTAATATGGGATGGGAAATAACATGTGATGTTGTGAATATAAATATATATGTATATGTGCATATAGATGATAGGTAGTACATGTGAGGTGAAAATATAACCAATGACGTATATTATAATGTGACTCGAACTATAATGAACGCAAATACGAATACGTATAAGTGTTACGCGCATGTGTAAGCATAAACGTACAAGAATCAAATTTAGATAAACAACGTTGTTCATTAAGTAATTACCATCATGTAACACGTAACAATATGACGACGAGTATTACATATACGTACGAACGAATCTATACATATATATACCTAAACTATAGATATACATATGTATATATAAACTTGTGAGTATTAATACATACATGTAAACGTAAGTGTACGTAATTATACGAGAACGAATAACCGCGTTGGACATCATAATAACCGGGAATCCAACTTCCACGTAGTGAATAAAATAAGGTATTGGATAATATATATTTGTAAGTTAAACTGAAATACCCCAAACTAATAAAACATGGATTAAACATCTAATCACATTAATTAAGGCCTAAACATGCCTTAAAAGTCAACTGAGAACAACAGTGGTCAACACAAAGTAAGATATTGCACCCTTTTACTGTTTAGGGTAAATAAATACCCAAATGAACTTCTTAGGACCTAAAATTTTGTCCTAAGCTTATTAACACATTACTAAACATATTTCAATTGTTTTACAACACTCCAACACAAAGAACAAGCATTTACATGCTTCAAGGTCAAGTAGGGCAAAAATGTGCTCTAAGGAAACCTTAAAGGTCTAATGACCTCTATTTTATATAAAATTGGGTTCCTAAGATCAAATATCATGTAAGGAACACAACAAAACCGTTCTCAAAGAAAATAGAGCTCAGAAACACCTTGCAACACAAAATGTGCACTAAAACACCTTAAAGCACATTTTTGTGTAATTGCCTTCTAAATTGGTTTTTAATGGGCTTAAAGGTTATAATTACCTTTAAATATGATAATATATCATATTATATCATATTAGGAATTTAATTCCAGAAATTTACAAATTTTTACAAATTTTATATTAAAATATTAATAAAACCCTAAAAGGGGGCCCGTTTGAGTCAACATTGACTAAGAATGGTCAAGAGGTCAAAGTTGACCCCTTGGACCCCATGGAGTCGACAGCCACAAGCAAGGGGAGCCTAAATTCGTCACTTTCAAACACAAGGGACAAGCTCCAACATCATTCCATAAATTAAGGAAGCTACTTTTACCTTTCTAATATAATAATCTAAATATCACACTTTTGGCTCCTTGATTGATTAAGTCTCCAAAAAAACGTGTGAGAGGCTCCTTTCCCCTCCAATAATCAATGCCAATCACCCATGGTGAGTCATTAGGCATTTCAAAACATAAAATAAGCAAAACTATACCTTAAAGACAAATTTGACTTATTATTCTCATTACCTTCATTCCCAGCCGACGCCAACCTTTCTCATCCTCTCCTTGGCTTCTTAAGACAGTGGGTAACACACCAAATACAGAGGATAACAACAATTGACATAGGTAAGCTTATTAAGCCATTTTATGTTCATTTTCTTCACAATTCTTTCCTCTTTCCATGGAGCAAAGCATCAACCATTTCCATCAATGTTTCTAGGTTGTTTTGGAGGTTAAAATGAGGGTGAATCTCGGCTTTAACAAGGGAAGAAGGTGGAGAAATCTAATCTTGTTCTTAAGGTATAAAAATGTGCTTTAAGCACTTATCCTTTGATTCTCTTCAGATCCGGTTGTGAAACCTTGTTTCCTAGCCTTATTATCTTTTTCTTAACATACTTATTCAGTTGGTACACCAAGAGCTTCAAGGTATAGCCAGATCTAAGCCAAAAACACCATTTTTGGCATTTTAATCAAGGTAAAAATTAGCCATCTTCTAATCTAAGTTATACCGGTTTTAAGCCTTGGTTTAGTATCTCTTTTGATGCTCTTTACCTTCTGTATAAACAGGCCGAAGACAACCTTTGGTTACCTTGTCATTTTAAGGTAAATTTTACCTTGAAATATACATTAAAACACTTCTTATGGTTAGATCTTGCTTGGAGACTAACCATGCCTTAATTGATGTTTGAAAACATGTAAACTAAGCTGTGGAAAAATTATTCCTAAGCAGCCGTGGCCAAACAAGGCCTATACTTGGCAAAAACAAGGTATAAATCACTTAAACCTTCACTTGGTATATTAATATGTAATTATACATATGTGTATAATTTGTGCTGTGAGTGAAGGGGTTAATTAAGGTCTTATTTTGACCTTAGGTGATTAAGGAATGGTTTAGTAAATTTTATAAGTAATTAATTAGCATAATTGTCAAATTTAAGACATTATGTGGAAAATTGGTAAATATGGAAAATTGTGTAAGGCCGAGAGTTTAAGGCATTTATAGGCATTTATGTGTAATTTATTTTATAAGCTAATGTTTGTAATAAGGCTATGTACTTTAGGCCATTTTATTTATGCATTTATAAAGTTTTATTTAAGTTTAGGTGCTAAAAATAAAGTACCGCAAGGAATTGGGGTTAAAGTGTAATTAAATTAAATTTGGGGGCTATATAATAATAAAGCCGAAAATTAGAGGTTTAAAGGAGTTTAAATAAAAATTATAAGATTTTATAAAGTTTTGGGTTTAAATGGTAATTTCTAGAAAATATGGGTTCAAACCGTATTATATGGAAATTAATGGTCAAGGCAATATTAATGAGGTCAACCTTGACCATATGGTAGGTTTTGACCAAATTAGATAAGTTAAATAACTTATTTAAGGTTTTATAATAAGATAAGTATTTAATGGTAACAATTTTATAACATATGTGGTATATATGTTATTACCGAAAATAAAGGGTGTATAATGGTATTATAAACACCCATGGGCTATTAGGAATTCTTAGGAATTTATTGGGTTGATTTTGGAATTAAGATAAACTATATATGTATAATATATAGTTATTATGTCATTATGGCACTTTGGAATAAAAGGTGGGGGTGGAATAGTAATAAGCGAGAATATATGGGTTAGTAATGTTAATTATAACCCTTTGGTGAAATTTGGTGATTTTTGGAATAATATAAGGGTATTTAATAAGATATATGTATAATATATAGTTTTAATGATATTATAAAACTATATGTTATAAATTTGGCCAAATGGCAATTATAGAAACTTGGTGGGTCTGTTCAGAAATTTTACAAAATATAACCATAGGTTATACCATTTTATAAGTTAAAAATGTTATATTATATGATATATATAACATGGTATAAATAATGGGGTGAATTTGTAAATAAATGAAACTATGGTATATGAAAAAGAATATGGTTTTGATATGGTGCCCATGCGGCAATAATAAATAGTTTTGTATAAAAACTATAGGTTTTAAATTAAAGGGAATAAAAAATATCATATTATATGATATTAGTATATGTTATAACATTACATAATGTTATGTGGTCAAAATGGAATTTAAATAAAGAAAAGGGCTGTACCGAATTATAAAAGTTTGGAATATGAATTTTAGACTATGGTCTACAATGTTATAAATGTTATAACAATTATATGGTTTTGGATGGAATTAATATAAGTAAGGGAATTCACATTAAATAATGTGACAAACTTTAAATAAATAAGATTTATAAACTAAGGTAATTATTGAATAAACCTTAGGAGTTGTGATTTTACAACATAAAATGTTACATAATATTAGGATAATAATCTTAATATAAGTTGTATAATACAATACAACTAATGGGAATAATCATCTAATATAAGATGATAAAATGTAACATATGATATAAGAGTTTTAAAACTCATGAAACTTACCTACATGGTAAATATATACATATACAAGAATAATGTATATAAGGATAGATATATATTATGGTTGGAAACCATATAATATAAAGGTGGCGGTTATTACAAAAAATATAGCTACAAACTATAAGTTATGAGTTTTTGAATGCAAATATAATTTGCTAAGATAATGGATTATATAATACAATGTATTATAATGGATGGTGGGAAAATGATACAATATAATATAATAATGCATGCATACATGCAATTATAGGTTATATACCTAAGTTTAATGGTGGATAAGATTAAAGAAATATAATGAATTAAACTTAACAGTCGAAATGTTTTTGACGTACGAGTTTTAGTAACAAGGCCGACTGGTTTAGAGAAACCCGTAACAAATAACTGTAGAAATCCGGGGATGAACTGTCGGGGTTACTTGTTATTCGGAAATACCGGATGTAATTAGTCATGGAGACTGACTTATAGTTTTATTACCGTTTAGATCGTACTTCAGACGAGGACGCTTGACGAGCTAGTGGTCTACACTGCGCATCCTCGGTCTTGGTGAACGGTATGTAAAGGGGTTTGATCCGGGTTGTCCTAAGGAATTCCTTGGGCTCGGATTTGGTTGATATCACTTGTGTGTTAAGTGTTTTGGATACGTGTATGTGATTATGTGTGTTACTGCATTAATTATTTATGCACGAGCGTCCTATGGGACTAACACTACGTCGACTATATATCGGCTTATATAAACATACATATACGTTATTGTGATGACAAGACGGTTACTTGATATAATACCATAGTATTAATATTAAGTATATGGCAACCTAAGTAAAACACTTAGGAACGGGTCACGACATTGTCGGTCTCTAGAGCATGGATCTCGAACAGGAATATAACCTAGATTACTTCTAGGTATGCGTGAGACCCATTGGGCAGCTAACTAATAATTATTCTCCATAAGACTAAGAGCATATCTTAAACATTATGAGAGAGAGATGGTATGAGTTGAGGTGAGGAATCCCGGTAGTTTACGAACTACTTGGTTGCGCATTTGTGATCACTGAGGGGTTCCCGATCGGGTTCCGCTCCAGTTTTATACCCAACGAGCCCTATTTGGATCGTGGGTCAGGTGGCTACGGCCTTTTATATGGACGTCATACGAGACAAAAGAGAATAGTCAGGGGCCTCCGGACCTCTGGCGAAATGAGCACCTTATTGTGTACGGGAGGACTACTGTCCATGGTGAGGTTATCGGGTTGTCTTAACATGACGCCCAACTGGTATTAATTAAACATGGTTTGGATGGGGCCTTAAAGACCAATGTAAATTAACTATGGAAACCGTATGCTACGGCGATTGTACATTGTACATTATACTGTAATTATTCGATACGTTCGATATATAATTGTTGTTTGAAATATTTTATGACTGTTTGGATTGGATGGATGGTTAAGTGTTTATGAATGTTTGGATGGAGGACTATGTATATTATACATGTATTTTACAGTATTGTTTATAACTGTAAAATGGTAAAACATGAAACCAATCTAATAATAAGATGGTTAAAATGACTAAGTGGCCATTAGGGTCCAGGCCCAGCATACTCAGCGTCTATCGCTGATACTACACCATTATGCAGGTTGATGATTATTGTCGAAGCCGAAGTGCAGGAACAGGGTAATTAGAGTTTATTTTGATTACCGCACAGGGAGTTGGTTTGTATAGCAATGAAGATGGTGAGATGTATTATGGTACAGTTATGTATATTCAGGATTAGGTAGACGCTCACTTGTCGATGTTTATGAGTATGGACTTAGTATGATGTATAGGATTTATCTCGTTATCACATCGGTTAGTAGTTTGTTGATGTTGGAAGTTGGATATAGTATGGCTTCGTTACTTGCATGGGCGAGTTGTAACACCCCTAATCCTAAACATGTAATAACGTCGCAAGTCGTAGCATAATGAATAACAAATTGCAGCGGAAAATAAAACTATCTACCTTGGTGTTACACGCCGTCACTCACCCTTGTGAGCAACAAGGCAACCTTACTCTTTCCAACAATACAACTCCTCACGCTGTGATGAACAGATACTGAGCACTCTAATTATTACAACCCAAATCCCACTAAATGAGCAACTAACTGAATACAACAGCCTTCTTAATACAATACATAATAAAACCAACGGTGTTTGTTGAAAACACTTCAGCTACCCCCGTGCCCCGCACTCCGGCTTGAGTTTTCTTCAATAACCTGGAATGTTTGGCCCATTGAAGGGCTCAGCAATCGAAATGCTGGTATTGTAATACCCCAACCCGAAATCCAATAAACTGAACGGCGATCACTCCCAAATAAAATACAACTGCAGCGGAAATAAATACAACAGCCGGGCGGTATTACAATGCCGTTGGCCACCCTTGTGACCAACAAGGCTAAGTCCAAATACAATCCTCAAATGTCACGGTCTGGAATACAGATACAACCCGAGATACTAGGAATCAAACTCAAAGGTACAATACTGAAATAAAACAAATAACTAATAGTAGGCTCCCAATGCTTGGTCTACCCCACCTACACTCAGTGTGGTGATCTCCTCAACTTCAGGTACCTGAAAAATGGGGGGTGCCCCCAAAGGGGCTCAGCAAACAATGCTGGTATGGAAAACGTGCAGCCCATCGTCTACCTGGCCACACCAACTACTTTGTCGAATACATGCAGTTCATTTTTATAAAGCTGTAAACAAGCATAGTGTAACACCCCAACCGTTAATCCTATGCTTACCGTCTAATCGTCCTATTAATCCTACGAGTTTGCAGCGGAAGAATTCTACTTACTTACTACGGCGGGTGAGACAATGCCGCTAACCGCCCATACGGCTAGCAAGGCTACTAATACTTACAGTGACGGTCTGATGGCCAATAGATACCGAGCTACTAAAACAAACTTACCAATTACAAATACATTCACTACCAAAGGATTACCGAGTATTCGAAGTGCATTCATTACAACCTTCCAAGTTTCCCAAAAGAATGAGTATCTACCGACTACTCATCTATACCAATCGATCCCTTCACAATATCCCAAAAAGGTGTACCCCATGGTACACCGGCTATTCAAAATCTAAGCCATGTACTACTCAGTACACCGATCTCAAATTCATTGTTTACATACAAAAGAAGACAAGAAATTAAACTAAGTCTTCATCAGCTTCACCCTTCTCTTGCACCTGCATTTATATTAAAAATGGTGCCCCAAGGGGCTCAGCAAATTGCTGCGCATAAACTCCGCATATACCGATTGCTAGCAAGGGTACGCCGACTAATTGGCGACCGCTAAACATGCTTGTTCATTACTCATACATACATGCTTTACATACAATCATACATACATTACAATACATCATTCACTTCAAGGCAGCAATACAATAGAGTTCACAATACTTACCTTCACAGGGTTAGCCAAATTGTGCACCCGGGTTAATCGGAATGCATATTACTCTTTTACTCATTACTTACTTCTCCTTACTTACAATTACTTACTTCCTTTTTACTTTACTTACTCATTCTTACTTACTTACTCAAGTCAAGTCGTCGGACCTCCGGCCTTGGGGACTACACCGTCCCACATCCGGGATTTACTTGACTCACTAATCCGGGATGCTACCCACTTAAGGGATTTGGGCCGCGGACCAGTTAAGAGTCAGGAATTGGAGCCAACCTCTCGTGACTCCGCATCCTCACGCGTGGCCGAAACTATATCGGACTTCTACTCATTCCAATTTAATTACCAATTTGAGTTAGGATGGTTAGCTCGTTAGGAATAAGTTAGAAGTCCAGCTCATCACAATCGGTCACAGTGCAATACATCATACATACACCCATTCATATCATCCATACATTTCATGAAGTATACAAACTAAGATTTAAAGAAAATATACAACATCATACAACACTACATATTCACAAGTAAGCATATTAACTCCGATTCGTGCATTTATCTTTATTGGTGATCAATTAGCACACAACACACAAATCAGAGTAGCCATGATAGCATTCGGGGCATGAGGAATTCATACCGTTCACCGTTGTACGTACTTCCAAACGTCCTTCCGGTGTCACAATTCAAGTCCTAATATGTGCATACAATGGAATGATTAATTTAACTATCATTACTTAACTCCTACTTACTATGTCCCTACATTTCTTACACTTATACTTTACTTACTTATTTTCCCTTTACTTAAGTTTCCATCTCCTTACTTAAGGTTTGCATGCTTGCACATATATACATATACATACATGTATGGGGATACATATACATATATATATACAATTATTTTAAATTAAATAATTTTTTTTTTTTTTTGTCAGGACCGGACTTGCGACCGACCTTGGGCAAGTCCGGTCCATTCCAGTAGGTTTCTTCGGAAAATTTTTGGTCCGACCGGACTTGCATGTCCGGTCGCAAGTCCGGTCGATTCCAGTAACATTCTGCCGGAAATTTTTCTGCTCGACCGGACTTGCATGTCCGGTCGCAAGTCCGGTCGATTCCAGTAGCATACCGAGGGGAAAATTTTCTACTCGACCGGACTTGCATGTCCGGTCGCAAGTCCGGTCGATTCCAGTAGCATTCTGACGGAAAAATTTTCTGCTCGACCGGACTTGCATGTCCGGTCGCAAGTCCGGTCGATTCCAGTAGCTTTCCCGTCTTTGTAAATCTGGGCACGACCGGACTTGCAAGTCCGGTCGCAAGTCCGGTCCAGCCCAGTATTGCATTTTAATTTCTGTTTTCAATCCTCTCTTTTACCCATTACTTCCCCATTGTTCCTACACTCATTCCCACATGTTATAACACTAATTACACCTCCTAATGCACCTTAGTTCATCCATTGACTCCTTACACATTTCTACACTCATTCACTCACATAATTTTCCAAGTTTCCCTCAACACTTGCACTAGTTATTTCCTCTAGTTACATTATGCTACAGATTTTAGTTCTAACTCTCTCCAACATTAGTTCCCTCTTCTAATGCCATTTCTAGCACTCTCAACGCATTATAATACATTATCTAACTCTCTCAACTTATCTTCTATCTTCCTCAAACAAAATCTGTTACAACTCACATTAGTTCACCTAGTTTTAAATTCACTAAGTGTTCTAATCCTAGGTAAATTTTGCCATAGTCTCTCTTGTATTTCTATACACTCACCACATGGTTTTACTCACATTTCAACACTTATCTAACCTGTTACAAATAACATCAAAACACAAGCTCCCATGCACAACCACTAATACCAAAACAACACTAAAATTTCCTGCACTCAAACACTACATTCCCAATCTGTTTTAACAGTTTTTTACAACCTTTCAAAGACTTCAAAATGCTTATTTTCTCTTACCCATTATACTACTAATGCATTACTATTTTATAATACCAATTTTTTTCATCCTTAAAAATCTGTTACATTACATATATACACAAGACTACACAATGAGAGTTCTTACCTTATTTTCCCTTCTAGGTTTCTTTCTTTTCCTTCCTTCTCTCTCTCGGTTTCGGTACTTCAACAAATCTAACATAATCACCCATACAAGAAGACACATTCAATACTAAAACTACCCTTAGCATTATTTGAGCCTTAAGTGTAGATTTCTAGGGTTTAGAACTTCATTACCTTCCAAGAGCTCAAGAGTTGTTTGGAATGGCTCAAGAACAAGCTCTCCTCTCCTCCAACCAAAGCCAAAATCGGCTAGACACAAAGGACCAAACCAAGTTTAGTCCAAATTTTCGTTTTGCCTTTTTAAGCTAGAAAAAGATGGAGTTTTAAAGAGATGTTTACCTCAAAAGAACAAGGAGACCAAGGTGGCTCTAATGGTGGTGTTGAATCTCCAAATGGGGTATACCCTCAAAATCGAAAATGCTTGTTTTTGGATTTTGGAAAGATGAAAGTGTAGCTCTTGAGGAGAGGAACACAATGGTGGTGTTTTTATAATTTTTGGAAGAGGTTTGCTAGAGTTTCAAGAGGAGAGAAGGGAGTTTTGTGTGGGTTCTCTTCTTTTCACCATGGGAATCGCATGGAGCAAGGAGGAAGAAGAAGAGAGTGAGTGAGGGGGCTTTCTTACGTGAGAGAAATGAGAATGGGGAGGAGAGAGATTAGAAAAGTGAGAGTGAGAGTAATAAAGTGAGGTTTATTATTTTTGTTTGTTTGTGTATTAGAGAGGAGTGTGTGAGAGAGTGAAATAGAGAGGGGGCCGGCTGGCACACCACACCCACACACACATTGCACTTTTTATTTTAAAAGTGGACACATAACTCTTGGTTATTTATGTTTCTACCCCACGACTTCCCGTTTTTGACAGTTTTTACCAATCTCTCGTTTTATTGATTTTATTGGTCCTAAAGCTTCACTAATATTTATTAATGATTATTTAGTTGACCAAAACTGTTACGAGTCTATTTGACCCGCTTAAAGACACGTTTTCCCGGTTACCTCGAAAAACGCGCTTTAAGGTTCGTTAGTGATTTTAATCCGTTTTAAGGATCCGTTTTCTTCGGGATTTGTTCCCTTATGATTATTTATACTTAATTAAGCTTCTAAATTATTCATTAGCCTAATTAATCACTATTTATAATTACGGGGTATTTCACATAGTCTGATAATAACAAGTATCCATACTAGGACAATAATGTCACATAGAACAAGACACAGAAGGTCGAGTTAGCTGAACTGAAATTCTTTACTGATAGTCGGTCCACACAATGGGACTGACAGTTATAACTGAATATCTGAAATAGTGGAGGTATAGTGACCTCGTTATAGAGAAAGGTTGGGTATAAAAACCCCAGGAGATGACGTAGTCAAACCCTGAACTGAGAGGCGTGGGAAATAAGAACCCACTAGAGGAATAAAGTCTTCCTCGAACTGAAGGGCATTTGAATCCCGGAAGGAATAAAGTCTTCCTCCCAACTGAAGTTCCGTCGCGACGTAGATAGGAGACGACCTGAGACAGGTACAGCTCCTGTAGCATGCATGGCCAGATCCAACTGGGCTCCTCATTCTCGTAGTATAGAGTTGTTAAGTGTCATATAAAGACATTAAACAAAAACACAATGTGTATTGTCAATTATCACGTTTAGGATAATGACGTTTGTTATAAAGTGAAGTTAGTGAGAGACTTGAGTACAAGTCCTCGGTATACTGAAACGCAGGTATTTAATCCACTGGTAAGGTAGTGTTTGTATGCGTGGGACATACACGTTGTAGTCAGCAACATTCACGCACATAAAATAATACAACAGTGCACAAGAGTAAAACAACAGTTTACAATAATTATCTTGGTCGTTAATCCAAACAACAGATAGCACACAAGCCGGTGTAATCCGTAGAAAACAGGTTGCAAGAATCCCATACCGTTCACCGTAGACTGTACTGTTTAGTTCCCGGTCAACGTCTGGTCAAACAAAGTCCTAGAATAGGATTAACTGAGAAGGTTAATTTATGTTACCCTTATATAATGATTCTACTGAATCTTTTAACAAATCTCGTATTTGTTATTTCGTGTGAGGTTTGTTTCTTTTAATTACCTCATGATTTAATGTATAACTTATTTGCTATCCCTTTTGATTTGTTTATAAATCCTTTAATGCACAAATACGTGTTTATTGCATTTTGTTGTTTATTTTATTTGTCTAGGTGACATAACAACTTATACTTTCTTAACAATATTTAAGTGTCTTGCAACGACATAGAAATCTTATAGTTTTCATTATCCCTCATTTAACCAAAAGTAATAATCATTGGTTACCCTTAATTTCCTTATAACTATATAAGTCATAGTTTAAACTTCATAACTCCTTTAATCAAAATTCTTTCTTTCTAATTCCTCAAAAATCCATGTAGGACCTATATTTATTTTAATCTAAATTCTTACCCTTATATTTTGGTTATTTACAAAACAACACCTTAATTCATAAACTTTATAGTTAAATTCTAATCCTTTATATTATAGAGTTTTAACTTCTTATTTAGCTAAATTACAAAGCCACCCCTAATATTTTGGTATATAGCTTTAAATATTATAACTCTCAAAAATTACAACTTAGCCCCTTAAATTCTCGGCTTTAATAATTTATTTCTTATAATTACAATCTAACACAAAATCTTATAACTTTTACATAATGACATGTGAACTATAGTTTTAATTTTAATTCTCCATAAATGCTAAATATGTATGTATAAATTCTTAAATTACCAAACTAACCCAACTAATTCGGCTTTAGCCTAGAACTTTCCATTAATTACATTTTCACCCCAAAACTTAATAATAGTCACATAATAACTTATAAACTATAGTCTAAATATTAATTCCCCAAAATTCGAAAGTGAACTTCCTAATTCACTTAATTATGAACTCGCCACATATTAAACTCCAAACTTTCATGGCAACTTTTATAAATTACATAATAGCCCAAAACTTTTAAAAAGTTATTCTAAAGCTTGTTTAAATTATCTAAAATTCATAAACTTAATTCCTAATCTTATATTATATCATAATTACACCAAATACCCCTTTAGCTCTCGGTTTTCACAATAAGTGCACCAAACTTTGTAAAAATTATTTAAGCCACATAACTTAATTAATTAGTCATTTAAGCTCTAATAAAATATTTTTAACTCACCAAACTTTATGATATAAGTTTATATACCTAAGTAGGTCATTAATACCTATTTAACACTTAGGTAATTCGGCCATATTTATTTAGTGACCATATTATATAAGAGTGGATTTATATGTCATAATAAATGTACATAAATTCATATGAGTCATATAACTCATGTAAAAATTATTGTAATGTCTTATATTTATTCTTAGCTCAAAAATAAGCATTTTTGCCCAAGACATTTCGGCCTTAATTAATTTGAAACATAAATAAATTTTGTGACACAAAAATGTGTCTTAAGGTAAATATTTTCTATATATGTTATAGATTATATTTTTGGCATATAATACCATATAGTTTCGGTTTTATATAACCTAGGAGATGTATATAATTTTTGTTTAATTTTTAGAAGCTTAACAAAGCTTATAACCTGAAGATTTACTTAGTAAACTTACTTCTTAACAAAGGTGGTTAAGAGCTTGAACTCTTCTTGAATCTCCAAGCTTTCTCCAAGGTAATATTGATGCTCCACTTCGGTTATATGCAAGTGGTGAAGGAGTTTTAGGAGTTAGATCTTGAATAAAGATCTTAAGTAGATTTGTAAATATTTTTACAAGAGTTTACCTTAGACTTTTCTCCTTATGAATTCGGCACTCCTAAGGTAGATGAAGAACAAACTTTCCTTCATGAAAATGAAGAAGAAAAGAGTCTTAGAAGAAGTAGAACTTGGTTACACATAAAAATGTGTTTTAAGGATTTTCAAGCTTTAAAACTACCTTAAGATAACCTTGAGATGCTCCTTGGATTAATGTTGGTTTGGACAACCTCCTTGGAGAACTTATTGATGCCGAACACACTTTGTTATGCTAGGAAGAGTTTGCTTCAAGTCTTGCCAAGAAATGCTAGGAAATTACCTTAAGGATGAAGATTGAAGTTAAATCTCCATTAATGAACTTAAGAGCTTCAAAGGAAGAAGATGAAGCTGGAGAGAGAGAGTTTAGAACCTTACCAATTCGTGAATGAAGTGTGCAAGGAGAGAAAGTGAGACCTAGCTCACGTAAATGCAAGGAAGGAATGACTTAGAATTGATTTTTGTTTTCTTAATTCTTAATGTCAAATGACTATACTTTTCCTTAGTTTATTCAATGAGTTATTGGCTCAATAAATGCCTCCTTTCCAGCATGAAAACCGGTCATGTGGTGTGACTAAGCAAGAGTTGGAAAGACAATTGTTTTGGCTAGAAGACAAGGTAAGAAAAGGTGAGTATATTCCTTTGATTTTTCAATGTTACTTGGCTTGTCTTCTTCTCATGTGGAGTCACGAAATGGAGGTCTGAATGGAGCTTAATAACCGGCCATGAAGAGCCAAGGAAGAACATGGAAGATTACTTAGTTTGTAAGAAAAGCAAAAGAAGGAATCTTAGATCTACTTTTGCCTTTTTGCATTTGTTTTCTTCCTAGCTCACATGGTGTTGCCCCATGACTGAATTTCGACAGCTATAAGGTCAGATGAGACCTAAATACTTTGACATTAAGTAATATAACACATGGGATGATGAGTCATCATTCTAAGTCTTTTATAAACTTTTAAAGCAAATTTTATACTAGTTTTTGCTCTCAAAATCGGCCCATATAGAGAGCCTTGTTGACTAGTCACACCAACTGATTTAGAAGGTCATTTTAACCCTTTTTAAGATTACCAATTCGTGGCATGTCAAAAACTACAAGGCAATTGCGTAAAACGCATTTTCGTGACACCCGAAGGTGTGTTTTTGTGCTCTAAGGAACTTTTTGGAAACCAATTGTTTTTATGAGTTCCAAGTGTTTGTAAACACTTATTATGGTAAATAAACATATACTAAGTTGTTACATTGAGTTATATGGGGTTATATCAACCCGTGACATAATTTACGGGCCATCGGGACACTCCCGGGCCAAAAAGGAGCGCTAAGAAATACTCCCGAGGATTTTGTTGAATTTGAGAAACCACTTCGTGGGTTCTCTTTAGAATGATAAATAATGATGTTAGGAACTCTAGGAATTAATTTTATAGGAGTTCGTGCCACCTCGGCACTCCTCCGAGCTTGTGAGCTGGCTCCCAGTTTTTCTTTAGGGGTGCGCGTGAGCACTCCCGAGCGTTTGCGTATTTGACTGAATATAGCTTAGGGAATATATTTATATATTCATATAATGAGTGTATGACCATTTGGTTTGAGTTTTAGAAGGTCATACAAGGTCATGCTTGATCACATGTTTCTAAGGCGTTTTAGCGTTTATGGTGAAACGACTATTTTTACGTAACGTTTTCATGCATGGGTTTGCATGCGTACGTGAACTGATTTATGTTTGGATTATATTCCAATAAATAATGATTTAATAATATCATTTAGATTTGGGGTATTTCAATCTACCCCCCTTAAAAAAAAGACTTCGCCCCGAAGTCTCATATCTAAAGTATAAGGTTGTGGGGGAATCAAGTTCCACTAAGTATCCACAACTCAATCTAATTTTTAGGGATCAAGTCCCAAGTCTCTATATCCCTAAGTTCATAGTGTATATCAAGTACAACAGGAATACTTGGAATGTCATAACATATACTTGCAGTGTAAAGCAAGGTAGTGAACACAATCACTTTTCATTTCAAATGGTGCAACGTAGTGCATATAATATTTCCATTGTAGTGTAATGAAGTACACACAATCAAGTAGAAGTACAAGGTACATTCAACACAGTGTTACACAAGAACACATGCAAGACAAGGTGTCACTGAAATGCACAAAAGTGCAACAACTGAAATGCACAAAAGTGCAACAACTGAAATGCACAAAAGCAACAAATGCAATGCACAAAGGTGCAACAAAATGCACACTAAACTCAAAAATGAAAAAGGCTCTACCCCCCAAAAAGAAGGGGTACGCCCCCGTACCCTAGACTAAAGTGCCTAGTCGGTAAATAATGAGGGAAACTTCGCTCGCATATCAGCTTCGAGTTCCCATGTGGCCTCTTCCACATCGTGGTTCGACCAAAGAACCTTCACGAGGCTCACAGACTTGTTTCGAGTCTCTCGTGTCTTTCTATCTAAGATTCTTTGCGGTGTTTCCACATACCGCATTGTTGGTTCTAAAGAGAGTGTCTCTGGTTGTAGAACATGAGAAGGATGAGGCATGTATTTCTTAAGCTGAGACACGTGAAAAACATTGTGTACTTTACCCAACTCGGCTGGCAAATCAAGTCGATATGCCACTAGGCCTACCCGCTCTATGATAGCGTAGGGTCCTACAAATTTCGGGCTTAGCTTGCCCTTCTGACCAAATCTGAATACACCCTTCATGGGTGAAACTCGTAGAAATACCTGGTCGCCAACTGCGAACTCAAGGTCTCGTCGCCTCTCATCAGCATAAGATTTATATCTGTCATGTGCTGCTTTCATATTGTTTCTGATCTGCTGAACTTCTGCCTGGACTTGCTCCAAGTACTCAGGCCCAATGATGACGGTCTCACTAGACTCGTCCCAGCACAAAGGTGTGCGACATGGTCTGCCATATAATGCCTGAAAAGGTGACATCTGTATAGAGGCGTGATAGCTGTTATTATAAGCAAACTCGATGAGATGTAATCTATCTATCCAGCTGCCCTGAAAATCCAAGGCACATGCTCGTAGCATGTCCTCTAAGGTCTGAATAGTCCTCTCTGACTGACCATCTGTCTGAGGATGAAAAGCCGTGCTAAGCTTCAATTCAGTGCCAAGTGCTTCGCGAGTAGCTCGCCAATATCGTGAGAGAAATCTAGTATCTCGATCTGAAACAATAGTCTTAGGTACTCCATGATGTCTGATAATCTCTTTCTCAAATAGTTCTGCCAACTTGGGCACCTTCCAAGTGTCCTTCATCGGGATAAACCTAGCAACTTTAGTCAGTCGGTCAACAACAACCCAAATCATGTTTAGGCCTCCTCTCGTAGGTGGTAGTCCCACCACGAAGTCCATGGAGATATCATAAAACTTCCACTCTGGAACTGGCATAGACTGTACCATACCTCCAGGTCGTCTATGTTCGAATTTCACTTTCTGACAAGTGAGACATCGAATCACATATTCTGTCACGTCACCCTTCATACCACTCCACCAGAAATACCTCTTTAGATCTTTGTACATCTTAGAAGCTCCTGGATGGACAGATGTGGTAGAAGTGTGGGACTCTCGAAGAATATGCTCCTTTATATCTGTGCTGTCTCTGGGAATACACAATCTTCCCTTCAATCTGATGAGTCCATCATCATGTAACTGGAACTCATACTTTCCACCCCCAAATGTACCGTCAGTCAACTTCTGACTGATCTCCATCATTCGCTGATCACTCTGCTGTGCTCTGCGTATGTCGTCCATAAGACTCGAGCTAGCCACAATGGCATTAAGAGAATATGCTCGCCGACTCAATGCGTCTGCTACAACATTAGCTTTCCCTTCCTTGTACTGCAAATCGATGTCATAATCCTTAAGAAATTCAACCCATCTTCTTTGTCTCATGTTTAACTCCTTCTGGGTGAATACATATTTCAAACTCTTATGATCCGAATATACGGTCATCTGGACACCATACAGGTAGTGGCGCCAGATCTTCAAGGCAAAAACAATAGCTCCAAGCTCCAAGTCATGTGTGGGATAGTTTTCCTCATGTTTCTTCAACTGTCGGGAAGCGTAGGCGACTACCT
The DNA here is from genome assembly GCA_023374045.1 of Limonium bicolor. Lineage (NCBI taxonomy): Eukaryota > Viridiplantae > Streptophyta > Magnoliopsida > Caryophyllales > Plumbaginaceae > Limonium > Limonium bicolor. The sequence goes on from JAIOTZ010000110.1 coordinate 81,408, forward strand.
TCCCATTCTGCATGAGTACACACCCTAATCCCCTGCCTGATGCATCACAGTAAACTTCATAACCCTCTGTGCCTTCAGGTATAGTTAAAACTGGTGCTGATGTCAAAGCATTCTTCAGGAGCTCGAATGAGGTCTCACATTCAGTAGTCCATGTGAAAGGTGCATCCTTCTTCATTAAGCTGGTCATGGGTTTGGCTATTTTGGAGAAGTCTCTGACAAACCTTCTGTAGTATCCTGCTAAACCAAGGAAACTCCTGATGTCCGTAACTGTCTTTGGCCTAGGCCATGTGCGAACTGCTTCTATCTTTGCTGGATCCACTGCGATCCCAGCATCAGAGATAACATGTCCTAGAAAGGAAACTCTGTCCAACCAAAACTCACATTTGGAGAACTTAGCATAAAGCTGGTTCTCCCTTAAGATCTGAAGTGTATGTCGAAGGTGACTCTCATGCTCTTCTTTAGACTTTGAGTAGATTAGGATGTTATCGATGAATACAACCACGGTCTTATCCAACTGCTCTCTAAATAATCTGTTCATCAAATCCATGAAGACTGCAGGTGCATTTGACAAGCCAAAAGGCATGACTGTAAACTCATAGTGGCCATACCGTGTTCTGAATGCTGTCTTTTCTATGTCTTGCTCCCTGATGGGTATCTGATGGTAGCCTGATCTTAAATCGATCTTTGAAAACACTTTTGCTCCTCTCAACTGATCAAACAAATCGTCAAAAATCCATGTAGGACCTATATTTATTTTAATCTAAATTCTTACCCTTATATTTTGGTTATTTACAAAACAACACCTTAATTCATAAACTTTATAGTTAAATTCTAATCTCTTTATATTATAGAGTTTTAACTTCTTATTTAGCTAAATTACAAAGCCACCCCTAATATTTTGGTATATAGCTTTTAAATATTATAACTCTCAAAAATTACAACTTAGCCCCTTAAATTCTCGGCTTTAATAATTTATTTCTTATAATTACAATCTAACCACAAAATCTTATAACTTTTACATAATGACATGTGAACTATAGTTTTAATTTTAATTCTCCATAAATGCTAAATATGTATGTATAAATTCTTAAATTACCAAACTAACCCAACTAATTCGGCTTTAGCCTAGAACTTTCCATTAATTACATTTTCACCCCAAAACTTAATAATAGTCACATAATAACTTATAAACTATAGTCTAAATATTTAATTCCCCAAAAATTCGAAAGTGAACTTCCTAATTCACTTAATTATGAACTCGCCACATATTAAACTCCAAACTTTCATGGCAACTTTTATAAATTACATAATAGCCCAAAACTTTATAAAAAGTTATTCTAAAGCTTGTTTAAATTATCTAAAATTCATAAACTTAATTCCTAATCTTATATTATATCATAATTACACCAAATACCCCTTTAGCTCTCGGTTTTCACAATAAGTGCACCAAACTTTGTAAAAATTACATTTAAGCCACATAACTTAATTAATTAGTCATTTAAGCTCTAATAAAATATTTTTAACTCACCAAACTTTATGATATAAGTTTATATACCTAAGTAGGTCATTAATACCTATTTAACACTTAGGTAATTCGGCCATATTTATTTAGTGACCATATAGTATATAAGAGTGGATTTATATGTCATAATAAATGTACATAAATTCATATGAGTCATATAACTCATGTAAAAATTATTGTAATGTCTTATATTTATTCTTAGCTCAAAAATAAGCATTTTTGCCCAAGACATTTCGGCCTTAATTAATTTGAAACATAAATAAATTTTGTGACACAAAAATGTGTCTTAAGGTAAATATTTTCTATATATGTTATAGATTATATTTTTGGCATATAATACCATATAGTTTCGGTTTTATATAACCTAGGAGATGTATATAATTTTTGTTTAATTTTTAGAAGCTTAACAAAGCTTATAACCTGAAGATTTACTTAGTAAACTTACTTCTTAACAAAGGTGGTTAAGAGCTTGAACTCTTCTTGAATCTCCAAGCTTTCTCCAAGGTAATATTGATGCTCCACTTCGGTTATATGCAAGTGGTGTGAAGGAGTTTTAGGAGTTAGATCTTGAATAAAGATCTTAAGTAGATTTGTAAATATTTTTACAAGAGTTTACCTTAGACTTTTCTCCTTATGAATTCGGCACTCCTAAGGTAGATGAAGAACAAACTTTCCTTCATGAAAATGAAGAAGAAAAGAGTCTTAGAAGAAGTAGAACTTGGTTACACATAAAAATGTGTTTTAAGGATTTTCAAGCTTTAAAACTACCTTAAGATAACCTTGAGATGCTCCTTGGATTAATGTTGGTTTGGACAACCTCCTTGGAGAACTTATTGATGCCGAACACACTTTGTTATGCTAGGAAGAGTTTGCTTCAAGTCTTGCCAAGAAATGCTAGGAAATTACCTTAAGGATGAAGATTGAAGTTAAATCTCCATTAATGAACTTAAGAGCTTCAAAGGAAGAAGATGAAGCTGGAAGAGAGAGTTTAGAACCTTACCAATTCGTGAATGAAGTGTGCAAGGAGAGAAAGTGAGACCTAGCTCACGTAAATGCAAGGAAGGAATGACTTAGAATTGATTTTTGTTTTCTTAATTCTTAATGTCAAATGACTATACTTTTCCTTAGTTTATTCAATGAGTTATTGGCTCAATAAATGCCTCCTTTCCAGCATGAAAACCGGTCATGTGGTGTGACTAAGCAAGAGTTGGAAAGACAATTGTTTTGGCTAGAAGACAAGGTAAGAAAAGGTGAGTATATTCCTTTGATTTTTCAATGTTACTTGGCTTGTCTTCTTCTTCATGTGGAGTCACGAAATGGAGGTCTGAATGGAGCTTAATAACCGGCCATGAAGAGCCAAGGAAGAACATGGAAGATTACTTAGTTTGTAAGAAAAGCAAAAGAAAGGAATCTTAGATCTACTTTTGCCTTTTTGCATTTGTTTTCTTCCTAGCTCACATGGTGTTGCTCCATGACTGAATTTCGACAGCTATAAGGTCAGATGAGACCTAAATACTTTGACATTAAGTAATATAACACATGGGATGATGAGTCATCATATTCTAAGTCTTTTATAAACTTTTAAAGCAAATTTTATACTAGTTTTTGCTCTCAAAATCGGCCCATATAGAGAGCCTTGTTGACTAGTCACACCAACTGATTTAGAAGGTCATTTTAACCCTTTTTAAGATTACCAATTCGTGGCATGTCAAAAACTACAAGGCAATTGCGTAAAACGCATTTTCGTGACACCCGAAGGTGTGTTTTTGTGCTCTAAGGAACTTTTTGGAAACCAATTGTTTTTATGAGTTCCAAGTGTTTGTAAACACTTATTATGGTAAATAAACATATACTAAGTTGTTACATTGAGTTATATGGGGTTATATCAACCCGTGACATAATTTACGGGCCATCGGGACACTCCCGGGCCAAAAAGGAGCGCTAAGAAATACTCCCGAGGATTTTGTTGAATTTTGAGAAACCACTTCGTGGGTTCTCTTTAGAATGATAAATAATGATGTTAGGAACTCTAGGAATTAATTTTATAGGAGTTCGTGCCACCTCGGCACTCCTCCGAGCTTTTCTTGCTTTAAGGGGCGCGCGTGAGCACTCCCGAGCGTTTTGCGTATTTGACTGAATATAGCTTAGGGAATATATTTATATATTCATATAATGAGTGTATGACCATTTGGTTTGAGTTTTAGAAGGTCATACAAGGTCATGCTTGATCACATGTTTCTAAGGCGTTTTAGCGTTTATGGTGAAACGACTATTTTTACGTAACGTTTTCATGCATGGGTTTGCATGCGTACGTGAACTGATTTATGTTTGGATTATATTCCAATAAATAATGATTTAATAATATCATTTAGATTTGGGGTATTTCAGGTATGCTAAATGTAGTCTTAAATCATTTGGATCCCTTAAGTCGTTTTAGCCATCTTGATATTAGATTCATTACATAAGATACCGGTTTATAATGATAACAGTAATAACTGTAAACCTTTTAAAAAAAAACACATAACAATCCACCTATAAACATCAGTGTAGAACAGTACACAACACCAATAACCTCACAACAATAATCCATAGTAATAACCAATAAGCACGCATTAATAATCCATAGCAATCACCAAACAAGACACACGTATTAAACTGTACTTGTTAGTTAACCACCTGACCCTTATCTTTTAAACCAATCATTTAACCTTTTCTAGAAGCTAAAAAAGGGTATCCTGAGCAATTGCAATAATCGGTGTACAAAAAGCGTTGACTTCGAATGTGGTCATTTCGCTTACAAGCTCTCTTAATAACAATAAGGAAAGGGTTGCTTGCAACTCCAATTAATTTCCACCTCAGGCGTCATGTCAAGACAACCCTTAATATCTTATTAATGGACAGTAGTCCCCTGTGTTCCATTGGAACTGTTACCAGTTGACCCTAGGCCCTGGTTAATTGACCGATCCGGTCGAACCTGGGCACTAACGGCAGTGCCTCCCGCCATCCCCGAATGTGGCTGATGGATTTCCTTTGAGTGACTCTCCATTGAAGTCTCTCGTAGTGATCACAATGCGCAACCAGAAAGTCGAAACGATCTG